>OW285240.1:66072151-66399651 GCA_935421215.2 Melolontha melolontha
AGATTCATGCGTAGAAAGTCATTCTCACTATTTTCTGGTTTTCTGGAGTCGTTTATATCGAATATCTGCCTAAGAGATCAACGATTAATTCAATAACATACTCCTAACCTTTACTATTGCTAAAGAATCGTATCCGTAAGATAGGAAATAACGAATTTTTCTTACACCACAACAACGCCAAACCGCATTGTAATAACGATGACGACAGTGACTGGCCTGAAATTCACGGTTGTTTCGCACCAAAAGCTGAAGGAGGTATTGGAAGGTCAACATTTTTCATCAGACACTGAAGTTCGGGCAACTGTTTGCAATTGGATTAAAAGGTTTTTCATTAACGGAGTGAAGAAATTGATTCAGCACTTGGAGAAATGGGTTGCACTAAATGGTGATTATGGAAAATGATAATGGACATTGGTAGTATAATAAACTTACTTCATTTAGAGACTGGTTTCATTATTTTATTTTTTCTTATTCTTGTTTTATAATTGGACACTTTATTCATCAATTCGCCCTTGTAAATAATATTTACAAACTTTTTCTATTTTGTTATCTATTTGTTGTTTTAAAATAAATGTAGTTTAAAGCACTTGTTTTAAAGTTTCAAATAATTAAAGTCAGTGTTTTAATCTGTATTTAGATGTAGTTTCAATACGTATCCTCTTCGCCAATCAAATGTTTGAAAATACATTTTATTAAAAGTTCTCTTTTCCTGTAATAAATTGGGAACAAAATTTGTTTGTCAAACTAGTTTTTGATACAGATTCAGCAATACTCGCCTATATTATACATACAACAAATAACAAATAATATTACTACAATTTGTGGCATATTCATATTTTCAGGAGAAAGCTTATCTTTTGTATCACGGCATTGGTCACAAACGAGACCAAACTGAGAATCTATCTACCTACGACCGCACGGTCAGAAATATTTCATATTCACGATCTTTCGAATTTTATATATCATTTTAATTTAATTATTAATTAATTACTTACAACTTTCAAAATTATACAGACCCCGTATTAAAATTTACATATTTATAGACACATTTAAATCACTAGTGTAAAAGCCATCTAAGCCATATCATATAGCATATCATTTTAATGTATTTTTTAAGGAATCTTTTAATGATATTAACTTCGTTGACGTCACAACTCTTTAGCTCGAGTCTTTAATTAACTCTTAATTCTTAGACATCGTTATTTGCAATACGGTTGGTTATTCTTGAACTAGATCATGGAAAGCAGCCTTAGTATAACCAACTTTAAAAAAAACAGAGAACACTCTATCCTTTCGAGACTATGGTGCTGATAAGAGCTACTGGTTTAAATTTATTTTGAGTTTGTAAATATTGATTCGTTGTTATCTGTACATATAGCTTTTATTTAATTAGTTTAATATATTACGAAGCTTCAATTTTATGTAAATATTAAATAAAACTTTTGGGACAACGTTGTTGTGTATTCTTTTATTTAATAAAGCTTATTTCAGCATGCTACACACGTCCTGGATCTTTGATGCTCATTATCTTATTATAAATAACTCATTTTCATTATTGTTAAGACTCTACAGCTAGCCTGTAACAATTCAACATAATCCACAAGATTCCATATTTTAACAATTTGGCTATTCCATGTGGTAATATAAATCAAATAGCGTCTACCGAACAACATATATAGAAGAGAGGTTGACACTTTAAGTGAAGTGGACAAGCATACAAGATTAATATTTTATGAAGCTCGATAAGAATATTTAGAACGGACGTTAATAGAGGAAACAAAAAAAGCGAAGGAAACTACTAGAGAGTTTATAGATAAAAAAGGTAGGAGTCGTCTTTTCAAGCGAAAAATTTTTTGAAACAAATTCGATAATTTCCAAAATTACTTAAGATTTAGAATAAATAAACTATGGCCCATAATATTATAATATTTTTGTTTATTATTAATTGTATGTTTACAGTAACAAGGGAAGGCTTTTCTCTCTCCGTTGACACTAGTAAATAATATAAAATATTTTGACAAACATACATTGATTTATACAACTTTTCAAATTACTCCCTTCCACAGTAAATGTATCGCGTTCGTGAGAATCAATCTTCTGAACATTGTGTCCAGTCTTTCTGAGATAGGCTGTTTAATTAATTTTTAAGCGTCAAGTGCTTCTTCATAAGCAAAACGTAAAGTCCGTTACTTATCTTTTATACGTGGAAACAAAGACAAACAATTAGAAGCCAAGCCTGGACTATTCGATCAATGCTCCACTCTTTCAATGTTTTGGAAATTCAAATAGTCAATCCTTCGACCAAAAATTTGAACCTGAACGTTATCGTAATACAAAATAATTTTTCTTCTTGCATTATTTTCGCAAACCCTTTGTAAAACCTAGAAAAACTGTTGTGCAGTATTCCACATTAACAATACGATGCACGTCCAGTGCTATGGTGGAAACATGTCCACTAATCCTAAAAATTGAGACGACCCTCTTTTTGTTTGGGCTTTTTTCTCGAACAAACTTTGTTGGAGTCGTCTTAGTCTCAAATATCTAAACTGCCGATTGTTGATTTTCTACGGGATCATAGCAGTATATTCAAGTTTAATCAATCGCAATGATTCTGTACATTTCATGAGACCAACTATTGGTACCCATAGTCTTCTTTCTGAACTGGCGTCAAATTTTGTAAAATTTAAGGAGAACAAAGCTAACATACCTTCAAATGTTTGTATAAAATTGTTCGTTGCTTTCACACCAATCTTTAGGGTTACTTGAATATTCTCTAATGGTTTCAACTATTCCCTAAAACTAACATTCCTCAAGTAATATGCCGGTCCAATTCAATAATGTCAGGTACAAGACCAATATTCTTTTCGGTAATAGAAGTTTTCGTTCTAGAAACTCGAAACGTGTCATCAAGGAAAGTCGACTACGTTAAAATTTATAATACTGTCATTTTATGGTAGCTAAAGAATATAACTTGTCACCAAATACCATATTAATTTGCGCCAAATCTTTCTTATTGCTTAAAAATGACCATTGTAATGGTGATGTGATAATTGTTCAAATTCACAAATTGATAATGCTATTGGTTCAATTTCATGATTTTTTTTGAAATTATCACTTTAAATTTTATTTTTCAATTGTTACTAGCGTAAAATATAAAACAAAATTTGTAGTAGATTATTATCGTCAACTAGAGAGACTCAAAGGAAAGAGAATAAATCCTCATATTCCTACTTTTTAATTATGATGAAATTGAATAAACATTTTTATTAGATTTCTTTCATATATTTAGCTAAATTGTAGTACAATACTTTAAGAAATTTGATAGGAATTTTCATTTCTTAATTTACATGTTCAGAAAATTATATTTTTGTTAAAGTATCTCTATAGCTTCTGTTTTCGTTTTCGTATCTTATTACTTTTCTTATTACAATTTTAATATACGTGCTACAATGGATTTGATATAAACCAAGTGTAATATATATGAAACATTTCCTACATAATTTTTTTCTTATTGTATTATTTTTAAGAAGAAATATGAATATTTTTATGCAAGAAGAAAAATACGTTGCGTTAAAAATCTTGCCTGCGTTTATGTTGTTCACTAAAATAAATAAGGAAAAATTAAAAGTTATGAATCACTGAAATTGCTTGTATCTTATGTACATTTTAAGAGAAATTTCCGATTTCGGTGGCTGCAAACTTCAGCTTTCGCAGAGCAAATTTCTATCAATTATATAATAACCTTCTGCCTATCGATTGGATTTTTCTGAGTAAGTTTCGTGACTTAGTTATTGAGACTTCCAGATTCTATTCATCTCTAAATATAATATGCTCTAAATTTCTGTCAGTGAGTTTAAGAAAAGTAGAACTCAAGGACTATTACAGGCGACGGCAGAAGACTACAGAAATTTCATTTTATTACGATGAATTTAAGAGACTGTGAGGATTGATTGCATTTATAATTTCTTCCGCATGCGAATGTTACTTGAGAGATGTTGAGGAATCAATCAAGTAACACACGCGAATTATTTTCCTTCATTCGGCTCAAGCAGCAACTCGTGCTGAAATGATGCAATCGCTCGATACACCCCCATCAATGATGCTGCGGACCAAGTAGTTCTTCCAAAGGGGTAATCAAATTCGGCGATACGTAGATTCAACGGTAGGTAATTAAAACAGCGGCCGATAAGTAACTGCCCTATATATGTAATTCATGCATTAACAAAAGAAAAATGTGTAGATATTGAAATAGAAATGTCACAAAGAAAATGGGGCCCACTCACCTTATAGTTGTTTTATGGGCATTATAAATGTCGATGTCGGTAGAGGCATAAATCCCAATATATGGTGCTAAAAATTAGCGTAAAGTGCAACCAAATAATCTACGAATGCTGCGTTTTTCGAAAAATTCTCACACTACACAACTAAATTATTGGACAAACAACACAATACTTGGAAGAACGGTTAAATAAATTTTCATACAGCTTTGAAAAAATACGAAAAATAAAATATATACTTTTACCCGTCATATAAGCCCTCCAGTGGCGACATTGTAACCACGGTTCTGTTTACGAAAATTAACCTAAAAGTTTTTAAGAAAGGTAGTCGAAAATATGTCAATAAAAATTCAGAAAAAGACAGATAATTAAAATTTACATGTACTATTCCATGTAACTGATTTATTTTAACATCAAAACTTAAACTTTGTTCTTGATATGTAACGCGTAATGTAAGCCTTTTTAACATAGTGTGATATGAGTTATCTGACGATACGTCAGGTATCACAAAGCCTAGCACTGTCTAGAAAAACGTTGATGCAAACTGATCGAGAAAAACGAACATGCTAGGGTTTTCCCTTGAATATAAATAGCACACGAGAGGGATTTAATTCATTGAACGAGTAATCAGCGTCGGATTAATATTGTGATATAAATGTAAATAAATACTTTTTGTGAGATAAATGCTCTTATGGTTATTTATTAGTTTTTAAGTGTTATATAGTGAATTTGGTTTATTTGTTAATATAATGTGTGTTTAAATTACCGTTAGTTTATTTGAAACGACCCAGAAAGACAAATATTTTACAATAGAATAAAATTTAATGTAAGTATGAAATTCAACATGTAAATTGTAACTTCCGTTGATAATAATTAATAAAATTACAGTTTTGAAAAAGGCGGTATGAATACTGTCGAAACATAGACCATGGATATATATGTATATATATATATATAGTAAACTTAATAAGTCGGCGATTAAAGGTCTGGTTTATTACTTCAAAGTATATATATTTAAAACAACTCTACATGTTTCGGCAATGATGCCTTTGTCAAGGATATAAAAAATATAAAATAAAAATTTTTATATTTTTTATATCCTTGACAAAGGCATCATTGCCGAAACATGTAGGGTTGTTTCAAATATATATACTTTGAAGTAATAAACCAGACCTTTAGTCGCCGACTTATTAAGTTTACTATATCATACCAAGGTCACGAAAATATTATATGTATATATATATATATATATATATATATATAAATATATATATATATATATACATATAATATTTTCGTGACCTTGGTATGATATAGTAAACTTAATAAGTCGGCGACTAAAGGTCTGGTTTATTACTTCAAAGTATATATATTTGAAACAACCCTACATGTTTCGGCAATGATGCCTTTGTCAAGGATATAAAAAATATAAAAATTTTTATTTTATATTTTTTATATCCTTGACAAAGGCATCATTGCCGAAACATGTAGAGTTGTTTTAAATATATATACTTTGAAGTAATAAACCAGACCTTTAATCGCCGACTTATTAAGTTTACTATATATATATATATACATATATATCCATGGTCTATGTTTCGACAGTATTCATACCGCCTTTTTCAAAACTGTAATTTTATTAATTATTATCAACGGAAGTTACAATTTACATGTTGAATTTCATACTTACATTAAATTTTATTCTATTGTAAAATATTTGTCTTTCTGGGTCGTTTCAAATAAACTAACGGTAATTTAAACACACATTATATTAACAAATAAACCAAATTCACTATATAACACTTAAAAACTAATAAATAACCATAAGAGCATTTATCTCACAAAAAGTATTTATTTACATTTATATCACAATATTAATCCGACGCTGATTACTCGTTCAATGAATTAAATCCCTCTCGTGTGCTATTTATATTCAAGGGAAAACCCTAGCATGTTCGTTTTTCTCGATCAGTTTGCATCAACGTTTTTCTAGACAGTGCTAGGCTTTGTGATACCTGACGTATCGTCAGATAACTCATATCACACTATGTTAAAAAGGCTTACATTACGCGTTACATATCAAGAACAAAGTTTAAGTTTTGATGTTAAAATAAATCAGTTACATGGAATAGTACATGTAAATTTTAATTATCTGTCTTTTTCTGAATTTTTATTGACATATTTTCGACTACCTTTCTTAAAAACTTTTAGGTTAATTTTCGTAAACAGAACCGTGGTTACAATGTCGCCACTGGAGGGCTTATATGACGGGTAAAAGTATATATTTTATTTTTCGTATTTTTTCAAAGCTGTATGAAAATTTATTTAACCGTTCTTCCAAGTATTGTGTTGTTTGTCCAATAATTTAGTTGTGTAGTGTGAGAATTTTTCGAAAAACGCAGCATTCGTAGATTATTTGGTTGCACTTTACGCTAATTTTTAGCACCATATATTGGGATTTATGCCTCTACCGACATCGACATTTATAATGCCCATAAAACAACTATAAGGTGAGTGGGCCCCATTTTCTTTGTGACATTTCTATTTCAATATCTACACATTTTTCTTTTGTTAATGCATGAATTACATATATAGGGCAGTTACTTATCGGCCGCTGTTTTAATTACCTACCGTTGAATCTACGTATCGCCGAATTTGATTACCCCTTTGGAAGAACTACTTGGTCCGCAGCATCATTGATGGGGGTGTATCGAGCGATTGCATCATTTCAGCACGAGTTGCTGCTTGAGCCGAATGAAGGAAAATAATTCGCGTGTGTTACTTGATTGATTCCTCAACATCTCTCAAGTAACATTCGCATGCGGAAGAAATTATAAATGCAATCAATCCTCACAGTCTCTTAAATTCATCGTAATAAAATGAAATTTCTGTAGTCTTCTGCCGTCGCCTGTAATAGTCCTTGAGTTCTACTTTTCTTAAACTCACTGACAGAAATTTAGAGCATATTATATTTAGAGATGAATAGAATCTGGAAGTCTCAATAACTAAGTCACGAAACTTACTCAGAAAAATCCAATCGATAGGCAGAAGGTTATTATATAATTGATAGAAATTTGCTCTGCGAAAGCTGAAGTTTGCAGCCACCGAAATCGGAAATTTCTCTTAAAATGTACATAAGATACAAGCAATTTCAGTGATTCATAACTTTTAATTTTTCCTTATTTATTTTAGTGAACAACATAAACGCAGGCAAGATTTTTAACGCAACGTATTTTTCTTCTTGCATAAAAATATTCATATTTCTTCTTAAAAATAATACAATAAGAAAAAAATTATGTAGGAAATGTTTCATATATATTACACTTGGTTTATATCAAATCCATTGTAGCACGTATATTAAAATTGTAATAAGAAAAGTAATAAGATACGAAAACGAAAACAGAAGCTATAGAGATACTTTAACAAAAATATAATTTTCTAAACATGTAAATTAAGAAATGAAAATTCCTATCAAATTTCTTAAAGTATTGTACTACAATTTAGCTAAATATATGAAAGAAATCTAATAAAAATGTTTATTCAATTTCATCATAATTAAAAAGTAGAAATATGAGGATTTATTCTCTTTCCTTTGAGTCTCTCTAGTTGACGATAATAATCTACTACAAATTTTGTTTTATATTTTACGCTAGTAACAATTGAAAAATAAAATTTAAAGTGATAATTTCAAAAAAAATCATGAAATTGAACCAATAGCATTATCAATTTGTGAATTTGAACAATTATCACATCACCATTACAATGGTCATTTTTAAGCAATAAGAAAGATTTGGCGCAAATTAATATGGTATTTGGTGACAAGTTATATTCTTTAGCTACCATAAAATGACAGTATTATAAATTTTAACGTAGTCGACTTTCCTTGATGACACGTTTCGAGTTTCTAGAACGAAAACTTCTATTACCGAAAAGAATATTGGTCTTGTACCTGACATTATTGAATTGGACCGGCATATTACTTGAGGAATGTTAGTTTTAGGGAATAGTTGAAACCATTAGAGAATATTCAAGTAACCCTAAAGATTGGTGTGAAAGCAACGAACAATTTTATACAAACATTTGAAGGTATGTTAGCTTTGTTCTCCTTAAATTTTACAAAATTTGACGCCAGTTCAGAAAGAAGACTATGGGTACCAATAGTTGGTCTCATGAAATGTACAGAATCATTGCGATTGATTAAACTTGAATATACTGCTATGATCCCGTAGAAAATCAACAATCGGCAGTTTAGATATTTGAGACTAAGACGACTCCAACAAAGTTTGTTCGAGAAAAAAGCCCAAACAAAAAGAGGGTCGTCTCAATTTTTAGGATAATAACGCGTAATGTAAGCCTTTTTAACATAGTGTTATATGAGTTATCTGACGATACGTCAGGTATCACAAAGCCTAGCACTGTCTAGAAAAACGTTGATGCAAACTGATCGAGAAAAACGAACATGCTAGGGTTTTCCCTTGAATATAAATAGCACACGAGAGGGATTTAATTCATTGAACGAGTAATCAGCGTCGGATTAATATTGTGATATAAATGTAAATAAATACTTTTTGTGAGATAAATGCTCTTATGGTTATTTATTAGTTTTTAAGTGTTATATAGTGAATTTGGTTTATTTGTTAATATAATGTGTGTTTAAATTACCGTTAGTTTATTTGAAACGACCCAGAAAGACAAATATTTTACAATAGAATAAAATTTAATGTAAGTATGAAATTCAACATGTAAATTGTAACTTCCGTTGATAATAATTAATAAAATTACAGTTTTGAAAAAGGCGGTATGAATACTGTCGAAACATAGACCATGGATATATATGTATATATATATATATAGTAAACTTAATAAGTCGGCGATTAAAGGTCTGGTTTATTACTTCAAAGTATATATATTTAAAACAACTCTACATGTTTCGGCAATGATGCCTTTGTCAAGGATATAAAAAATATAAAATAAAAATTTTTATATTTTTTATATCCTTGACAAAGGCATCATTGCCGAAACATGTAGGGTTGTTTCAAATATATATACTTTGAAGTAATAAACCAGACCTTTAGTCGCCGACTTATTAAGTTTACTATATCATACCAAGGTCACGAAAATATTATATGTATATATATATATATATATTTATATATATATATATATATATATATATATATATATATATATACCGTGTGTCCCAATTTCGATGCTCACCATTGGTATCTCGGTTATTAGAAGATATAGAACAACGGTTAAATGGGGAATGTTTTGCAGAATTCAATACTCGCGGCAGATATCATTTCAAATTTGATCTAACTTTTTAAATTTTTAAAATATTTTGAAAAATCAAAAATTTGCCGATTTCGTTATTCCTGAATAACTCGATAACGCTTAGTCTGACCTCTTTTAAAGTTTTACATTGTTCAGACACTTTTTTAAAACAAATTATTTGATACAAACAGAAACCCACGATTGTCATTTGTTTTTAAGTTATTACCACTATCTTTTGTTTTCCATATGGCGGCCATATTGGATTTTGGGTTTGTTAGGGTGTCCTCAAAATGTGCTTTTCAACGATGTATAACATGCCCGAAAAATTTTTATTTATAAGGAAAATATTAATAAAAACGTAAATTAATCTTTAATATGAAATTAGTAGGCTGAAAAATTAAACACCAATGTCAAATGAAAGTGAAAAGATATTCTAAATATAGCAAACGCCAATTAAGTTGGCGCGAGGAGGGGTAAGTTCGCGCAGGATTAAAAGTAGTGGGGAGATTTGTATTTGGTTTTACATCAAATGTCAGATAATTCTAACCTCTGAGCGTGTATCACTAGCAAAGACATTATGTTCCGTCAAACGTCAATGACAAAGGTATTCTGACAATGAAAGAAAACGATAACCTGTCAAAGTACAATTAGTGCTGCAGAGATAAGTTAATTAAAACTACTTGTAGTTAGTGATAAGTAATTATTGTCAAGTATTAAGATTTATAAGTATTGATAATGGCACATACATATTCAAACGAAGAAAAAGTTGATATGTTGGAAGTATATTTCAAAGCAAATAGAAACACTAAAAAAGCGTGCACGAGTTATGCAGAGCATTTTCCAGAAAGACAACAGCCACACAGGACAATTTTTAGAAGACTAGTTAGCAAATTAAAAAACTTTGGAAGCTTCGAACAAAAACGAGCTAACTATGAAGTTAATAATGCTGATACACGTCTAAATAATATTTTGCAGAACGTTAGGAACAATCCCAGCACATCAGTTCGTCGTGTGACACGAGAAACAGGGATTTCAAAATCTACTGTTCACAGAACCTTGACGAAAAACAAGTATCACCCTTACAAACCAACAATTGTACAAGGTTTAAGTGATAATGACAATCTCCGACGATTACAGTTTAGCAGGTGGTACCTTCAAAAATGTGAATATGACGCTAATTTTCCTAGGAAAATACTATGGACAGATGAAACACGATTTACCAATTGTGGAGTGTTCAATAGGAATAACTATCAACATTGGTCTACTGAAAATCCACATTTGGTAAATCAAAGAAGATTTCAAGTTCGATTTGGTTTTAATGTCTGGTGCGGTTTAATTGGTATGACATTTTGTTTACATTTTTTTTTTGTTTTTTAAAGTCTTTTTTTCGTTTTAGATAATCAATTAATAGGTCCTTTCATCTTTGATTACAATTTAACTGGTAACAGATATTTGGAGCTACTAACAAACGAGATAATGCCTGCTTTGAGGCAAATTATTAATCCCGAGAACATGGAAAACATCTGGTTCCAGCAAGATGGTTGCCCGGCCCATAACACTCGTGCAACATTTTTTGAGAGAAAACTTTAATGAGAGAGTGATTTCAAATAATGGATCCGTGCAATGGCCTGCGAGATCATCCGACCTTACCCCGCTTGACTTTTATTTATGGGGTGCCACTAAAAACGAAGTATTTGATTTTGAACCGCCAGAAACTCGGGAAATTTTAAAACAAAGAGTACTAGATGTGCTACGATCAGTAAACGGAAACACGCTACGTAGAGTTTGTAACTCAACTCGAACAAGGTGTCAAAATTGTGTGGAGCAGAATGGTCGTCATATTGAACAATTTCTTTAAGTGAATGGGAACTTTAAGTTCTGTACCTTTACTTTTTATTTCTATAATTTTTTTATCGTTTCGTTTGTTTACAGTATTACTTAGAATATCTTTTCACTTTCATTTGACATTGGTGTTTAATTTTTCAGCCTACTAATTTCATATTAAAGATTAATTTACGTTTTTATTAATATTTTTCTTATAAATAAAAATTTTTCAGGCATGTTACACATCGTTGAAAAGCACATTTTGAGGACTACCGAACAAACCCAAAATCCAATATGGCCGCCATATGAAAAACAAAAGATAGTGGTAATAACTTAAAAACAAATGACAATCGGGGGTTTCTGTTTGCATCATATAATTTGTTTTAAAAAAGTGTCTCAACAATGTGAAACTTTAAAAGAGGTCAGACTAAGCGTTATCGAGTTATTGAGGAATAACGAAATCGGCAAATTTTTGATTTTTCAAAATATTTTAAAAATTTAAAAAGTTAGGTCAAATTTGAAATGAGATTTGCCGCGAGTATTGAATTCTGCAAAACATTCCCCATTTAATCGTTGTTCTATATCTTCTAATAACCGAGATACCAATGGTGAGCATCGAAATTGGGACACACGGTATATATATATATATATATATATATGTATATGAAAAACGCAATGTAAATGAGAATTAATAACTATTAAATTCCCACATTAAATGCAATTGCCTCTATAATTTGTTGTATTAATTTCTATAAATGCCAAAATCACA
This sequence comes from Melolontha melolontha, assembly GCA_935421215.2. Classification (NCBI taxonomy): domain Eukaryota; kingdom Metazoa; phylum Arthropoda; class Insecta; order Coleoptera; family Scarabaeidae; genus Melolontha; species Melolontha melolontha. The sequence continues at coordinate 66,084,296 of OW285240.1, forward strand.
TTTGTCTAAGAATGCAGACCCAACATGTCGCAACGCTAACCGTCCAGGTTGTGTGGGAAAATGAAAAATATATATATAATGACTATATATATATATATATATATATATATATATATATATATATATATGGTAAACTTAATTAGTCGGCGATTAAAGGTCTGGTTATTACTTCAAAGTGTATATATTTAAAATAATCCTACATGTTTCGGCAATGATGCCTTTGTCAAGAATATAAAAAATATATTATATTTTTTATATCCTTAGAATATAAAAAAAATATTATATTTTTTATATCCTTGACAAAGGCATCATTGCCGAAACATGTAGGATTATTTTAAATATATACACTTTGAAGTAATAACCAGACCTTTAATCGCCGACTAATTAAGTTTACCTTATCATACCAAGGTCACGAAAATACTATATTTATATATATAAATATATATATATATATATGGTAAACCTAATCAGTAGGCGATTAAAGGTCTGTATATTACTTCAAAATATATGTATTTAAAAAACTCTACATGTTTCGGCTGTGTACGCCTTTATCAAGAGAATACAAAATATGAATGACAGGATATAAATGGATATAAATATATATATATATATATATATATATATATATATATATATATATATATATATAAGTGTTTAGATAATTTCTTAGCCGTTCATTAAATATAACATTTGATAAATTATTGGAGTTTTTCGGCTTTTTTATATGAAATACTTACAAATTTAAATTAGAATGTATGTAATTGCAGAGTAAGTGGGGATGTAAACATTGCTGTCTACAAATTACAAAGCAAATCAAACGAAATTTTTTATTTGAAAAATATGGTCTACGTTACTCTGCAATTACATACATTCTAATTTGATATTTGTAAATATTTCATCTAAAAGCCGAAAAACTCCAATAATTTATCAATTGTTATATTTAATAAACGGCTAAGAAATTATCTAAACACTTATATATATATATATATATATATATATATATATATATATACAAGGTGTGTATAAATTTTCGCAAAAGCTACACGCAGCGACATTCTTTGTTCGGTTTTGAATAAAAAATCTTAATGTTAAAATGTCGTATCATGCTTCGTAAATTCGTAAATGTCAAAATTTGACAGTAATGATTTTGATTGAACTCACTTTGAAATACAAACTTATTGTTCTACAACGTTGCCAAATGTGTTTTTCGTGGAAGTACGTTAATGAATAAATGTTTAAAACAAGTTTTTAAATCAAAAAGAAAACATTTACGAAATAATACTAGTAAAATTTTTTTCTTTAAACTAAATTGCATCTATCTCTATTAACAGATATCGAAGAGCAAAGGTTAGTTACGCACTAAAAGTCTGAACTTGAAAAACCCCGTGAAAACAAACGAAGCATGAAACGACATTTTAACATTAAGATTTTTTATTCAGAACCAAACGAAGAACGTCGCTGCGTGTAGCTTTTGCGACAATTTATACACACATTATATATATATACTTATAGACAAAATTTTTCAATTAAAAATTTCGTTTGATTTGCTTTGTAATTTGTAGACAGCAATGTTTACATTCAAAATTTACTTCGCAACTACATACTAATTGATAATATTTGAAAATATTTCATATAAAAGTCGAAAAACTCCAAGAATTTATCATAATATATGTTGCTGTTATATAATTATATATCTTATGTTATTTAAATATCTATACATTTGCTTATTATGCTGACAGTTCCGTGTTTTGATCCCTGACCGGCTGTCCGAGTAGGTTTTCGTGGTTTTCCTTCATTTAAGGCGAATGCGGACAGCTTAACATATTAAGTCGCTCCACAGCCGCATACATAATAATAACTTATGTCTTGCTTTTCCCTGTTTTTGTTGTTTATCTATTTTAGAATACTAAGGCATGATTTATTATTATTAAACTGAAATGTATCTTTGAATAATTTTATCCATGGCAACTACAAATGTATAAGTATGACATTAATATACTGTCATCTATATTTTATATTCCTTGAAAAAGGCATCATTTGCCGAAACATGTAGAATTGTTTTAAATATATACATTTTGAAGTAAAACCATAAATTTTAGAACAATATATATATATATATATATATATATATATATATATGTATATATATATATATATGTATATATATATATATATATATATATATATATATATATGTATATATATATATATATGTATATATATATATATATATATATATATATATATATATATATATATTGAGAGAGAGAGAGAAAACTGTTTAAAAAAACAGACCGTCTAATCGGTCTGCTTTTATTAAATGATTAACTCATTTGTTCATTGTCTCAATATTTAGTGATTTATTTAACACTTCATCGGGAGTAAGAACGAGAGTTATTTTTGTGAACTAGCAAACTTATTATACGAGATGTTATTCAACTTAAAAATTTTGAAAACTTTTTTCAAAACGAACTAGTTAAATTAACAAATACATAATATAATTGAAATCAATTATTAAAATATGTGGAACAAAAATAAACGTTTGCACTGATACCTGGTATGCTTTGGTAACAGTACATTTGTAGAAAACTCACGTAATTTAATATCTTAAGATTATTGAAAGTATGCAAAATACGATTGCTTTGTTTTATGTTTTTATGCTACAACATCTATAAAACTTCTTTTAATTATTTTTGAATTGCCAGTTTCCATCTATCTAAGTAGTTGACATTTATGTGTTTGCCTACAAGAAATTAATAATCTTCGTACAAATATAGCAATTAAATGGATAACATTTAGGGAATAGGATAATTTCATATAGGTCAATGCTTATGGAAACATTCAAAATATAAATATTCTTATTGTAAAATCAATACCACTATTTTATACAAGTTCCTTACATAGTAGTAGTATGAAAATTGTGTATTTGTAATTTTAAGCGAACGATTTGTTAAGCAACTGTAGTAGAGTATTTACTTATATAAAAATAAAATTTAGCTTGATATAATTATTTACTTACGAGCAGGTACAGTTCTGTGTAATAAATTGGCGTACAAGTCTCATTGCTCATTCTGGCATTATCACTGTGAAAAAGGCTTATTTTTCCCAAATTTAGAAGGTTAAGTAATGCCTTCATTATTAACATTAGTTGTCAAAATACTTGATTCTATTCATCTTCTATACAACTATCAAGGTTAGTAATTTTTGGTATGATCTTATCTAGGTATGCGTATAAAGAAAATTTACTACATCACATAATTGCTTAATATTTAACACGAAAAATAAAATAAAAATAGAAATAAATTTCAAACCATCACAAGAACACATTAATATTTCGTCATACTACCATTTACTTCAATGACTTGCTAATTGCTGCATGTAATTCCAAATGTGATTCACGTTAAGAAAATTCATATTTTGAGAATATTTATTATAATTAATAAACCCCAGATATTCTCAATGGGGGTCAAATCTGGGCTATTAACGGGCCACGGTAACGTTTCAATGTTATTGTTATATAGCCATGTTCTAACAACATTAGCCGTATGTACATGTTTGTAAATAAAATTTTACGGATGTAATTGTCGAACAGACGGTAGCATTACATTTTCTAATATATGGTTATAGTTGTCAGGATTGAACCGTCCGTCTACTTTGTAACAAACTCCTAGCCCCTTATAACTGCACCAACCCCATACGTTTATGTTGAACCGTTCACTCCTTTGTACTGGATATATATACTGTTCATTAAATCGTGCATGCGGCGGCCTATACGCACGTATACGACCATTATACATAGATTGAAAAAGCTTTTTATCGGTGGACATGACATTTTGCCAAAACGGCAATTCCCTATAAACATGATTTAAGGAAAATAATAATCGAGCTTGTCAGCGATAATTTTTTAACCGCCACACAACTTTTGAAGTCTGATTCTTGAATTCTCCGATTAACTGTGGATCGTGATCCAGGAAAATTTACTGCAATTTTAGCATTATTAAGGGTATTAAAAGGATTTTCCCTCAAATGCCGCAAAAGCAGGGCGTCTTGTTCGTGTGTCGATATTCGTGGACGAGCAGAACCATGTCTTCTCGAAACTGTTCCTTCCTCCTCCTACCGTTTCTTAATTTTTAGCACAGTAGATTTATTGATGCCAAATTGCTGTGCTACTGCTCTAATTGACCAGTTATCTTCAAATTTCCCTATAATGCGAGCTTTACTTAACAAATCTAAATGCGCGGGCACATTTCGATCTATATCTATCAGTCAAGTATGACAAATTTATTTGAGGCGATATGACAAATGGAAGTGTCAAAGCCTATATACATTTATATTTATCCGGTAATTATGGAAACCAAAAGCCTGATTTAAATTATCGTACATTAAGTGTACGCCAATTTATTGCACAGAACTGTACATTTCAGGATATCGTACGGTATATCATTTTCTGGGAATCTTCTCAAAATGTCAATGATGCTTTTCTTGACAGACACTTAAATTCGTTGCTTAGGCAATATATATTCTACCACATTTTGTAGGCAGTGCTTTTCAGAATATATTTTGTCTCTGTTTTGTGTTTCTATTAGAGAATTGTTAAATACACTACTCAAAAAATTAAAGTAGTAACGTTTTTGAACTTCGATATTTCTTTTATGTTTTAATAGATTTGGATCAAACCTGAAATGTACATTGAACAGTCATTTATTCACGTAATTGCAAAATTGTACTCAAATACTTTTTGTTATAGTCGACTTATAACCTCAAAGGTTGTAACCGCAAAATTGTACTCAAATACTTTTTGTTATAGTCGACTTATAACCTCAAAGGTTCGAACAATACAAAAACTTAAATGAAAAAACATTACTTAAGAATAAATGTTTAAGCAGGCTTTGAGCCATTTCAGTGTAAAACAATATTAGACTAGTTTGACAGTTCATTAACATGTAATAGAAGCAATGGCTCAGCAATTAACGTCGATAGAAGTTAGTAGAGCTGTAATTTTACTTGAAGAAGGATATTCACAATGTTATGGTGTCCAACAGTTTGGGGTTGTAGAAGGAACTGTGTGGAAGATTTGGAAACGATATCAAGAAACAGGTACTGTAACAAGGTAAGCAGGTACAGGTCGGCAGAGGAAAACTACGGCAGCTGATGACTGTTTTCTGCGATTGCAAGCCCTTCGAAACCGGACACAAACTGCGCATGACCTGCAAAACGATTTAGTGAGGGTAAGAGGAACAAGAATTAGCAATCAAACCGTCCGCAATAGGCTAAGGGAGGCTGATATGAGAGCAAGACGTTCTGCAAAAACGTCTAAATTTCACCAGTGGACATCGTCGAAGAAGATTTGAATTTGGAAGAGAACACTTAAACTGGCAACTTCGTCATTCGACTCCTGTTATGTTTAGCGATGCATGCAAGTTTGTTCTGTCAGGTAATGATGGACGTGTAAGAGTCTGGAGGAGGCCCGCAGAATGGTTCATGCCAAATACAGTGCATGAAACCGTCCCTTTTGGTGGTCGATCCATAATGGTGTGGGATGGAATAACAATAAACAGCCGCACGGACGTTGTTGTTATTCGCAATGGTGGACTAACAGCTCGAAGGTACATTGACGAGATTGTAGAGCCTCAAGTGATCCCTGGAGCAAATGTTGTTGGTCAAAATTTAATTTTTATGCAAGATAATGCCAGACCGCACGTTGCTCTAATCGTTAACTGATTATTTTGATAATCGTCACTGATTATCTTGATGATCAGAATATCCGTAAAATGGATCAGCCCGTATGCAGTGCAGACATGAATCCAATCGAACATGTTTGGGATCAACTAGGGAAACGTGTTCGACGACGTCCAAATAATCCAATTACAACTGAAGAGTTGGCACAAGCCTTAATTGAAGAATAGGACAATTTTCCCCAATACGCTCTACGAAGGATTATTTATAGCATGCCACCACGTTGCGCAGCCTTTGTGCAGGCAAAAGGAGATCACACTAGATAGTAACTTACCAATTTCTACAAATTAGCCAAGTTGTCAGACTTGTTTTAAATTTTATTTGATTTAAACCACTTTATTTTTTCACATGTTAGTACATAAAAGTTAGTAGTAGGTTTTTATAGTGTTTTACTGTTTTTAATTTGTTAAAATTGGTTCAATAAATAACGAATCATTACATATTTGAAGTTTCATCAAAGTCTCTTAAAATATAAAAAAAATCGAAGTTCAAAAAAGTGACTACTTTTATTTTTTGAGTAGTGTATATAAACTTGTATATAGACTTAAATATAGATTTTCATAGTACCAGATACAAATCTTTAGTGACATAACAAACTAAATATTACAGAAAGATAACAGTATTTTTTTGATTTGTCACATTTATTTAACCGACAAAATATTAAAATATCACATTGACATTGATACCATCCACTAGCTAGGCTCAACTTTAAGATATCATTCTTCGTAGATAAGAAATGAAAGCTTTTTTAAATAGAGATTTTTCGGTATAGTTTAGGTTTGGCTTTGGCAAATTGAAGTAGATTTAACTCTGATAGATTAAATTTCGGACATATGGGCATTTTGAACAGAATTAGAAAGTTGAAAAAAATATATTAAAAAATTAATAGGTAAGGTCACAAGAGAGATTTGGGAAAAATTTAAAGTGAATTCATTATATAGAGAGCACAAAGCTTTAGGAGAAAGTACTTATATAGACCAGGGTTATATTGAATAGAAAATACGTCCTAATTTTTCTAGAGGTTTATTGGTAAACAAAGATTAGTTTACATTAGATTACTTGAGGCGAACATAGAGCCTATTCCACTGTGACCGTTTTAGATTTATTGTGGTCCTCTTGTATTTTTATAGTACATATAGCATTATTTCTTTATTGGGGTCTAACAATTTCGAGAGAAAAGTTCTTCACGCTTGGATTTTTACTGAAGTGGTCTAGTTTTTCTGCATATGATTGGTAAAGTCAGCCTAGACTAGGGCTCTTTTAACCTGTATGTAGTTCTGGTCCTCTTTCGCCAACCTCTGCTTTGTAGCCTTGAAAATTCTAGATAACTTAAATTGGTCGTATCTTCTCGCGAGACCTTAAATTCACCATGGTTAAAGGTCCGGTCTATTACTTCAAAGTATATACACTCAAAAAAACCCTACATGTTTCGGCAATTATGCCTTTATCAAGGATATAAAATATAGATCTATATTTTATATCCTTGATAAAGGCATAATTGCCGAAACATGTAGGGTTTTTTTGAGTGTATATACTTTGAAATAATAGACCGGACCTTTAATCGCTGACTGATTAAGTTTACCATATAAATATATATATATATATATATATATATATATATATAAAGATAATTATTTCTTGACCTTTGTATGTTATAGTAGATTAAATTAGTCGGCGATTTAAGGTCTGTTTTACTTTGATATGTGTATATTTAAAACAATCTTACATGTCTTTCTTTTTCAAAGAAATTAAAAATATAAATGACAGTATATTAATGTCAAATTTATATATCTGTAGTTGTCATAGATAAAATTAAAATATTCAAAGATACATTCAAATTTAATAATAATAATTCATGCCTCAGAATACTTGACAGCAAGGTGTCAATTACGGGGCATTCTTCTTCTCCTTCTTTTTGTGCCCTCTCCGTCATCGGAGGTTAGCGATCACATCAGCAAAGGTCTCTCGATTTGCAGCAGCTCTAATGAGTTGTTCAAAGTTTAATCCGGTCCAGTTCCTAATATTCCGCATCCACGATAGTTTCTTTCTGCCAAGCCCACGTTTACCCTCTATCTTTCCTTCAATTATGAGCTGCAGTAGGTAATATTTTTCATTTCTCAAAACGTGAAGAGGTAAGCCGTCTTTCGCATCTTTACTATGTGGAGCAGTTCTCGATCTTTGTGTATCCCTTTCAAAGTTTCCTTATTAGTTGTATGTGATGTCCATGGAATTCTTAGCATTCTTCGGTATGTCCACATTTCAAATGCTTCTATACGGTTCATACTGACAGTTTTCAAGGTCCATGTTTCCACTCCGTATAATAGCGTTGACCAGAAGTAACACTTTGTAAACCGTATGCGTAAATTTATATTTAGCTGTTTATCGCACAGTATGTTTTTGAGTTTGAAGAAGTTTTGCCTTGCTTGTTCAATTCTGGACCTTATTTCGATGTCATGGTCCAGTCTTGAGTCAATCCAGCAACCCAGGAACTTAAAGCGATCAACCCTGGTCAATATTTCCCCGTCAACCCGTAGAGGTATGGGTACGTTTGAATTACGAGAAATTAACATTACTTTCGTTTTGCTGATGTTTATGGCCATATTAAAATCTTTGCATGTCATATTTAATCTGTTGATTATGTTTTGTAATCCTATATCGGTATCCGCAATCAACACAGTATCGTCTGCATAACGGATAGTCGATATATTGACACCATTTATTTTTATTCCGTCGTTACAATCCCTAGGCGCCTTCGCAAACAGATACTCTGAGTATATATTAAATAGTGTGGGGGACAATACGCACCCCTGTCTCACTCCTCTACAAATGTCAATTTTTCTTGAAGACAAGTTAGTCTCGACTCTTATTCTTGCGGACTGGTGCCAATACAAGTTTCTGAGAAGTCTCAAATCCCCATCATCCAGCCCGATTTCCTCCAGGAACTCGAAAAGTTTATCATGGTTTACTCGGTCAAACGCTTTCTCAAAATCGACGAAACATATATGTATGTCTCTTTGTTGGTCGTAGCACTTCTGTGCAAGGACTTGTAGGCTGAATAAAGCTTCTCTCGTACCTAACCCATTTCGGAATCCGAATTGTTCCGAGCCGATGTTAGATTCGCATTTGTTATATATCCTCTTGTGTATAATTTTTAATAGGATTTTAAGAACATGACTCATCAGGCTTATGAGTCTGTAGTCGTTACATTTCCTTGCACTATACTTTTTTGGTAAGGGTATAAAAGTTGATTCAAGCCAATCCTGGGGAATTTTGCCTGACTTATATATGTTGTTAAGCAGAAGTAGAAGTAGATCTATGTTTTCCTCATTTATGAGTTTAAGTATCTCTGAGTTTATTTGATCAGGGCCCGGACTTTTATTATTTTTCAGCTGGTTAATAGCATATAAAATCTCACTCTTTAGAATATGAGGCTCCCCTATATGTTCAGCGTTGATGTCTAGCTGCTGTCTTTCGTCTGCGAACATTTCGTGAATGTACTTTTCCCATTGTTGTAGCTTCTCTTCTTCATCAATTATTATTCTGCCATCTGAGTCTTCTAGCATATTATGTATTCTTTTGTTATTGTGTGTTATCTTTTTTATTTCCTTATGTAAGTTGTACATGTCGTTTTTGTACTGGAGCTCCTCAATTTTCTCACATTTCTGTCTCATCCAGTTCTCTTTTGCATTTCTTATTTTGTTTCTTATTTCCTTATTTACTTTCTTATAGTCTGCTTCATTATTCTTAACTTCTCGCCTTTTCCCCATTAGATTTAGAATTTCTTCAGTTATCCATTCCGTTTTCTTTTCTACATAGATTGACTTTAAATTGTTATTTGTTACTTCTAAAACTATATCTTTGAAGTTGTTAAAAATGTTATCCATGTCGGTTATACTATTATTGTCTATTCTAGTTCTTAAGGTTTCGAGTTGTATGTTTAGTTGTTCAGATGTGTTTGTTTTAACCGTTTCTTCCTTTAGAACTCACATGTCAATTCTATTTTTAATCCTTCTTTTTTCCATCATTTTCAGCTTGAGACGCATATTAACCACCACCGGGTTGTGATCCGATCCAATATCGGCCCCAGGATAAGTTTTTGCACTAAGTATTGTGCTGCGGAACCTACGGTTAATAAGCACATAGTCTATTTGATTCCTTATGATTCTATTTTTGTTGTGTTGTGGGGATGTCCATGTATATAGTCGTCTTGGGTGGAGTTTAAATAAGGTGTTTATAATGACCATATTGTGTTCTTGGCAGAATTCTATCAATCTATCTCCGCGATCATTTCGTTCTCCCAAGCCATACTGCCCCACGATGTTCTCAACTTTTCCTTGTCCAACTTTGGCGTTCATATCACCCATTATTAGAGTCACGTCCTGTGGTTTTGTGGTTTCTAGTAGGATTACTAGTTCATTGTACCATGACTCTATTTCTTTTTCATCCTTACCAGCTGTTGGAGCATACGTCTGAATTAAGTTTATATTCACCGGATTCCCTGATATTTGAATTAATATGTTTCTGTCCGAGTAAGGAACAAAATTTTTCACTGCTTGACTGACACTTCTGTTAAGTATTATGCCTACTCCATTTCGGTGTTCTGCTTCATTATTTCCTGAGTAGTAAAAAGTTTTCCCCATTGATTCCGTCCTACCTGATCCTGGCCACCTCGTCTCACTGATACCCAGTATGTCAAGCTGCAGTCTATTCATTTCGTGGCAGGCATTGGCTAGTTTTCCTGCCTCAAACAAGGCCCTCACGTTCCATGTTGCTGTTCTTAAATTGTTTCTTGATTTTATTGTTTTCTTATCTCCACTCAAAGCCATCCTCCCCCGAGATCCGATTGGAGGATGAGTTTTACCTCCGGAATTTTTAACATCGAGCGATTGCATCTTTCTTCTATTTGAGACCATGTGATTCTCTTGGGAATAGTTTATGGTTGAGGTAGTTTCCCTTTGCTTTCCTCAACTACAGGGATTTAATCCTGTTTTTTTTTTATCCATTATGGTTATCCCGCCAATGTTCGGTCGTCAGAGCCTCGTTCGTTATCTAGCAGGATGTACCGGGTGGCGTCTGCCACCACTCGTGCATGTGAGGTTGACATTTGGGTAGCTTTGCTGTTCAGATGTGTCGCGCTGCCCCTTACACACCCGGGGCATTTCCAAGCCATTAGTTATTATTATGTCTGCGCCAGTGGTGCGACTTAAGATCCTAAGCTGTCGGCATTCGCCTTGAAGGAGAAGGAAAACCACGAAAACCTACTCGGACAGTTCATTCAGTGATCCAAAACGCGGAATTGATAAGCCTGATAAGCCAGTGTACATATATTTAAATAACATATGATAGATATTTATATAATAACAACATATAACTACCTTTTCTTTTTTTCTCAACCATCAACAATTTCTGCTTTTTTGGAGGAAGTATTTGGCTGCTTATTTTCAATGACACTGTTATAAGAAGCGCTATCCATTATTATAAGTGATAGTACGTCAAGATTTGGTATAAGTTGATTATTTAGCCATTGATTAAAGGAGTTGCCGTTCATTTCCCTATGGTAATCACCACCGATGGTTTTTGGTGGAAAAATCAGATTAGCTACTTTAAAGAAGCCATTTTCTGTGCTGGCACGTATCGTTTAGCATCATAGCCTTCGGATTTCCCCACACTTTTTAAATTATCATCTAGCTATGAGTTCATTCTATTGCCTTTTCAAAATATCCAAGTTTCATCAAGAAACACGACCTAAACTTGATTTTAAGTTATCCATATATTTCCTTAAAAACGTATTTGTTTATGCAGGCTTTAATTTCTCTTCATGCGCTCTCCTGTTATACTTATTCTTGTATATAAATCCAATATCTTTAAGCAATGTTGCTAAAGAACTAGTACTTGTATGAACAAATTCTTTCATAGCCAAAACATTGTTTAGAGGTTTTAAGGTAAGAAATATTCTGTGAAATGAATAGGTTAGAAATATCAAAGTGATAATCAAATAATTTCGCACTTATTGACACTTATTGATACTACTATTTATTATAAGTAGTGTTTTGCAAAAAAAACGATTTTGTTATTTTTGATGACAAACTAAATATTCGAATCTGAAAAATTCTTAACCAAGATGTCGGAATACTGGAAACAAGTCCAATAAATAACGGTATTCAGATAATTTGACAGTAAGCCGAATATCATGAGACTATCTCCTGAACAAATTATCCTTTTTATTTAATATAATATTTCAAAGACGTACGTCTTAAATTACAAAAAATGACAGTATATTACTATCATATGTAAATATGATAGTAATATACTGTCATTTTTTATAATTTTATAATTGTGTATTTACATTTTTAAGAAACTCTTTGATAAAGGCAATAAGTTGCCGAAACATGTATGAGAGGAATTAGTTTAAATAAATAAATATTTAATTAAAACAGACCTTAAATCACCGAATAAAGAAATATATAAAGGTCAAGAAAAGAAAGAAATAACTATATATATATATATTATATATAAATATATATATATATATATATATATATATATATATATAAATCTCAGAAATGGAATTACATTTGATATTTATTGCACCTCTGACAGCGCGGCTCTTGTATTTCAGATTCGCCTCGGTTATAGCACTATATTGATTTACCCTCTAGACAAACATGTCAAATTGAAATATTTTATTTTTCTCAATAGGCCCACAAATTTTCCACACCAAATTTATTTTACCTCATATAAAGGACTCGCAGGAATTATTCGATTTTCCTCCTTTTCTTTTATATAAAAGCTGCGATAAAATTTCTTTTATCCAAGATAATTTTTATAAAGAGCTAGCTTGTGTTTATTTGTAATTTGGAAATTAAGCTAGACGTTCGGAAGCCTCTTTAAAAGTAAATTTATTTTCGTTTTCGACAAAACTATTTCAAGCGATTTCATTATTTATCTATGTAAAGATCGAGAAATAAATTTCGTTATATTTTTATAACTTTATGCATGCTGCAATTTCTAAGTTTTATTATTTAAAAAGTATTTACTTCTATTTAAATTTTCTTATTATTTCCTTACATTTTTGTTTTGCTTACCTTTAACTTCAATATCGAATGTATATGTGCCGTCTATACATAAATGCACTGATGGATTTTGGGTATATATTACTTGGAAATTATATTGCTTTAATTTATAAATTAGTCTCAAAATTTAATAATTAGGTATCGGCATTCACGGATCCATGACGTCAGTGCTAGGAACGGAGCGAGAATATAATGAACCCCGATTTCACATACTTCACACGCGAATCAAAATACGTATAGAGAAACAAATACTTATCAAGTAAGAGTAAATACATCTTCTCCAGAAGGAATATTCCAGAGTTTATAAAACTTATTACACATCCTGACTGTTCACCTTTTATATCTAGAGTTCAAATAATAGTAAAGCACCAATTGTTCCATATGGCCATGTGTTATAATTGTCCGAAGTTCTTAAAACAACAGATAGAGCCGACATAAAGAAGATAAAATATATACTCAGAAAAATATTTTGCTGTATTACAATTTAGGCGATAAATTAAGAAGTCCAACTAATGGAGAAAATTAATTAATTACGTTTCTTATGAAGATTTGCAATTACTAACAACAGTCCGAAAGATAGGTACCCGATGTCACGAAACAATTCAATACGACTCAAAGGAAATTTGAAAGAAAAAGTTATAATCTGAATCTAAGTAGACGTTAATTAAAGGGGTCAAACAAGAAACTGCTTCAATTTACTCTATCTAATTGTCTACAAAGTTAGACACGCCACCTTACAGAAATGCACAAACACATATGCGAAAACATAAGTACGTGTAGCTGTCAAAGGATAAATAACCAAATGGATAGCTTAACGTCGCAAAACAAATGTAATTTAGAAAGTTATAAATTGCTGGTACGATGATAATACAATATTGAGGTAATTAGCTATTAATGATAAAGCTTCTAGTTAAATAATATAATCTTTCAGGCAAACAAAAAGCTGCTTAAATAACTATAATGAGAAGATATCCCTTACAGAAACAGATGTTTAAACTGCTAAATAAAGTGTTTCAGTTATAATAAAAAAATGTACAATATAACCAACCGTGTGTTGCTTGTTAAACAACATGAGTAACTTAGAACGTATCGAATTAACAATATAACAGCAACACTGCCCTCGTTTATTATAATTTCATTTTTTTAAGAAAGAGGAATAAGTATCTATACAAACACACAAATCAAAATAGATGTTTTTGGAAAAATTAAAACGTTATGCAAATTTTAAATAAGAAATTACAATATACGATATGGAACTCTTACGATATATCGAGTAGTCTAAAATTAACGGACGACAAGGAACTAAAATGGCAGGTAGACGAATTCAGACTGTGACAGAGTTTGTGCGAGCATGTGATATATGCGTCATACTACTGTATGTTTGTTGTAAGAGCCTTCGTATATACAGCGCCATCTGTTACAATTAATAACAACACTTTTTCTTTATTTATATTTTACCTATAGTTTACCGACTCTGGAGCATGCGACGAATAATTTCCCATGAGAGAAGCAATCGTATTCAAATTGAAACCGCACACTTGCAAGGTTTGTCCTGGCGAATTATTGCTAGTCATAGCGAACGCATGGCGTATTGGAAATTGAAGTTGTTTGAAATCGAACGCCATGTCGGTTGGCATGAGTTGTATTCGTGGAAGTAGCACGTCTTCACCTATATGAGGTCCAGTCAGAATAGTTGCTTCAGTTAGATTGTTCATCAATTTTTTTAACTACTAATCGTGTGCCATTGCATAACTTTGACTGATTGATGTTTCGGAGTAATATAATTGGCACTCCAATTTTCAAATCCAGAATGTGTGACGGTAATCCGGGAACATCGAGAGAATTCCGTTGGGAAATTCACTACTTCACTTTGGTTCATCATGGAGTCAATAGATTTGCATGTCACTGTTTTATCTGCGATTCTGTTTACAATGATTTTGTTCATATCTTGAACGTCAATCAATAATCAATAATCAATAATAATTACTACTTTTCTTTTTTCTTTCAAAAACCCAGCTACTTGTTTAATTGTTTTCCAAATATCGATTTCATTAATGTTTTCGCCCTTCAAATTTGACAATTGTGTTTAAAATTTTTTTAAATAACATTTTCCTAACATTTACATCTAACCTATACACATTATTTTATGTTTTCATACAAGACAATTCGTTCAAGATTAAATCAAAGTTATTTTCCTTTTTAACAATATGTTAGCGTAAATAGAGTATATGATTAGCAAACGTCAACTGTAATAAAAAAGTACAACCAAATCAAGTATTTCAAAAATTTTTGCGCTACTTATGTCGAAGCGCACCGTAGATTTCGCCGGTGCGGGAAGATTTTTGTCGCACCATTAAAAAAAAGAATATCATTTTACTATAAAAACACTCGTGTATTCGAATGCAACGTTGTGTCAAAATTTCATGTTATTAGATACTTTTCGAGTTTTGTGAACACAAACATTCGCAGGTTGAATTTTTATGTAAATAGGGATGCTATTTCGTCATACGATTTAAGGAATGGTAGTTAAACAATAAATTTCATGTATATAATGGTACCATATTACTACCGTTAAATTATTATCATGCATGTGAAGGAGTAACATGGGATGTTGTCTATTATTTCTGTGTTAAAATTTTATTTTACTACTCATGTAAACTGAAAAAACAAGAATAATTTTTTTAAAATTGTACTCTGGTAGAAATGTTAACTTACATGTTTTTATAGGTATAGTTTTGGAACAATATTTGTGTAAACATCCTTATACAGGGTCCGCCAGTGAAGTGGGATGATTAAAACTACCCATTTTCATGAAACGTTTATCTTTTTACAGATTCGAATTGAGTAAAGTATGCGATTTTAATTTTTAAAAATAATGCCGCCCAAGTGAGAGCCATTTTTGTGTAAACATTCTTCTAATTTTGATCGAAAGTTTTCCGTCACTCGACAAGCAGGTCAGGTTGAGTTCGTGCAATTTATAGTATGATATTCATTTTTAATTTCGGTATGGTTTGCGGTTTATCAATTTACACTCTGTTCTTCAGAAATCTCTAAAAAGAACGTGGCATGCGAATAAATCTGGGGGTATTGGCAAGCCACAAGATGTTGCCATGTTTATTAATTAACTACTATTGAAATATTGTAATGTTCGTTTTTCTTAATTTTAGCATGAATTTAATAACTTTAAAAAAATTATACTTTTGGTACATGTACTTATATAAAAACCGTAGATTGGATCGTTCTAGAGGAATAGAAGGTTGGAGAAACATCTCAGCGACTTGATTTATCTGGATAAGGTGTACGGATGGATTAGCATTTTCTAACCTCAAATAGTCTTACCAGCGGTCAACTTTTTGTTCCACAGGAGCTGGATAACGTACTTCTTCGATAATATTTCCAAGTATTTATTACTAATATTTTCGGTGATTTTGAATTTTAACTGCGAGATCAAAAATAATACGGCGTTCTTGAAGCGAATTGTGGAAAGGGCGCTATTCCTCGCTTGTTTGTATTCATGCCTGGGTTTTCATATAATTTAAAGTAAACTTTTGTATTAAATTATTTATTTAAAATATAGGATTGTTTCTCTTTTTACTCGATGAAACTCCTATATAACTATTATTGGAATAAAATAAAACAAATTTTAATGAATTTCACTACTTCATTACTGAACTACAACAAAGTAGTGAAATTCATTAAAGTTTGTTTTATTTAATATCGATAATAGTAATTGATTTAATATTGATAGTTTAGATGTTTATTATTATTTCAGTATATAGTTAAAATAAAATTGATGTTTTTATTAATTTCTAATGCTATATTTATATATATGCTATATTTAGGAATGCGCATAGTTTATAAAAACTATGCGCATGCCTGAATACTAGTTTTCCCGCGAACACATTTTTCAATGATAGAGTGCTTTTAAGGTTATTTCATTATAATTTTACAATAATTAATATGTTTAATAATTGTTAAAATTTGAATATTTGAGAACATTAAGTGCCAAATTTAAATAATCGATTTTTCTGAATATTCTAAATGTATTTACAGAACTTAAAAAGTTATTTTAACATATTTGATGTTTTCCTATATTATAAAGGTGGATCTGTCAGATATGTGTTCTAAAATTAAACATTTAACATTTTATAAAACATTTTTGATTAACTAATTATATTTTTCTTGTTCCTAGAACGATATGAAAGAACAGCAACTACAGCAATATACTCATATATATCTATATACCTATATCGTTTCGGTTCTATATATAGAGCCTTTTTCACAACGAAATTTTATTGAAATGTTAGAATGGTGAAAGTAATGTTAAATTAAATGTACTTACATTATATTGTACTGTTTAGTTACATTTCAACTATGACTAATTACGTTATATTATTGTCTAGTTTCATTTCAAAATACGACTAAGGTTCTTGGTGACTGTGTTAGAAACGTCTGTTTATTATCGTTTTTGACGGGAGCAATGTAGGTAGTGTCACCACATGCGGGGTTAGTAATCTGTTTTCGGACATGTGTTTTTTTAATTTAATTTTTGTATTTATATTGCGAATATATTGTGTTTATATATTGGGCAGGTATATTGTCGACTGGTTGTTTATATCTGTTCTGTCATGAATGGAATTTTTGTTTTTTGTATATGGATGCATTCTAATATATTTCTTGCCTTGTTATTTTTTTTCTGATGTAATTATTGAGGATTTATCGAAATTGAAAGTGTGTTTTGTTTGTGTTATATGTTTTTTAGGGCTGTACTATTGCTTGAAAATTTAAATTTATTATTTAAATTTAATTTAAAATTTAAATAATTAAATTTAATTTAAATGTTATATATATATATATATATATATATATAAAATATTTTCGTGACCTTGGTATGATATGGTAAATTAAATCAGTTGGCGATTAAAGGTCTGTTTTACTTCAAAGTACATATATTTAAAAAAACCCTACATGTTTCGGCAATGATGCCTTTATCAAGGATGTAAAAATATATAAATTTATATATTTTTTATATCCTTGATAAAGGCATCATTGCCGAAGCATGTAGGGTTTTTTAAATATATGTTCTGAACGCAAAACTTGTATATCCATTTTTATTTGTTTCAAAGTTACAGATCTATGAATGTGATTGTCAGATCATGAAAAAAATGTAATCCTAAAGTCAATAAAAACTGATTTTATTTAAAAAAAACTTATACGATTCAATAACAGGCCTGTGATTGTTAACGTCGCATAATAAAATGTTATCCTAAGATAAATAAACACGTGTCGTAGTGCATACAGTAATTTCTTGGAGATCTACAAAAAAGAGTACTGGAAATTGATTTATGATAAAGAAGGTTCTTACTTATTTCCGAAGTGCTGAACCATGAATATCATACAATAAACAAATGTTCAGATGACTATTAACGTTGCATTTTTTTGTAAAGGATTACATCACGTTTCAGTTCATACAACAGCTTATTAGTGAGTGGACACGTTTTCTTTATTCAAAATGCCTTATCGATTTCCTTCTCAAGAGTATGCGAACATGCATTTGGGCTATGGCTACTATAACGGCAGTGCAAGTCAAGCAGTTATTGAATACCGACATCGGTTTCCCGATAGGCGCATTCCTCATTACAGAACGTTTCTGGAAGTACACAGAAAATTTCGGGAATGCGGACTGCGTGAATATCTTTTCGATCAAGGAGTAAATTTGAGAGAAGAAGTAGCTATTGTTACAAGGGATCCAACTCTCAGTGTACGTCGAATCGCTAGACAACTAAGAGTGCCACAAACGACAATTTGGCGAACTTTAAAACGTGAGGGCTTACATCCATATCACTATCGCAGGGGACACGGTTTGCCTGAGGCAGACCACTATGCTCATCTAGTTTATTCTACCTGGATATTAAGACAGTCACGGCTTCATTTTAGTTTCTGCAGAACAGTCCTCTGGACAGATGAATCTACGTTCACGAGAAGTGGTGTTACAAATCTGAGAAACCTGTACAGGTGGTCATCAGAAAATCCCAAAGCTATACGCCCATCTAAATTTCAACATGAATTTTCTATTAACGTTTGGGCGGCCATAATCGATGACTTGTTGATTGGTCCTGTCGTTCTTCCTGGGAGGTTAAATGCGTACAATTACCTTCAATTTCTTATTGACGAACTGCCAGGTCTTTTAGAGGATGTCTGAATGTTCGACTGAATGTTCGACGAGACATGTGGTTTCACATGGATGGGGCACCACCACATTTCGGAATTGCTGTCCGAAATTGGGTTAACGTCAATTATCCAAGATGGATTGTTCGAGGTGGTCCTATTGCATGGCCACCCAGATCATCTGATCTTAATCTCCTTGACTTTTATTTATGGGGGTACATGAAAAATTTAGTCCGAACACAATAGAAGAGTTGTTGGATCGTATTTACCTGACTGCTGAGCAAATCCGGCAAAGAAGTATGAAATTCGGATAAGTACTTCTTCTGTTGGCTTACGGGCACAAGCCTGCGTTAAAGAAGGAGGTGGACATTCCAAAAATATTATTAATTAAACTTTTTTAAATAAAATCAGTTTTTATTGACTTTGGAATTACATTTTTTTTCATGATCTGACAAACACATTCATAGATTTGTAACTTTGAAACAAATAAAAATGGATATACAAGTTTTGCGTTTTTGTTACTTGAAATGAAGTCTACTTTACACTCCTAAAATTTGAACATAACGATACGGGACACTTGTATAGAAGCTCGTGCAAATATTACTTTATTTGCTCCTATTTATATGAAATTTATTAATAATTTCAGTAAAATCGTTTATTTACAGATGTTTTATTGTATAAATTAATAATATTAGAGTAGGCGATGTACCACTACCGCAACAAAGTCATTCTTCTCAGTTTAGAAGTTATGTTAAACAATTTTTAATATATAGAAAAGTAGGTAGATTTAATTTAAAGTAAATTGCAATTTAAAATGCGTTTATAGAAGTTTACGTTAGTGTAAATATTATTTGAAGGAAATTAATTTCGTTAATACTTTCGTTCGTTGTGTATATTACCTGAACACCGCCATAACCTTTATATTGAAGGAACCGCTCGCATTCATCAGCAATGTCATAGAATTTCCATTCGAATAAGTGTACGATGGTGCTTCTGTTACTCCACATATTTGTATTTTTCTGCATTAATACACACTCTACCAGCATCAAAATGCCGATACATATTTTTAACACTGGTACTGTCATGACTGTATGACAACACAAGACTGAATAACTTGTTTGGGAACACGCTCTTTCCATATAGCTATTGCATTAATTGCGTTAGTGATAATGACCGCAAAATATTTGTTTTATTGTCAAGTATTTTTTATATATCGTCCTTGATTCGTTTGTTTTTGTGTTTACCATATACCTATATATATTTTATTAGTTTAGAGTAATTTCTAGTAAACTTGTCTTACCCGAATTCGTGAGAGATTATTTATACTTATTTCACTCTTATCTATTGTTACCAGATTTATGCGAGAATAAAAGTGAGTTATTTTAGTTTAAATATGATACACTTTGAACTCAGATATATCAAATTAGTGATATAATAAAAGTAATTGTCGCAGGTTTAAAAACAATTTATTTCAAACCTAATTTTCAGTATACAAAAATTATTACTTCGTATATAAATCAACAAAATAGGGAAACAATAGTAATACAAGTATACGTTGTATTTTGAAACTTGTTCAGAATAGTTGCTCTCACTTGTAATGTTGTAAATCGTTTAACATATTCTTTAACAATAGCCTTGACATTTATTTATTATAATGTTCACCAAATTAAGGTTGCTTTCATATTTTCGTAACATATCTGAAATGAGTAAATGATTGAAATTTTAATACGCATGCGAAAATTGCTTGGCTATTCAATGAAGCTGTTGCGGATCCTCGAAAAAACTTTCTCACAATGGGAAAAACATACTTGCTCCCTAAAACTAAACCTGATAATCCGGACCCATCAAAATATCGACCTATTACGTGACTTCCAACAACATACAAGCTCTTGACATCTATACTGACAGAAAAGATGTACGAACACCTCGAGAGAAACCAAATTCTAGCGGAAGAGCAGAAAGAAAAGCAGAGGGTGCAAATAAGAGCTGATAATCGACACCCTTATAACGGAGAGGTAAAGAAGAGCAAAGGAACTCCCTACATGGCGTATATAGATTACGAAAAAGCGTTTGACAGCATCTCATATACAAACACTTTAGATATTTAAAATCAATCCACAAGTAATACAAATGCTACAACATACCTAATATGAAAAACTGGAAAACAACATTGACAATCAACATAAATCGAATAACAGTAGGAATAGGTAAAATTAAAATACAAAGAGGCATATTTCAAGATGGTTTGTTAAGCGCTTTCTGGTTCTGCATGCCGATAAACTAGTCGTCAACTATACTTAATGCAGGCAGGAGAGGCTATGAAGTCGGAGGAAGTAAACAACAAGTATCCCACCTCTTCTATATGGATGACCTGAAATTCTATTCAACAACAAGAAAAGATCTCGAAAGGCTTCTACGAAGAACAAAAACTTTCAGTCATAACATAAAAATGAATTTTGGACTAGACAAATTCTGCATCAACTCAATGAGCAAGGGCGTCTGGATTGATTCGGAGAACTATACACTATAATACACATTAAACGCACAAGAGTATACACAGACAATACAACCTCAAGGTACATACAAATATCTAGGCTTCGAACAAAGCAGAGGGATAGACAAAAATCGAACAAAAGAACAAATAACTCAAGCAGTCTGATGCGGAATTAATCTGATCATTAAAACAAAACTTTCCGGTCAAAACATGGTTACCGCAGTCAACATATACGCACTATCAGTTTGGTATAACGCGATGGACCGCAAACAGAACTTAAATAAATGAACTAGTATGTGTAACATTTATTAAATACCGTGCCTACTACCCTAGAAGTTCTATTGAAAAATTCCACCTATCTAGGAAGAAAAGAGTGTTATTAATATTAAAAACACCTACTATGAACAGATATATGACCTCAGAGAATTCTTCAAAGTAGAAGCACAGACATCACAGAGCCGTGTGCAACAATGATGACCGCTTAGCTCCACTCAACTTAAAGGACACGCTAAATAACATTAACACGTTAAGCGCCATGACGGTCCCTACGGACCGTCATCCCGGGCCATTAATTTTTTAATGGCCCGCATATCTCTTTGAGATATTATCTTAGAGCAGTTAGGACAAAAACGTCTTACTATATGACTCGATTCAGTTTTTTTTTGTAATTGATATTTTTCATTTGGTGTTGCTAATGGAACATCTTCAAGATTACTAGTCAATTTCTCTACAAGTTTCTAATCTCATTAATCGTTTTAAAAGTTATTGTGCTGCTGCATCTCATATTTGGGTCGAGATATTTTAATTTATATAAAATCTACTACCGACGTCGAGCAGACATACCGATCAAAAACATATTACATATTTCATAAAGTTGACTAAATCGTTATGGAAATCGGAAGAAGTATTGTTCAGGGATAAAATACGTCCAAGGAGACTCATTCCATGCGATTCCTGTTAGAAAATTTGGCCGTTTACAATTTTTGAGGGAAAATACAAAGCATCAACAAATTCCCACCAATTTAGAGCTGAATTGCCGCTCGTTTTCGTAAGAACCAACCAGGAGGCTTCTGTCAAGATCAATAGGATTGCAGCTTGAAATGAAAAAGCGCCAATCAGAACATAGCGAATTCATAGTCAGGTATTTTAGAAAAGAAAAATAGAAAATTGAAATTAAATCGTCTCTTAAAGTATTTATAAAGTCACTTCTAAATGAAATATTCTTAATTTATTCAAACTAGATAATACTAAATCTATCATTTTCTTAATTATCAAATTGTTGTACAAAGATTGCTTACTTACAATTTCGTAACCTAAAACGTCCGCATGTCAACGATTTCTACATAACCTCTGGTACTAATTTTCATGACATTACTTATATGTACCCATGTTTATGCATTTCCAACAATTAATACCTGGAAAGATATTGTATAGCATTTCATTACATTTGACGGTAGTTATTTACATATTACTTGTGGATATATTGGATTTTATTTCCGTTTATTTAATTTCATATAAGATTCATATGTGTATGCATTTATTTATTTATTTATTGATGATATTGGCAGTTACTTTTATTAAAGCATAATTTAATGTTCACCTGCGTTGCCTTTGATTTATTCCTGAACATTCTGTTTGAAACTAAGTAAAATAAATACATATAAAATAAATCTTTATTCCTGAAACGACATTAAAAATCTGGTAAGTAAAAAAGTAAGATTAATACAGTATTTGACATATGACGCAAGACCCCCCTGAAGGAAACAGATCACTCTCGTGTCAGTCTGGAGCATTAAATTAGAATAATAGTATATGCACGAACCCAGCATTATGATATAATAAAGAACCCTATAGAAACGTATAATTATCAACTGATTATATTTATAGCGCTGTTTGTTTAGACTTACAAACATTTTATAACTATACGCATCGAGTATTTTGAATATATTTTTATTTTTATATATTACACGTTCCTATCTAATTAATATTATCTTCGATCGAATGTTTATTGTTATTATCAGCACATACCAGTTTTTAATAGTTTATGTAAATATCTAATTTTAACTAAATACAATAATTGATATCTAAGTTTTAATTGTGTTCATTTAATCTATATATACGTATACTCAAATCTAGTAGTAGCAACGCATTACCGGGTTCAGATAGTATAATATAATTGTAAAAATTAATAATACAGTAATATACAAGTAATTAAGATGATAGTTGGCCTATTAATGGCGCATTGTAAGCTAAACAAACATATTTATTATACGGGCTCGACAGAAAAACAGTATGTAGATTCTGCCAAGACGAAGAGGGAATCTCAACAACCTAACAAGAACGCGGTTTTACAAATGGGAGATCAATAATAATAATCTTAAAGCGGAACTATATTTAAAAGAATAGCTCTCGAAACTGCTAAGCTTAATTAAAAGAGCAGGGCTAGAGGTACTATATACTCTAACGAGGTATGAGAAACACAATAGATCTGGAAATATCACGGTGGAAGAGGTTTTACGGCCACATCATGTAATCTAATCTAATTTAAACACAAGTAAAGCTAAATTTCTTAAAAAAAAAAAACTTTCGTATTTTTAGAAAAATACGAATGTGGATAGTTAATTACGGGATTTCGTGAATCAATATGAATATCACAGATATGGGAGATATGATTAATGTAAGACCACAGTAGTGAAAAGGGAGATCCTACTAAAACGTTAGTATTACGAAATATGAACAGTAGATGTTGATCTACAACTTATTCTCAACGCGTAAAAATTTCGTTTCGCTGGAAGTTGTGGACAATTAATTCTATTACTTGATAAATTTCAATAAAATTACTATTTTTCTTGTTTTGAGTGTTGTCCCACTAAATTTTTCTACCAGCAAGCAATGACACCTTTCAAAATAATAATCCTCAATTAGAAATAATAAAAATTTCAGTAATCTTCTTGGAACTGATGCTATTATATTAATATGAGAATCCAGGCGCGTCTCGTGATGAAGTACTGTTGGGGCACGTACAATGATGCGAGTGCTTCGTGTATTCTCGTGTACTAAGACTAGTGTTTTCTTAATAAACACCGAAGACACACGAAGCATTCGCATCATTGTACGTGCCCCTACAGTACGTCATCACGAGCCGCGCCTCTAAGAATCATAAATATAAAATCAAATTAGAATACCATATGCGAGTTTAGATCTAACTAAAGAATCAAATAAATAAGGTAAAAATGTTTTGAAAATTTGTACAATTTTGGTAAATGTATTTTAAAACAACTGTTAAATACTTCATGAAAGTGATTACCAAGGAAAAGTTTTGGATCAAACAGAATATCCAAATTTTTAATCGACGTGGAAACTTTTAAAATGCATCTGGGACGTTGATAATAATAGGCAATAGGAAGAATTTTTCTTGTATATGTTACAATCGTACATTTTGAAATATTTAAATTTTGTTGTTTGGTGCTGCTCGATATCTTACTAAGATTGTTTAGTTTAGAACGTCATTTACAAAAATTTGAATAATAGAGGACCCAAGTTGGAACCCTGAGGTACTGCAGAAGTTAATTCAAAATGCCGAGAATGTAGTTACGATATTTTATACAAAACTTTCTACCAATGAAGGAGAATTTCAGAAGTGTAAGCGGAGAGTCAGAAGAATTGTGGTGAATTAAAAGATGTCGATGTTGAAAAGTGTTCGATTTGCTCAAAAGCTTTCCGAAAAATCCAAATATATTGCATTAACCATCCGTCATCAGTAACCTCAGAAACTAATTGAGTGAAGTAAGCCATGTTTGTGGCCATGTTGATCTATTTTGTAGAAAACCATGCTGATAAGGGGGTATATTGTAGTAAGTCACGAAATGAGGCTCTATTAAATAAAATATAAACAGGAATTAGCATAAAATGCATTGGTTTATGTATGGTTTTAATGGAAATGTAAAATGTTTAATTTTCATTTAGAAATTAGCATGAATACTTCTGCTGCTGATAACAACAACTTAGTTTTCGAAATACATATTCAGGATTTGAAGCGATATTGTAGTAAGGGTTTTCAAATTAACTGTTAATGATCCGATAATTATTTAGATTTAATTTGATATTGGTTAATGATTTTATGTTCTGTTTATATTATCTGGTAAGCAAGAATAAAATTTTATTGTTTGTGTCGATCAATAATGGAACTTTTATGTCAAGCAATGGATATGTTACGGTCAAAGTCCGAAATCGGCCAGTTCGGGAATTGGCCGGCCAAATCGGGAAATGGCCAATATCGCCTCACATTGACCGGCCAATATCCGATTTTTTCTTAATTTTGGGATTTGGCCAGCCAGTTTGCGAAATGGCATAGGGCGTTCGGCCAAAGTCGGAAGAAGAAGGTTAAGAGGAGATTTCGGGGTGTTGTATACCGAAATGATAATCACATTATATTGATTATAAATTCTACTAAATTACCAAAATCAAAGTTTATATTACAGTAAATTATCATCACTTATTACAACAAGATGAACTTTTATGACATTTCGAATTACACAGCAGTTTGTTATTTTTACATTTGCAGCGATTTGTTGAGCACTTGGTAGTGCAATTGCATCGACTGTAGCCTTGGCCGCCGGTCAGTGATTGTGAAGACGCGATGGTTCGTAGTGATTTTTCTTCTGTGCCCACGGATGCCAATGTGAGCAGTTTCTCGTGCAGAATGGAAAACTCACTTCTGGAATACAGTTGTTTGAGAACACCGTGTTCTGTTCCTAGCTTGTAGAAAGCGCCCTCGACGTTCATGACAACTGCAAGAACGCTCCATGGATCACCGCGACCTCTGTCAACATCTGGTATACGGATGCGTACATTATCTCCAACTTTCGCTGGTGGGAATTTTGCATCCGATTTTTTAGCATCTTGGCACCTTGAGTTTGCAAACTAGCATGAGCTGCTGACCTCTTGTTTCTGATTTCTTGTTTATTATGGCACAATCTGCAAGTAATTTTCCCTCCGTACCCTTCGTCTGCTTCATTACTTATTCCACAAATTGCGTGGACATCGTTGCCGCAGGATCCACAAGAATGGGCTGAATTACACTCTTTTTCACACACTACACAGAATCTGCTCGCGTTGTTACTGTCAGGCAAGTGGTCTGGACTTTCCGATGGCTCCGTCGTCACGGCATCAGGTACGTTTTCAGAGGAAGGCGCTGCATTTACAGCATTCTCCATTTCTTGTTCGACCTTCTCAAGATCTTCGTCTGTAACTAAGTTATCGACAACCTCTCTGGGCAGATTTAAGGTGCTCAGTCCCACTTTTGCTTTGCAGCCAAACATGGCTTCATATCGCGACTGCTGAATTCCTTGATGAAAACAACGGTTTTTCATGAATTGGACGAATCTGAGACTCTCAGCCCAATGTGTTGATTCATTTGTCTGCATCCATGTCATCATCATATTCTGAACATCTTGGTTGGCACGTTCGACTGAACCTTGGCTTTGGCTATGCCTCGGTTTTCCGTGAACTAGTTTCAGTTCAGGCCATATGTTCTTTAGTTCATATATAACATGATTCGCAAATTCTCTTCCATTATCTGATTGAAGCACGCTTGGAGCATCTATGGTGGTGAAGACATCTAGTAGGTGGTAAGCAACTTCTTCTGCTCTTTTGCTTTTCAAAGCTCGCAATAATATGAACTTTGTTTTAAATGGTCCTGGTAATTGAGTATAAACTTGTATTCGCCGTCTGGGTTACTTTGCATATCGATAAGATCTACCTGGCATCTTGAGTTAAATTCTTTAAATATTAAAGGTTTAGAAACTAGACCTTTCTTAGGATTAGATAATTTGGTCTGACATGGCTTGCATAAGCGGAGATACAATGTAATGATTTCCTTGGTGACATTTTTGTACTTAGTTTGTAGCTCCTTTTCCATCCGCGTGCGACCTCCATGTCCAATTTTCAAATGAGTATCATTCAGCAAGTCGAATAACTCTTCTGTGTGTACATAATATAAAAAGTAACGCTATTGTCTTCTTTTACTGGCAGAATAAGTTTTTCTTTGCCGTCAACTTCAATAACATCATATTTTCTTAGTCGACGATAGTCAACACTTTCTTTTTTCTGCTTTGCTTTAGCCTGTTTAACATCCTCTATAAAAGCACAGTACTTGTCTTTGCTGAGGATCGCGCTGTTATGTGCTTTTTCTTGCAGTAACGTATTCACCGTATCTAAGAACCTAATTTTCATATCAAATGTCGGTTCCGCATTTACATGTACGCCAACTTCGCCCAGCAACCCAGTCTCGACAGAAGAAGCCATGGGAAAACCTATAGAAAACAATACAAATTATTGAAATTGAAATGCCGTTAAATGGGACACAGCCCCAGTTAAATGTGCCGTCATCAACGAAATAACAAAATGTCCATTTCTCGCGTTAATTCCGATAGTTTCCTGGTATAAAAAAATACTGTACGATTCTTATGCACAACTAGTCTTTAAAACACTTGCGCCGTTACAAGCACTCCGCTTCGGGTCGTGCTTGTACCGTCGGCAGTATGACCTAACCTAACATCTAGAATACAACTATACGAACATGAGCCGAAGAATACTCACAATTAAACCGCTGTCAGAATAATGGAAACAAGTCACAGAGGCAGGACCTTGTCCGAAAAGCAGCACAGGAACGGAAAATTATCGTCATGCGTGGAACTGTCCTTGCTACCATGAGCAAGCCGCCATCACACCGGAAAACCGACAGCTGTGCCGCCTACCGGACATTCTTGCATCAGCAGGGCCAGGGATTCCATTGCACTTCGGGAAGTGGCCGGCCAAAGTAGCATATACACTGGCCATTTCTAGTACATCGGACATTGGCCACACGCCTCGGCCAAAGTGCGAAATGGCCGGCCAATTCCCGAACTTCGGGCTTTGGCCGTAACACATATATTTATCGCATATATTTTTCTCTAATAATTGATAATTTTACTGTTAAATGTACGGCCATCCAATTTTAAAACAAAACCCATCGAAACCAGTCGTCAATACTTACGAGCTAGAACAATTTATAATCTTATTGGTAATCTGAGATAAGGTTGAAAATTGCAAAAGCTAATAAGAAGATCGATTTTGGTTACTGTTGACTGAATGACAATATGTATAGCTTTTCTACAAACAATAGTTTCAAAGAGCTCACTCACATTGAATACCTTATTCGATTGAACACTAAGTTCAGGAAAGAAGTAAGTTTATTTTAACCGAATTTAAAATAAGTTCATTGTATAAGTTCTATAAAGTGGAATTTTCTGAAACTTTACAATAATATTTAGAATATAATTCCTTTCTCAGTGAAGTGCTAATCGATTTTCCGCGACAGGATCTTGTTCTAAAGTATAATTTAATTGATTTCGATTCATCCTAAAGAAATTTTTTTATTCCTTCAGACATTTATAATACGCCGGACGGACATGGAAAACATTTTTTTTGTTCTTTTTTTGATTTTATTTTCAAAGGTAGCGTAATATATTTACAGAATAATTATTTTACAATCTCACTTAATACATTTGTACTTTTACACATTTGGAAAAATGCAAGACTAGAACTGATTTATAAGAAGGAAGATCGAAAACGAATACTAATTCGAATGTGACGTAAATATTTGAACAAAAATATTTAAATTCTTTGGATCACTTTTTAAAAGTCTAGCATATCGTTCATCCTAATATTTAATCGGTTTTTTTTTCTGCACAACTAGCCTTTAATTTAGGATTGAATATCATTAAAGTAAAGCATCGAATTGATGCTAGGTCCGTAGAGTATTGAATTCAAAATTTAACAATCGGGAGATTGATTAAAAAACGAGAGGATAATAAGGCGAATATGGAATGCCCTCCTAACAGAGATCTCGTAGTAGGACAAACGTTATAGTGCTGCAAGATGATTTGATGACGTCTTTCGGATTCTTTTTTAATGAATTGCGGTTTCGAGCTAACGCATTTATTGACAGTGAATCTCAGGAGTGATGGTTACATTGTTCGGAAGCAATTTAGAGTAGACAGCTTCTTCTTTGTCGCACCAGATGTTTTACATCAGCTTACGCGGATGATAATTTTTGTTAGGGTTAAGCTATTCTTTTCAGTTCTTGATATTAATATGTCGGCACCATTTTCAGTCACCAGTAAAATTCTGGAACAAAAACCCTCAATGATTTTGACAAATAATAATGACGGGTCTTCCAATGTTGACATGCTGATTCAAGTTGTTCACCTGAAAACATGTGTCAGCCAAATACTTAATTTGCGAACTTTTTCCGTGGAATGCAAATGTGGTATTATGATTAGAGCTTGTATTATGTGATGTAAAATTAGCGAAATATGTACAAAATATTGACAAATATGCTCTAATATAGAAAAATATGGATCAACATGTTAAATTTTTATAACATTCTAACAAAAACCAAATCCGAATCTATCAAATAAAACTGTCTTATATTTAAGGTCTGTTACACTTAGAGATCGTACGGATCAGGCCGAAAATACGATGGATCGTATAAATAGTCTATAACATCGCTAAGTACAACACGCAGTTATTGAATAACTCTATTCCTTCGGTTAACCGCACATCTGTTTTTTGTCGTTGAATTGTGACGCAATTACTTCAATATTGTAGTTAAATTTCTTTCTTCATGGGCGTAGATAGAAGGGTGAGGAATTTTAATAATTTATTTTATTTATTAGTTTATATTTCGTAAGATAAATAAAGTACGGTGAGTTAATTTCTTTTTTTCATTGTTTTAACTGTTTATTACATACTTAGTAATTTTTGTAATAGATCTTGATTAATGTTGTTTCATCGAATCTACTTCTCCCAATTATTTTGACGTAAGTGTCCAGTGAATTTCGTTAAGTTTCAATAACTTACGCATACATTTTTAGTTTTAATTTATTTAGTTCTAGAACATTGTTTAAGCTACTTTTTCAGATAAGATATGAAACAACATCGAGAATGGCATCGTGAAATAGTAGCAATTTCGATTAAGAGTCAAACTGATTGTATGTCCATTGCCAGTGATTCCGAAATTTATTGCAAAGTCTGCAAAATATCTTTAAAAAATTCGAAGAAATCGCACGTAAAACGTCCACTTAGCATAGCAAACACATACACAGAAATTAGACCCGTTGGAATCTGACAATTTTAACGAAGAACTTTGTGAAACATTAATGGTGGCAAATATTCCATTAAATAATATTAACAATCCCACCTTCAAAATATTTCTCCAAATATATACTGGAGTAAATGTTCCTGGTGAATCCATCTTAAGGAAATATTATGTTTCCAAGTGCTTCACAAAAGCAGTAGAACGCATTAGAAACTCTCTTTCAAATCAGTACCTCTGGATAAGTGCCGACGAAACTGTCGATATATTAGGACGCCGTGTGGTAAACTATTCCATATAACGCATATGTAATAACAACAAAAGTTATAAGTACAGTTGTGGCGGACATAGTAGCTAAAACCATTTACGAGAATATGCACCAAATGCTTCATTCTGACGACAAGTACAAAGAAAAAATACTTTTATTTGTTACTAACAGTGCTGCATATATGCTAAAAACAGGCAGACTATTAAAGCAAACATATCCTAATATGCTGCATTTTACTTGTGTAGCACATGCTCTCCACAGCATTTTTATTATTATTATTATTATAATCTATAAGCTTGTTTACCCCTAGGGTGTCAAGCTAATTACATTTTGCTTATATAACTATTCCTTATATATAAATCTTGCCCATTCCTTTTTGTTTCTCGCTATTCTCTTCCCTTCGTACAATGTTACTCCTCTTTTCTTTAAATTTTCCACTATGACATTGTCCCACGTTTTTTGTGGTCTTCCTCTTGTTTTCTTCTGCGTTGTTCTTGCTAGCCATACTCTTTTAGTCTGTCTTTCTTCTTCCATTCTTACTACATGACCGAACCACCTTAGTTGTTGTTTTGCGATTTCTTCCATTATGGGTTGTACATTTAATTCTCGTCTTATTACTTCATTTCTTATTTTGTCCCTTCTACTAACTCCTTTCACCGCTCTTAGGTATTTCATTTCTACGGCTTGTAGTCTGCTCTTCATATGCTTATTAAGTATCCAGCTTTCGCATCCGTACGTCGTTATTGGTTTGAACAATGCGTTATATACTGTGATTTTTGTTTTCTTCGTTATTTCCTTCTTTCTTATAAATGTGTTGTTTAGTGCACAATATAGTTTTGTTGCATTTTCTATTCTGCTGTTTATTTCCATATCTTCTTTTCCGTCTTTATGTATGTTTATTCCGAGGTACTTGAATGTGTCTGTTTGTTCTATGTTTCTTCCTTCTATTTCAATTTTTACTTTTAAATCATTTCTCCCTATTGTCATCACTTTTGTTTTATCAATGTTTATTTTTAAATTCCTCTTTTTTAGTGCTATATTCCATGTGTTTAGGTTTTCTTGTAAGTCTCTCTCGTTCTTTCCGTATATTATTATGTCATCAGCGAAGACACATTCTGCTATTTCAACCCTCTCCATATTCTTATACCCTACTTGTAGTTTCTTTGTTATTCCTCTTATTTCTTTTAGTACATCATCTAATATTATGTTAAATAGTACGGGGCTGAGTACCCCTCCTTGTCTCAGTCCTTCTTTGGTTATGAACTCTTCGGACTTCCTATTTTCAGTTCTCACATAATTTCTAGTTTTCTGGTATATGGTTCTTATAGCTTTTATGAGTTTTTCGCCTATTCCTCTTTTTTTAAGGCTTTTCCACAGCATTTGTGAATATAAATTGGGGAGAGTAGCCCTTTACAGGGAAAAACTTGGATTAACCACTATTAATTAAATTGGCTAGTAATAATTTGAAAAATATTCCAAGTGACTTCGAACGTGGCCTTTGGCAAGAGTTAGACGCAGTTTTCAATAGAAATCTAAATTTAATAACATTGCTGGAGTTGTGTATGGGGACAATGTCCCCAAAATCTAACTGCTAAATACGCTGAAATAAAAGAATATTTCCGGTATGCACCTAAAACCAGTTGCGATGTAGAAAGGACGTTTTCTATCTACAAGGATGTATTTTATTCAAAGAGAATAAATTTTAAGGAGGAGAACCTTGAGAAAGTATTGTTAGTTAATATTAATACTCCTTTACTCAACTTGAACTTCAAAATAAACAAAAATGTATTTTGTGTTTTATAGATCATCACCCGTTTGTTTTCCAATTTTATAAATAAAATTAAAAACGCTTTATAAATACAATAGCACGCCCGTGAGCGATGAGACATCGGCCTCTCGTGTCCAGTCCCTAGTTATTTCAATTAGGTGCTATTAAAAATTTGACAATTAGATGCTTTTCTAAATTTTCTATTTGAAATGAATGTGTCGTCTAGCAAGTGTAACTAGAGTATTTTTTAAACTACTTACAATATAAAACTCTAATTCAATGTCATCTACAATTTCCCCTTTCAAAATATTGGAAAGAATTTTAAAGCCTTGATTTTTATAATACTGAGTACTGAGTAATACTGAGCTTTTTAAAAATTATTTCTACAGCTCCTGTAATAGTTGACAATGCTTTATGCCATTTGTATATTACAGTTATAGATTCGGTCAAAAGCAGTTCTCTTGTTCCTAATTTCAAAGTCGTTTCTGCTACTACAGCAAAATTTGTTGAAATAAATGCCAACTGATTTGGTATTACATTATTTTTTAAAGACTATTGTGCTTTTTATAGCATCATAAAATATTTAATATTTTGATAATTTTTTGAATAAAAGTTGCTGCTTTTAGCCATGTTCTCTAGCTGGTAATTGCTGGTTGTGGAAGGAATTGTAAATCGAGAAATGATTCTTTGTACAACTCAAGCCGCAATGGCGTCCTTAAAAAGATTTTTTTACATGAGAAATTAATTCATTCACAAGAGGAAACTGATTTCTGATTTCATTGGCAACTCTATTAATGCCATGAGCCAGACAAGTAGTATGAATTAAATTAGGAAAACATATCTTTACAGTGTAAGGTATTTACACATATAAGGGTAAATCGGATAATTTTATCATGTAGTATTATGTCGGGCAGGAAAAATTTTGCTAAGATTACTTAGAAAATGAATTATCTTACAGTTATTGATTTAATCTATCTGCTTAAAAATGATCAAACATGGTTTACAAGGATTTTCGGCGTTCAAACAAACAATTAATAAATTAGCAATATATCGTGTTTTAACCGCCTTTTCCAGAATATTTGGTAATCTGGTATTTCCCCCGTCCAGCTATTTTTGAATTGTTTTTTTTCAAACTTGCCGCCCACTTGCTACCAACGCGACACAAAAATAAAAAAAAGAAAAACAAGTAATATGGAGGTAGCGCGATGTTCTGCTAACACTCCCTCTCTGGTCTGAACCTACCTGTAGTTGGTCGTCCCCAGGAGGGACTCTGCCGGCTAGCTCAACGATTACGGAAAGCGTCGCGAGTTCAACGTCGCGAGGTGTAGGAATAGGACGCCACCGATTTCCACCTGCAGAGTTTCCACGAAATCGGAAGCAGGCGGGACCCTGGTAGTTACAAAATGTACCAGAGGGTCAACCCCCCTATTACTTGTCACAGTTAAACGATACTTTGCTAGGCTCACACTTGTAGGAAAGGCAACAATCAAAACTCAAGATGTTAACAGTAACAAAATTTATTATACTAAGTGTGACGTAAAATTGACGTATGAAAACTTCTTACATAACAGGCCCAAGACCTGAGCAAACTATCTAAAGTGTATAACAACAGACGACGTAGTCGCAAGAGATAAAGTTTAATGAGTGAGATTTAATTAAGGGATGATTCCCTTCAATAGTTAAAAATAGGAATCCCAATCATAACATAAAACAGTATAGATAATTGAATTTTTAAATTTTAGAAATAAGTCTCTCAGATAAAGTAGTCCTTCTGTATATAAGGGGAGGTAAGCTGTAATTTACAAGAAGGAAAGTCTAAGAAACAATTTCCCCCCTTATAAAACAGGTAGAATACCAGTTGAACTGACAAAGAGTTCGAACAAGATTTGGTGAAACCCCCTGTATAAACAGGTGAGTGAAATATTATTAAATTATCGACAAATAGTTAACAAACCTACAGAGGTTAAATTAGAACGCCAATTATGTATACTTAATTTACGGTTCTGAACAGATTGATTACATAAATAAAATATTTAAGATATTTTTCAGTGATCCGATCGACAGGTAACGAACCATCCAAACGTGGGCCGATCTGATGGATCTAGCCACGATAATAAGCGCAAAAATACAACGTATTTGACAACCAGAGAAGCTGGCGGCCAAACTATAGCAATAATCAAACTAAAGCTTGATCCCGGAGGATCTTAAGTCTATCTGAGAATTTAAATATTAGCCTAGCACGCTAACCTCTGAGATTATAACCAGTTAAGAGTTAAAAATCTCTCCAAAGAGCACAGAAGGAGTAATGCATATCAAATCAATAAATAACGGAAGCATAAGCTTACAAAAACTGGAACGTGCAAGAATCGTTCCTCTTAGAATCCATCCGAAACCAACCATCGGATCTTACGTTACATATAGAGGATACACTAATACATTACCTCGACTGTCTCAAAAAAAACTGTACGGAATTCTACGAGCCTTGCTAATGTGCAATCGGCTTGTTTATGAATAAAAATTAAAAGGTTAGCCTCGGGTTAATTAAATATCATATAAAAGATTAAGAAATTCTACACCTACTTTAACTTTAAGACTCTTTTAAATTATCGTCCACTAATGAAATTTCAATTGATAACTCCCCTCCAAGGGTTTGCTCGGGCGATCCTCTAGCACGCCATCTTGGACGCTATAAAGCATGAGGTGAATTTTCTTCCAGACCAATAATGAGGCTTCGCAGGATTACGGGAACCCAACGCAGGTGAAAGATAGCCAAAAACACCGGAATCACCTCCGATTTAGCCGCAGAAGCAAGTGCAGCGTCTCGTTGTTTATGTAAGCTTGTCCAGCCCTTCATGCAGGTCACCAATAAAACACGATGTTGCCAAACGCAAGCAAATTAATCCAAAATAATCTCGGGAAATTTGAAGTTATAATCGATAACAATATCGTAAACAGAATCCTGAAAGGTTAATCGAACAAATTAGACAAAGATTAAGTGAAATAATAAAACCTTACCGCAGATATAAGATTCACCACACAAGTGTAATCACAAGTAAGCGCTTCGATGACTTAAGGAAAGGTGTCCGGCGGCACAAAGGAGATGAATCGTTACATTGTCGATCTACGTCAACAGTGTGATCGGTGAACAGCAATTTTTGAAAAGAAGGGAAATTAATTTCCAATAAAATACAAAACAGATGCAGGAGTGAACAGTAAGCCAAAAACGTCAGAGGGTTAATTAAATCTCCCTAATTAAAGATTTAAGACTCATAAAATTGACCGAACGATAAACTAGGATACTGCAAAAGTTAGTGTAAAACAAATGTTGAGAGATGGCGCTCCGAGCGAGAGAAATTAAATAACGGAAATCTATTTGAATTAAATGAGTTAAAAGACGAATAGGCCCTAAATTAGATGCATGAATTTCTAAAAGAATTTCTACAATAAAATAATCGATTAAAGGAAAAAAATCTGAATGCATCAACATTCGGAAATATAGGGTCGGCCAAAGTATTAGAACATGAATAAAATTTGAAGGATTTAACATTTGGAAAAACTTATGTTGCACGAAAATTAACAATACAATAAAATAAAATAGAATAAAACGTATATATTGAAAATAGGAGGACTAAATTGACTTGAAGAGGTTAATAATGAAATAAATGGATTAAAAATTACAGCATGATCTCAAAATGATTTCTCGCCCGTAACACACTGGAAAAAAAGAAATTTGTAATTTGAATAAAATGTGCACCCAGAAAACTCATAATTTTGGTGATATATCTTTTAACAATAAATATTCATTTTGCATATAATCCGAGCTTTAATTATGAGCGACTGGTTATTATACATTATAATGGCCAATTACCGAGTTAATTGGCGTGAATCATCATAAATTAATTAGAGCTGGTGTACTCTACCCAATTACGTTTTCTTCATAAACGGTACAAATGGTTCTAACCGCTTCCGATGAATTAACTCTGCACATAATTCAATTAAAAATAATGCAAGGCTAAAATAGCTTTAACATTCCTAACAACTTTTTTTCAAGTCACCGTCAAAGAAATCAAAACTTCTGCATTAACCAAATATGTACACGCGTACGAAATGCTATAACTATAAATTATTTATTTTAAATAAAAATAGTATTTTTATTAACTTTATGTTATTCCATAATCGTTATTGTCTCTACTTACGTTCTTTATTTTAATAGGTTAATAAAAAAAAAGATAATGGCCCGTTGTCTAAACGGAAAATGATTATTATAAGCAAAGCATTAACATATTCTTGGAGATCGTTTTACAATATGTGTTTGACATTATAGAAATTGAAGATAATCTGATTTCATTGTTGCGATTAAATTAAATGGCATTTTAAATTTTATACGTAAATCGGTTATTGTATCTGGTAGTTTCACCATATAATATTGCTTTTATATTAGTACTTTTTTAAGACAAAGAAAAATACTTCTTCAATTACAAGCTTGAAAAGGTTGATCATGTTCCTGACGTGAATGTAATTTTTGACTCTAGTCTCCTGTTTATTTACATATTGATAATCCCATAAACAATTCTCTATAGGTATGTAGCTAGATCAAACGTGTTTGCAGGAACTTTACGAACATTTTCAGTTATAATATCACAAGAGCATAGAAAATAATCGATTATATTTCCGAGTCACGAGACGTATTCTGCGAAACACCACGAGAGCGTAGCTCGAGTGAAGAGGTTATAATGGATTATTTTCGTTTGCTCGAGTGCTATTCGTTACGATTATATAAAGAATTAACTAACGAAATTTTTTTATTGGTTGAAATTAAAAGTACAATTATTATAATAAATATTTGTTGTATTATCTTTAGAAGTTGAATTTGAGGTGTTGGTGATGGTAGAGTTGGCAGAATTTTATTTATTTCTCATTTTTTCAAGTATCTTGCTATGGTGTTCATTAGTAAGCTTTAGATACGGCTTCAGAGATTCAGATGATGAGTGGTCTGTTATCTTAATAATTTCTTGTAAGTTTGCTCCAGATTGTGTCAAGATGTTAACAGCGGAAGAGCGATTGGAATGATTAGATATTTTTTGCTCCTTTGCATCAAGTCCTATACTTTCTGCCGCTGAACGTGTCCATTTACTTAATTGATTAAGGCCTACAGGGCAGTTTTTATACCATATTTTAGTTTTCTGCCAATCAGGATTAGGTGTTAAAAATAGACGATTGGTTTTAATGTTTGATGTTCTTTTGCTTAAAATTTTCTTCAACAGACGTACTGGACACTGATCTTCACAATTTTTATTCGGTGTCAACCATTTAGATTCAGCTGTATGTTTTTCGCCACCTTGTGCTCTCTTTGAAAATATGGTATTGTACTCAATACGTCCTGTGGGTTGACCATAATTGTCGCATTCTGTTTTGAAATAGTCAATTAAGCAAAATACTACTTCATTTCCACGCCACGCCAGTTCCACAGAACAAATTTGATAGAATTTTTTTTGTAAACCGTCTGGCGTATTTTCGTGAAAAAATTATTTTTTTCCGCTTTAAGGGCGACAGAACTTGTTTTTCTTTTCTTCATAAAACTTTTTCTGGACAAGTTTAGCGGAAATATTCCAAATTGTTTCCACGGTACCTTCTTTGTATTCGGTGCCGTCTGCACGTTTCATGTTGAATGCCCAATCTTTCAAAATACTTGCCTAATTGTTCGTCAGAAGTTTGAGGACAAAGTTTATAATTTCGCTGTTCACAAAATTCGGTGAACTGTTTCCAAACATATTTATGTGTTTTAACGGTATTTTGCGGTGTCAAATCTTCAATTTCTTTATCTATTTCGGTCCCCGAGCTTATACCAAAGCGATCCATGTCGAAAAAATTAAAAAAACCTGCTGAATATATTTTTGACGTTTATCAACAAACTTCAAAACACTTGTTACCATGACAAAATTCATATTGTTGGAGGAAGCGAAACACCAAAACGGTTATATCACGTCGTCAAGAGTGTATTAACTTATCAATACATGGTAACTATGTAAAATTTGTAATTGCTATTGGCTAAATTTCAAATGAGTTGTATAATCTCTATTATAGTTATTTATAATGCCAGATCTATGGTCAGATCTATGCTTGAGTATTGTGTGGTTCGGTCTCCAAACGAATCGAGCGAGACCAACGTAAAATGGTTAATTTTATTTCCCTCAAATTAAACACTGATAAAAATCTATATAATATAATTATAGAGAAAGACTACAACCTCTGGGTCTTGAATCGCTGGAGAGCAGAAGGCGTAAAGCATTTATCATGTTTGGATTCCAACTTTTGCGCCATAACTTAGATTGCTCTGTCCTTCGTTATTCATTGTCGTTGCATGTCCCTCTATTTCATACTTGCTCAGATAACAGGTTTTCATAACTGAATATGGTAAGCACAATCCTATGGATCGAATGTCATCAGAGTTAAATCTTTTGTTTGGTATTGACCTTTTCAATGCTTGAGATCGGACCTTTATAATCTGCAGTTTTCTTAATACACAATATGTACTTCTATATTGTACTTGTTATATAGGAACTTGTACGAGTTAGATTTGATTTTTTTATAATTATTATTAGAGAGAATCATTCTGGTAACATAACATCGGCATAACATCTCACAACCGATGTGCGCTCAACGTTGTTCGGTGACACCTGAAAAAATATACAGATTGTCCTTGAAATAAAGAAACAACGTATGAAAAATGGAAATTCGCAATTATATAAAATATATATATATATATATATATAATGTTGTGAGTCAATTACGACGCAAACCCCAAAATTAAAACTCCCTTGAAAATTGTATTACGTGACTCCTATGAATTCAAGATATTCAGAATGTAAATACCTCTATTGAAGTTACACACACACACGCAAACGCCTTAGCGTATGTTTATATACGCAATAGTGGTCGATGTTGTAAGAACTATTACATTGTTGTATGCTAAGGTCAATTACAACGTACAAAATCAGCTGTTTTTGCATTCCAGTGAACTATTAAAGAATTTAAAAATGTGTATTACGTAAATGTTTTTATGTGTTACGAGAAGTAACAAATATAACGGATTTAGAATGTCTATAAAAAATACCGCTATTGAATGGAATGTTTATGTTTATAAAGACTAGAATATATCATTGTGTGGACAGCTTTGTATGCTAAGAGTTCGATGGATTTTCTAAAGAGGATGTATTAAAAGATGTAAGATGTGTACTCTATAGGTATTTAACGTCTTATTTGGTAACAATCTATATTTACCTAGAGACGTAAATGTAAATTATATCGAGCGCATGATCGACAACTGAACGAAACTTAAAGCGAGATGGACAATTACAAAACTTTTCTTTTTGTTCTTGTGGGTCAACTTTAAGATATCGTTCTTTATAATATACTCGATCGCACAGTGGCGTAACAAAAATGTTTGGAATATCTTCGTAATTTTTTTCTTGTTTATGAAACGAAATTTTTGGAAAATATTTTGGATATATATTCTATTTAATTACATCTTTCCATTTTTTGTTTCTTTATTTCTTTATTATTATTATATTAAATGTGTCTATTTTATTTTTAAAAATAATTGTACTATTTGGAATTTTGTATTCTTTTTAAGTATACATAAATATATAAACAAATATAAATATTACGTCACTATTCTTGTCGATGAAGGAAACCAAATTTTAAAGGTATAATTAATATTAATTATCAACTATGATGTAGCACAGAATTATTGATTATATTATAAGTAATTTTAGTAAATAAGAAGTGTCTAATACAAAACCAAGGCTCTCTATGTTCAACATGTCTCTGTTCTTTATAAATTATTCAACTGCTTCTAGGGTTCCAAGCAAACAGGTTGTTTTGGTCTGGAAACATTTTATAACAAATATTGCCCACATAGATAAAGATAAGCTAGTCTCATTTAATCTGCCATTACGTTAAACCTTTCTTGTTGTTCTGAATAAATGGGAGACTGTAAAAGTTAATTTAGAAACCCTTACTACTACATTGCTTTACATTCAGGTTACGTATTTCGACAACTAAGTGGTCATAATCAGGGTAGAAATAGTAAAACATTTGGAGCAAAACACATCATTATGTCGCCGATGTATATTTTTTGTAGTTGTTTTTATACATATTTTTAATAATTTTGATAGGAACTACCATGTCATTTTAATTTTATTATTTAATTTAATTCAGTATTCTTTTAATTGAGGTCTAATAATTATTTAAATGTGTTACTTAAATATTATTTGGCTTGCGTAATATATATTTCATAACAAGACTCAAACTAATTAAAGCTAAAGCTAAACAATACTGCTGATATATTCCATAGTAATATTACTAAAATATTGCAGTAAAATTACATATTTTAATTCTGGAGTAAAGTATTTACCCATGATCTATTAGTAGTTTTAAGTACGGAAATAATTCCAGATTAATTATATCTAGAGACATGCATTTTTGGTCGGCATACACTGGTGAAGGAGAGCGAGAGGTTTAACCCTTAAATTCCGAATGGGGGGACACTGTGGACCCCAACTTCAATGTTTTCGGTATATTTTTTTTAATAAAAACTATTGGTCACCCTGCTTCTGGTTGTGTGTCAGTTATAGTGTGAGGTTATGTTTACTTAAATACGAGTTCAGGATCTTATACCTGAAAACTTATATGTAATAGAAATGTGAGTGAGCCACGACGTCCCCCCATTCGGAATCAGTGTGACTATAACATTATTTGCTTTGTTTCAGATAAGGTTTGAAAATTCAAGAAAAATGAGCAGTAAAAGAACATCCAGAGTATATACACAAGCAGAGATACAGAGATTAGCTGAAAATTTCTATGATTCTAGTGATTTGAGTGAGTGCAGTGATGTAGATGAAGAAGATACAGATTTTGTTCCAAATGAAAATGTATCCGAATCAGAAGACGAATTGGAGGGAAGTCGAAGAAGATAGTGATGAAGAAGTAGGTGAACTTGAAGTTGATGTAGCAGAAAGTAGTGAAGAATTTGTGGCCAAGTCGGGATTGAAATGGCTTAGTAAACCAAAACCGCCTACACGGCGCTACCAACGTAATATAGTTAC
This sequence comes from Melolontha melolontha, assembly GCA_935421215.2. Taxonomy (NCBI): domain Eukaryota; kingdom Metazoa; phylum Arthropoda; class Insecta; order Coleoptera; family Scarabaeidae; genus Melolontha; species Melolontha melolontha. Next base: position 66,126,049 of record OW285240.1, read on the forward strand.
CGCGAAACCTGGTCCCACAGATTATGTGCAGAATGCTGTAACACTAAAAGACTATTTTGATTTACTTATTACAGACGACATAAAAGGACAAATTTGTACTCATACAAATAAAGAAGCGGAACGAGATATTGCTACATGGAATAGAGCACATCCAAATTCGCCAAGACAGTGGAAGAGCTTAGATAAAACTGAATTTGATTGTTTTGTGGGAATCTTGCTGAAATCTGGAGCTCTACGATGTAGAAAGCAAAGTGTTCACGAGTTGTGGACATCTGATAAAAGTATTAGACGTTCATTCTTTGTCGCTGCCATGTCTAGAGACCGTTTTCAGCAAATTTCGCGCTATTTGAGATTCGACGACAAAATATCTAGAAGTGAAAGAAAGGCGTATGATAAGCTAGCAGCAATAAGGGAGGTATGGGATCTTTTTGTTGAAAATTGCAAGAAGTCATTTGAACCTCACGAAGAGACCACAGTCGATGAACAGCTTGTCGCGTTCCGAGGCAAGTGCCCATTCTGGCAGTACATCAAATCAAAACCAGCGCGGTATGGTATAAAGATATGGGCACTTGCTTATGTAGAAACATCATACTTACATAATTTACAAGTTTATACTGGTAAATTGCCCGGAGGTAAATCTGAGGTAAATCAAGGGTATCGTGTGGTAAAAGACTTGTGTGAACCAATTTATGGTACAGGGCGCGGTGTGACTACTGATAATTTTTTCACATCTGTACAGCTTGCGAAGTTTTTACTGAGTAAGAATCTAACATTACTCGGCACTGTTCGAAAATCTAAACCTGATACACCATACGAACTGAAAGTTCCAGGAATGCCAGAAAAGTTTTCAAAATTTGCATTTAGGGACGAGGTCACACATAAGCTACCATCTTATGTACCTAAGAAAGGACGAATAGTACACGTGCTATCCACCCAACATTCTGATAACTCTATTTCTCAAAACCAGCACAAAAAGCCAATCATGATTGAACATTATAGTAAGAGCAAAGGAGGTGTTGATAATGCCGACAAACTTATTCGTGAATACACGTGTGCTAGACGAACAGCTCGTTGGCCTTATAGAATTTTTATGAATATTTTAGACATTTGTGCCCTAAATGCTTTCATTTTATTTATTTCAAGAAATCCTGATTGGATGAACCACAAACTGTATCGCAGAAAATGTTTTATGTTGCAACTAGATCAACTTACGAACGCCAACATGAAAATTCGTGCTGCAAAACCAGACCAAAAAAAAAACACATTTTAGAGGCCTTGAAAAATTGCGAAATTGACATCCCTAAAACATTGCTCACAAAACACAATTTGGAACGAAAACGAGGTAGGTGCCATATATGTCCCAGAAATCAAGATAAGAAGTCCAGGATTAGATGTGACAAATGTAAACAATTTATTTGCGAACAGCACAGAAAAGAAGCAAAAGCAGTATGTTGCCTCACTAACTGCAGCGTTGAAGAGCCCTAGATTTAAAAATTATTATTTGCAATAGTTCAGTAGAAAAATATTTTATTTTGCTTATTTTCGTAATGAATGATAGAAAAATATTTTACTTTGCTTGTTTTTGTAATGAATAATAAATAAATACTTGTTTAAGTCTATTGCAGTTATTATTATTTATAAAAAAACGGCTGGGGTCCACAATATACCCCCATTCGGAATCTACGTATAATTTAAATGGTTCGGAATTTAAGGGTTAAGTGATTCAGAGCTGCTGCCGGCTCAAGTTGTGTGTCTCGCATTTCCCACTTTAGTACGCGAACAGCTAATATAATAATAATGCATAGATGTATTTACGAATACGCGTATGTGTAATTCAAACGCGAAGCATTGAAAATGTCGAAAGTTCATAGAAATGCATCAACTCGCCTGTTTGCTATCAGGGTAAGCAGATTTTTGTGGAAATTCCCAGACTTCAGATGTAATGGTAAACTAGTGAGGTGTTTAAATTGTGAGAAAAGTTTACTATGTTGGAATCCACATTTGTGTGGGAAACATGTGAACAGTAAAACATACAAATCTAAAAAAAATATAATGAATTTCTTTGTGATTTAAGTATAATGTTAAGAGCATGTAATATACCGGTTGAAAAAATCGGATAAGTAACGTTTCGTCAGATTGGAATAAATACAATCCTACGTGGGAACTACCAAGTCCGAGGACGCTACGTAGGTATTTACCGACGGTGCACGAAAAAATGGATAATTATGTAAAAACTGTAGCAAAAAATAAAAGACTGTGGCTCACTACAAATGAAACCACAGATATAAAAAAATGCCATTGTGTCGATCCTTGTACGGACAATGACCTCACAGGACCGTCACACCCTTATTTGTTAGTCTGTAAAAGACTGCAAGAATGTACTGCTGAAGCACTTCATAATGTATTAGTTACAACACTACACAACTTTGAAATATTACCAAAGCAAGTATTAATGATTGTTACCGATGCTGCCGCAGTTATGGGAACAATTATGCAGCATGGGATAATTATTTAAAGAAGTTCAGCCAAGCTTGCTAAACATTACATGTCTGCTTCATGCTTTATATCTTACAACAGACACTATACGAAATTGTTACCTCAATATGGATCAACTAATAGGACAGACGAAAGCAGTTTTCCTTAAATCCCCGAAACGCATTCAGCTCTTTCATTCACAGTGTCCTGACATCCCGAAACCACCGCAGCCAATTCTCACGCGATGGGAGTATATGGTTAGAGGCGGACTTTTATTATTTTAAACATTTTGATAAGATAAAGTTGGCGAATTTACAACTAAACCATAAAGAAACAGTTGCAATAAAGTTTAGTCAAATGCAATTTCAAAATCTTCAAGTTGCAGCAAATTTAAGAATTATTTACGAGAATTATGTTCCAGTAGTGGAGGCAATAAAAAATTTACAAAACACCGTTGTCCTCACTGGATTCGGTTGAAATTTTTGAAATTCGGTTGAAAGAATTTCTTGTGTCAGAGATAAATTTAATACTGTATTACGTAAAAATGTTGATTTTACTAAATTAAGACAACTTTAAAGACCACTTTAATTACGCGAATATTACATAGCTAGCTGTGGAATGATCTTTTTCTGCGTATAAGCAGATATATACACCGCAAACAGGGTTGTCAACTTAGAGGTTCTGCCCATAAATTTAGGGGCAAAATACACTGATTGGGATTTTTTTAGGGGTCAAACATTTTTAGTGATATTTTTAGATGCATTCACACTTCATTTGCCATGCTTGAAAAAATAAAGTTATTGAAATTTGAAATTAGTAGAGATTTAAATTTGAGATTGCATCTCTAATACGCACTTTCAAAGTACGGAGTTAATTCGACTCTGTGATCAAATCATTAACTGCTCCAGCGTGCTAGAGCAAATTGGCAAAATGCTGCAGCGTTTTGCCAATGACAAAACTACTTCTATTATTTATTACACACTCTAGTGTTCTAGGTTAATGTAAGGTTAGTCTGTTAGCGCTACCAAAACGAATATAATGTGGCTATCCACAAGAAGGTCACGTACATAAATAGGGACTTGTTCGTCAATTTTACAAAAATTTATAATATTGTGAAATTTATTGTAAACAATTACTCAACAGCCTTGAATTTATTTTAAAACAATCAAGCGAACTTTGAAAAAGTCGGTGAATTTCAATTTTCACAAATGTCGCCACGCGGATGACTCTATAGACAACATTTTAAAACATTTGCCTAAATTATATATTTCTAATTATATTAAATATATAAGTAACATTGTTAATGGAAAAGATGGCAAATGTATTCAAAAAATGTCTAGCAATTACAAGCATATATAAAATATTGTAAAAACACAAATTGTCAATTGATATGCTTCAGAGTATAATGATGGTGAGATATTAAAACTATTTAATATAAAGATGTATGATTGTAAGAACCCAGAAACTTCAAATAAACAGTACTTCAAATTTTTAATAATTTATAAATAAAATATTTGGCTAAAACACTTTTAGGGAGATTTGAAAGTTGGATTTAGGGGGTTTTAAGGTAATTTTAATTTGGTCTTAGGGGTAAATTTTTTTTAGGAGTGGGCGACCCTGACCGCAAAGGACAATTTTCAAGGAGACTACTGTAGAAACGCATGCTATGCTGCAGGTGTTCACTTACGCATGTCCGGATTTTTTCTAAGCATTAAAGCATATTGGGTAAGTTGTTTAGTATATTTTATCACTTTTATCATTTCTTACAACAGAAACATAATACTTTATTTTGCCAGAAGGGATTAGAGTTTAGAGGATGTATCCTTTACAACAAATTACCAAAAGAAATAAAAGCAATTAATAGTTTTTATTTATTTAAGAGAAGTGTCTGCATGTTCATTGTTACAATATAAATGATTATTTGGCAGCATTTTCATAAGATTCACACATAATATAATTGTAACTGTTACATATTGTTTGACGTTTTCCAACATGTCATCGTGATGTATCTATATTTTCTTGTATTTTGCTGTACGAAGCATGTCTTCGAAATACAGTGATATTACTATTATTATTTGCATTTTCAATAATTCTACGATAATTTTTTCTTCATAATGGACAGTTTTATTCCGGGGTAGGGGAGACCGGGGCAAGTTGATACGCGCGCAAGTTGATAGTGCTAATTAAGAGGAGGAGCGCAAGCGCAGGTTTGTCAGCGTTTCAGAGCTTGTTGCTCTTGACCACATCTGTACTCACACGTGTTGTTAGAGAAATAGCAGCATCTACTAAAAAATTATTCAAGTAAATCGGTTTTTAGTGGTGAAAACTAAATATTTGTGTTGTTGTTTGAAGTCCAACGACAAATTTGTTTAATCTCCTGGATATTTCTTCGTATAGGAATATTGCTAAAGACTTCAATTTGCTTTGTTTTTGTGTCAGTTGCGATTTAAACGTAATGGCGTCGTTTGGGGTAAGTAGATACATTATGAATGAGGCACGTTGATACATGTATCAACTTGCCCCAAGTAATTTTTCTTATATGTTTTCTTGTTTTAGGTACGTAATGGTTCGCAATTTCAAAAATGGGACTAAGCTAGGTGAAATATTGCAAGAAAGATTTGAAAGAGCATATGTCGACATTAAAGAAGGTATACTATCATTAAGAAAAGCTGCCAGAACCTACAAAATCGACAAGATGACCATATTTAGAAACAAAAAGAAACTAATCCAGAGGTTCGAATGGGATATGCTAAACATCGATAAGTACTTAATGCTAATTTGGAACTTCAGCTGAAGGAGTATATTATTCATAGTTCAAAAATTTACTACGGCTTGACTCCTAAGGATATACGAGCTTTGGCATATGAACAGTCGGTAACAACGTAAAGATACCAAATAGTTGGATTAATTTAAAGCTTGCAATAGCCGATTGGTTTACGGAATATATGAAAAGATACCCCTATCCTTTCAATTAGATCTCCGGAGGTCACGAGCTTAAGTCGGGCGACCAGTGTCAATAGGCACAATGTCGGTAATTTTTTTACAAATTTAAAGACAGTTTTAGATAAATACCATTTTGAAAGTAAGGACATTTGGAATACTGACGAAACTGGGGTTCAAACTGTCCAAAGGCCTTCAAAAATTGTTACAAAAAAGGGGACGCGCCGGGTGAACAAGGCAGCATCAGCAGAAAGAGGCAGCACTGTAATCCTAGCCACTGCAATTACTGCTATTGGAAACTCAGTCCCTCCAATGTTCATCTTTCTCAGGTTGTACTTATAAGATCACTTCATTAAAAGCGGGCCTCCAGAGTCCATCGGAACCGCATATCGCACGGGTTGGATGGCTGGAACTTCATTCTTGTTATTCATTAAACATTTCTATAATCACGTCAAGTCTTCAAAAGAGCATCCTTGTTTGCTTATTTTGGATAACCACGATTCCCATTTATCTATAGCTGTGTTGAATTTTTGCAAAAATAATGGAATCATTTTATTGTCTTTTCCGCCCCATATGACCCACCACCTTTAACCGCTGGACGAATCGGTTTTCTGATCATCTAAAAAGTATTATTTTGCAGCAGTTGATAATTGGATGATCAATAACCTAACCCTGGGAAGACTTTATCCATTTATCACATTCCTGATATGGCCAATTCTGCTCCTTCTAAAGCTTGAAGCCAACAAAATATTATATGTGGTTTTGCAGACACTGAGATTATGCCATTTAATCCTGATATTTTCACGGACGCTGATTATTAATCATCTTATGTTACCGATCGTTCGTTGTCTGAACATACAGAGCCAGAGGAAGCTGCTCCTGGATGTTCAACTAGTTTGGCAGACAATATTGAACATTTTGATTCAGGTCCTTTTAAGAAAATACTTTTCACTCCTGAGTAGTTGCGTCCATACCCTAAAGCAGGAGAAAGAAAAAGGACTACAAAAGGTAGAAAACAAATGATGTCTGCAATTCTTACGGACACCCCGGAGAAAGAAAGGTTATAAGAATAAGCTCGAGAAAGAGTTGCTAGAAAGCAAGAGCAAGCAGAGACGGATAAAAAGAAAGTTGGAGAAATCAATGGGTTTAGAACTTCAAGAACTTAGAGAAAAGAATGGGGGAAAGACAAATAAAGCTAAAAATCCATGCAAAAAAAAGAAAATAAGAGCACCTAGACATGTGGGGAAAGCTTATGAAAAGCTCGGAAGAAGATGAAGAAGATTGCTTATGTTTAATGTGTCTCGAGCCATATTCAGCATAGAAACCTAGGGCAAAATGAATTAAATGCATATCATGTCGTAAGTGGGCTCATCTAGAGTGTGGATATAACAGTCCCACATACGTGTGCATTAACTACGAATCAGACGAGGAGGGTTCAGAAAACGAGGAGAAGTGATGTATTTATATAATTAACATTTATAATTATTACTTATGTAGAATAAAATGGATTTTGTTAAGATTTTTTTTATTGTATCAATTTACTCCGTACCAGTATCAATATACCCCAGATTGGGGCAAATTGAGACGGTCTCTCCTACTCCACTCAATAGGTTTTTACTGGGTTTCTGTTTTTAATAATAAAATTTCGAATAGGTGCTTACACAATAAAAGGCATTACGGTGTTTTTACATATTTTTTGAATTTTTAAAATGCAAAATTTGGTTGCAAAAATTGTTAACTAGAAAATGTATCAACTAGCCCCGGTCTCCCCTAAAACCCACGCAGTGAAGCCAATGCTGGCCGACACAAGTGCCTGTCTTAAACTATAACTTTTGCACAGCACCGAATATTATTACATAATAAAAAATGTGAAAAATAGGCAATTAATATTTATATATAGTTAAGTTATATTATAGCACACATGTTTTGTTTTGTTTAGTTTCCAACAAACATCAAAATTTTGTCGAACACACATTGCCGGTACTAAGCCAGATAAACCTTTTAAGGGCGATGCTGAGAATTTATACAATTATGTTTCTAGGGGCTGTCGTAAATTATAATTGACAGTTTATATAGGAACATAAACCGAGAAATAAAATTTTCTTCTTTTTCCGCAGATAATCAATTTCGGCGATAAGAATACGTAAGTGTGGGAGTTATTTATTTATAAACGTTCAGAACTTTACGAGTAAGGATATCTAATTGAATAAACTATCACGTGATTTAAACAGGACGTTTGATAGACTCACTAACTAAAGTCGCATTACACCGGATTCTATCTCTAGAAAAGGAAGGTGATTAATTGTCAGTACCATCGATACAAGTAAAACAAGGCCATTACTAATAACTACTGTAAAGTAAGTCATTAAAATGCTATTGTTTTAGAAAAATAAAAAATAATCAGAAGAAGTTAGCTTTCGCAAAATTTGGATAGTGAATAATTTAAATTACGATTCATATACTAATAAGTTCGAATTCAAACCTTTAGTTCCAAAAAGATATGATTATCTGTGGTAATAATGTAAGCATAATAAAATGTTAAAAAAAACGTTGTACTTTATACTAGTTTCTCCACAATACTTAGTGATATTAGGCTCTTATACTATTTACAGAAACTTCCGCATAGTATCTCACACTTTTGTTGTGGTGGTGAAATGCTTCCTCTTCAGTGCTTTTTTAGCAGAAAAAATACTAAAAATCAGTAAGTGTAAGATTTAATTCCAAGGGCGAGAGTTGATTGACCTTCATTTGCCGCAGCGTGAGGTTTCTCATTCTCTTTTGTTCTCCATTCAACTTTTATTTAAAGCCAAATTTTCAAAATTCCCGTTTTCAATGATTGTATATTTCAACTTCCGTCGAGAAAATTTCAATCAATTATATACTTTCTTGGGTGAGTTTCGTGATGTAAATATTGCGACTGCCAATTTGTATTCTTCGCTAAATAGAATATATTCTAAAGCTATGCCAGTGACTTAAAATTAAAATTCAAGAAATATTATAGACGACGGTGGAAAACTACAAAAATTCCATCTTACTTAATGCATTTAACCCTAGAATGGTATGGTTATTTTCTAGTACATGACTAGTACAGTGGTGTCGCATATGACACATCATTATATCTTTAACTTTTATATAGTTGTAGGATTTTATTTAAACAGTTACAAGATAGGTGTTATATTTAACTAAGGTAATAACATACAAGAATGTTTCGTCTTAAGTTTCGTCTTCGGCTTTCGTCTTAACTCTCGTCTTAACTTTTGTCTTAACTCACTATCACTCTTTCGTCATATATCTCCACTACTTTACACACACACGTCCTTTCGTCATGCCGTCTTCACTACTACTCCCTCTCTTCTCGCATCTAACCCTACATCTCGGCCGTCCTGCATTTCGTCCGACCCGGACGACACATCTTCATTCATCCAGGGCTTCATATATTCGGCGCAAGTGGTCGTGTGGATGGGACCGTCGTGAAAACCACTCTTCGTTACCGCGTAAGTATCATTCATTTTAACTTTACCTACTTTGTAAGGTCCCAAATACTTTGGTTTTAATTTAAGACCTGGTCCAAATTGCGTTCGTTTTATCGCAACTGCGTCGTTCACCTTATATTTCGTAGGTTTCCTTCTTCTCAGATTGTAGTATTTTCTGTTTTCTTCTTGAATTTTTACAATCTGTTCTTTCGCTGTATTTCGTAATCCGTCTCGTTCTTCGTCGTATTTTTTGACTATTTCTTCTTCTATCAATTCTCTAATGTTGCTATTTCCTCCTCTCATTTTAGTACCAGTCATTAGCTCGAAAGGTGTAGTTCCTATACTTCTGTGGTAACTAGAATTTAGTACCTCTTGAGCCTTCCCCACGTGACGATACCACTTGGTTGGATCGTCTACAGATAGTTTCGAAAGAATAGGTATAATCGTTGCATTCACTCTTTCTACTTGCCCATTTGCTCGTGGCAATCCTGTTGTTACGGCGAAATGCTTTATATCTTCATCATTGCAATAAGTGTTAAACTCTTCTGCTGTGAAAGCTGTACCTCTATCGGAAATAATGCACGCCGGGTTTCCGAATATTTCCTTTTGCTGTTTCAACTTATTGATTACTTCACGTGCTGTTGTCGTCTTTGTTGGATATAACCAAATGAATTTAGTGAAAGCGTCCACCACTACAAGGATGTACTTATAATTTTTGTTCGTCGATTCCAACGGTCCAAGATGATCAATATGGTATGTGTTCAAAGGTACGTCACCTTTGTGAAGCGGGTGCAAATATCCTTCTTGCTTACCTCTCTTTCGGTTTACTAGTAGACAAGGAACACAATTCGCAATACACTTTTCTATCTTCGTTTTTAATTTAGAGATAAAGTAATCTTCTTTCATTATTTGCTCTATCTTCTTTGCACTTAAGTGTCCTTTACCATGTGCTTCTTGTATCATTTCCATTTGCATTAACTTAGGCACCACTAAAAGTTCACGACCGTCAACGACTTTATACAAAATGTCATTTCTAAGAGCATAGTCTTCGTAAGGCTTTTCTTTTAAAATCTCTTTTATTGGTTTCAGCAACACATCTGTTTCTTGTGCGTCTCGAATTCGTTTGATGATACCATCAGTACTGACAGTCATTACTGGATTCCTACTGAGTGAGTCCGCGTGTTTCATTCTTGTAGACGGACGATGTTCAATGTTATAGTCATATTCTTCCAATAACATAATCCATCGAGCTACCCTGGTGGTTAGGTCTTTCTTGTTTATGGTCTTTTGAAAGGCTGAGCAATCCGTAACAACTTTAAAATGAGTACCCAATAAATAAACACGAAATTTCTTCACCGCTTCAATCACTGCTAGGACCTCCAATTCGTAGCTACTGTACCGTTTCTCTGCATCTGAAGTTTTCTTGCTCATATAGTAAATCGGATGGAAGCGATTGTCTTTGATCGATTTTTGAAATAAAATTGCTCCATATCCTTCCTGACATGCATCCGTATGTAATTCTAATTCTGCTCCTTGCTTGTATATATCCAGAACTGGTTTGTTAGTTAGCATTCTTTTGAGTTCTTGAAAAGCGGCACGCTCATTTTCATCGAAACGAAACTGAGCCCCCTTCTTCAACATATCACTTAGAGGTTTGGCTATGATGGAGTAATATGGTATCAATTTTCTAAAGTATCCCGTTAACCCTAAGTAACTCTGCACTTGTTTGACTGTTTTTGGTTCAGGAAAACGTGTAACGGCTTGAGTTTTCTCATATGATGGAAATCTTTTTCCTCCTATCACATGACCAAGGAATTCAACTCGTCTCTTCAAAAACTGACATTTTTTGACGTTTATTTCCAGACAATATTCCTCAGCTGTCTGAAAAACTAGTTTCAATCTACGAATAGCTTCGAATTCGTTAGAGGCAGAAATAATTAAATCATCCATGTACGGCAAAGCGATATTTTTGTTAGATAAATCTCGAAAAATAACATTAATATATCGTTGAAAAGCTGCTGGAGCGTTACACATACCAAAAGGCATCTTACGAAATTGATACTGATTATTGTGTGTAACAAATGATGTATATTTTCTACTCTGTTCTTCTACGTTTACATGAAAAAATCCATTCTTCAAATCGATAGTACTAAAAATTTGGGCATCTTGCAGTTTGTCTAATTGGTCCTCAATTAATGGCAATGGATAACGATCCTTCACCACCATTCTGTTTATTTTACGGAAATCGATGCATACTCTGGGGCGATCTGTTCTTTTTACGAGCCACTACCACTTGACTTGAGTAATCAGATGTACTCGGTTCTATTATTCCATCATTCAACCATTCCTCGACTTGTTGATCCACAATTGATCTTTCCATAAATGGCAATCGTCTCGGTCTATGTGCAATTGGTTCTTCGTTCTTGGTGATAATCTTCAATTCGACATTCGCACTTTTGGCCTTCTTGGGCTTATAAGAATAAACCATATCTTTTATTTCATCCTTCAATTCGTCGCTTATTTCCAATCCGATGTCTAATTCTTCTTCCTGGATTTCCATATTTGCGAACAATATATTTTCATGCTTTTTAATCACCTTGATGCCATCTTGATTAATTACTAAATCGGCCTGAGTTAATAGTTCATTTCCTAACACACCTACCATTGGCATAACACCATTGCCAACCACATGAAAAGTACAAAAATAACTACCCTCATCTATGTTAACCATACACTGGAAAAAACCTATGGTTTCTATACTTGACATACCAAATGCATTCAATGTTATACTTGATTTGTACAATACAGGTGATCCAATAGCTTCTAACATGTCTTCCCTGATGATGTTGACTTGACTTCTGGTATCGACTAACAAATCTACGGAAACACCATTGATTCTCACTGTCTTGAATAATCTACTGTCTGAATTCTCAATTATATGGACGTTCGCTGTAGATGTACTTTGATTTGATCTTCCATCATCTCTCCCTTTACACTCAAAACTTCGATGACCAAAATTGTTACACTTAAAACATTTTGTTCCAAGATTCTTTGATTTACAATCAACAGACTTATGGCCTATTATTCCACAATTGAAACATCGCAAAGGCTTTCCCTGTTTTGGTTCATTTCTCGATCTCGTTTCCATCCTTGAAGGAACACTAGTTGTTGGCCCTCTTGTTGTTTTACTCCTAATGTCATTGTAGATTTTCAGCCTTCTTTTAAAATCGGCAATGTTTAAGGCACCGTGTAAAACTATTTTATTTGTGTTATCATCTTGAATTCCTTCGATAATATACTGCAACAAAGCGTCTGTTTCCATGGAACCACGACTTGCTAATTCCTTCATTACTAGAAAATATTCTTGTACACTCTCATTTCTTGATATTTTTCGTTGAGACAATAGTTGATGGAGTTGAGCACTATTTAATTTTGACGAAAATTCTGTCAACAAAGCTTCTTTCAATGCTTTCCATGTCGTTATTTTAGACTCGCCTTGAATGAAAAGTCTGGCCAAGCCTTTTAGAGACTTTTTTGCGAAAATAAATGTGTGTAACTCACCCCATTTAAATAATATTGATAAATCTTCAATGTCTGATATCCATTTCTCTACCGGATATGTGCTGCCATCAAACGGACGAATAGAATCTTCTATGTCTCGAAAATTTAAAGCGAAACCCATACCTACATTTGCTGATACGGTTCTGTCCAAATTCGATGCAATACCAGATGAGCATACGCTATTTTCTTCCAGGGGGTTGTTTTCTTTGTTCTTGTTTTCTTCATCGCCATTTCCTTCTTCATCTTCTTCTTCCGTTTCGTCATCTTGTCTGCCACTTTCTATTGTGCATTTTAAAGTATTTAAATCCATTAAACTTACACAAATCGCCTTGGCTAATTTCTCCGCCGTAGTATTATAAATCTACACGTATAATACAAGAAATTAAAGTTAATTCACTAACGGTAAAATTGTCTTTAATAAATTTGCAATTTGTCTTTATATTCATCACTCCCGTTGTCGAAAGCGAAGCCCGAAAATTCACGCACTTTCTTCCGACTTTGTCTATCACCCTCGTATTCAAAAATAAGTTTGTAAAATGTTTTTATAACTGGCATCGGAGCCGTGTTAATACTATCGGAAACGTATGGAATTTGTCCCAAATTCATTTTTATTAGTTTTGACTATTAGTTACACTTGCACTTTTACTTATTTTATTTTTTAAAGTAAATAAAAAGAATTCTTTCAAATCTAAACATAAACGGTTATCGTCTTCAAAGCGTTCTTACCGAGCAAGCAAAAATGATACTTATTTCAATATACCTTAAATGCTGTCTATTTTGATCAAAAAAGGCGGGCAAAATATGTTCTCGATGCCCTCGAAAATAGTTCATATGTCACCTTAGCGTTAAAGTTATTGTCCCAATCGCGTATAAATCTACTGCTTTACCACGATATTAAAATGTTTGTTATAGATTATAACTTACCGGTTTATCGAATATTTAACTTATTTAGTTTGTCTTACGTTAATAAACCATTTGTCTCATAATACACTTAATTTTCTTTTCACAAAATACAATGTTTCACCTGCCACACGCTTAACACCTTATGCAATCACTGTTTATGGCTGATAATCGCGGTTGAGCCCTCATATTGTGTAGGATTTTATTTAAACAGTTACAAGATAGGTGTTATATTTAACTAAGGTAATAACATACAAGAATGTTTCGTCTTAAGTTTCGTCTTCGGCTTTCGTCTTAACTCTCGTCTTAACTTTTGTCTTAACTCACTAACACTCTTTCGTCATATATCTCCACTACTTTACACACACACGTCCTTTCGTCATGCCGTTTTCACTACTGCTCCCTCTTTTCTCGCATCTAACCCTACATAGTTATCGTTCAAAATAAAAGCAAAAGTATAATTTTACATTAATTTTATTATAAAAAATAAAATGGTACAAAAATATAAAACAGTTATTCTCACAAAAATACTAATTACAGTTCTTCACTGCAGGGAGGACAAATAGGCCTTCTGTGTTCAGCACAAATATGTTCACCGCATCTCACACATAGTTCTCGACCTTTTCTGTTGGCATTTCTAGGGCAAACATGACAACGTTTCTGACCGACAGGTTGATTTCTTTTTTCCAAACTAGGATTCTTTTCTTCCACACCTAAAATATCCTGAATTAGTAGACGTAAATATCTGGATATTGTTGGCACATTCAGTCTGCTTTCCAATTGTGGTTTGATCAATTGCATGCCTAAGTTTTGAAGAAATTGTCTTCTTGGGATGTATTTATAAGCACTATTTTGTTTTTGTTTGTTGGCGTTATAGATAAGATAAGCATTGATTCCAATTCCATCTATCATTCCATAAAATACACGTAAAGGCCATCGACGGGTTTTTTGTGACACAGTTTTTGAGTGACACAATTGATCATATGTATCTACACCACCTTTCGTCGAATTATAAAATAGAATGATTTCGGATTTTTTAGTTTCGTCTTCAATTTCGCCATAAGTGTGAAAAGTTGACAACAACAAAACTATTTTATTCTTTTTAGGTGAAAACGAAACCATAGTTTTATTTTCGTCGTAAGAAAAATCAGAGCTAGGAACAGTAGCTTTTTTCTTCAAGAAAGTTGGCGGAATATCTGCTTTATTTTTACGTAACGTTCCTATCATGGTTAGTTTCTTTGCCAAATCCGAGGACGAGAACCAGTTATCCATGGTAACATTCCGGTTTGTTCCATATATGCTTTCACACAGTTTCAGGACATATTGAGTAGGTAAAGTTTCAGAACTAGTTCTTCTTTCTTTTCCAATATATGGAATAGCAGAAAGCATGTAAAATGTTTTAGAGTCGCACATCATAACAATTTTTATGCCATATTTATCCGGCTTATTTGGAATATAGATTTTGAATGGACATCTTCCTCTAAAATCAAGAAGTTGTTCGTCTACAGTTACATATGAGCCAGGTGTATAATTTTCTGAACACTTTTCAATAGATTTATCCCACAGAAATCTGATAGGTGCAAATTTATCATCCTTACGCTCTTGTCTGGTATTTTTGTCATCAAAGCGAAGACAATTAAGTAAAAACTCAAAACGTTTTCGTGACATGGTTGCTCTGAAAATGGGTAATCCATATTGTCTGGACCATAAATCAGAAGTACTTAGAGAACTTGTGTTTGGAACCCCACTCATATACAACAGCCGAATAAAGCCAATATTTCTTGTCTATTAGTACACCCTATAAAGCTTTGATTATTAGCATATTTAAAGGATTGTCTTGTTATTTCTTGGTTTGTGTGTTGAATAATACAATTAATCATTTCGTCGGTGAAAAATAACTCCCATGCTTCAATCTCATCTGCAGCTTTTAATGCGTTTGACTTTAGCCATGGTAATCGAAGCACAATGTTCTTTTGCACTGTACGGCTATTTTTTGAAAAAAAATGGTGATTTATACCATTTGTAACCATTTTTTCCATAAATTGCCTTTCGACGTGTAACAGATTCTTCTTCGGACTCTTCTCCCTCACTGCTAGACTCGACAGAAAAAGTATCTGAATGCTCACTGTCTAAAAGTTCCGCATCTTCAGATACACTGTCGTCGTTCACTATTTCTGGAACAATATTGTCCAAATCTGTTTCGCTTCTCTCGTAAGAACGTATAATATCCTCTAACTCTGCTTGAGTCAATGCTTTACTAGTGGAAGCCATATTTTGTAAATTAAAAAAATAATATCAAGAATGGTATTCTGGAGTCGTATGTGACACAACCAATTGCTATCGATACGTAAAACAGAACAGAGCACTTACAACTACCGCATTCAAAGCTGTACTGACACGTCGAGAGGTACGTAGGTGGTCGCTAACTTCTCTCTTCAATTATGCGTTTGGGAAAGAGATAAAGTGTAGCTGTACCATTCTACGGTTAAAATACTGAGGATTTGACTGCACGGTTGAAAAATCAATTACTCTTCTTCATTCGATCCAAGCCGGGTTCAGCTTGAATACCTGAAAAAATTATCCGTAAAGATGAAGTATTTGAAGCTCCACAGTTAACATGTTCATAAAATTATTCTCAAGTATACAAACACCAAGCAGTTCGTTTTCTCATATTGATGAATGTAGCAATTATTTATCTTTCTCGCTGCTACCTGTAAATGAAAATGGTATGATCAAAATAGTGTGCTGAATCCGCAATCTAGCGCGGGTTTATATACAATATACAAATAAAGTTCTTGATTCTCAAGAACAAGTTGAAATCATTTACACCGACTTTTCAAATGCTTTAGATACAACAGATCATGGCATCTTATCCAAAAAGCTTAATTATTTTGGCATGTTTCCTGGCTTCCTACTATTAATTGAAGGTAATATTGGTCGAATAGATTAAACCTATTTTTTTTAAATACGCATTGTTCTTACAAATTTTTAACAACATCCGGTGTACTTCAAGGCTCGAATTTAGGACCCTTATTATTTATTATATATATATATATATATATATATATATATATATATATAGACGACCTTCTTGGTATTGTTAAATGATCTGCATTGGCTTATGCTGATGATATCAAAATATATAATTATATTTTGTGCTCTTGCAGGTGAATGTCGACGCTTTATCTCAGCGGTGTCGAAATAATAACTTGAAATTCAATATCAATAAATTTCAGCTCGTTATCTATAATAGAAAAAATGCAACAATTTCCTCATTATATAATATCGATGAAAAAGTTTTGTCGAAGGTTGACATGTTTAAAACTCTTGGTGTAGTTTTCATCGCCACCTAAGCTTTAGGAATCATATTGAATACGTTTCTGCAATGGATTCTAAACGATTAGGATATTTTTTCTGAATGAAACTTGGTATGACATACATGATATTATAAAAAAGGATGTGTTCGTGATTCCAACAAATGTAAATTAGACACTCCTTCATCAATAGGAAAAATAATTATAATTTTTCATTGTGATTCTGAAGAAGGCTGGGAACATGGTGCTGTTTATATATCTTCCAAAAATGTTAAGGATTCCCTCCTGGACTATCATGAAGATATGAATGGCAACAATTTTGAGAATTTGTTCCAATATTGTTCAATACCACGCCTGCCCAAAGACAATGTAATTGTACTGGACAACGCGCCGTATCATTCGAGAATAGTGAAAAGTATACCAAACAGTTCCAGCAGGAAAGAGACAATACAGAAGTTTTTCGAAGAAGAAGTTAGTGAAACTATGATCACGACGTTTTATGATTGTCACCATACTATTGTATATTTAATCTCATCGAGCTAATACGGGTACAATTAAAACAAAGTATCCGGAGAAAAAATCACCATCCGAGAATTACCGCGAATATTGTTCATCTGATGCAAGAAGAAATGGAGGACATTGCGACGGAAGCGGGATCTAATGCAGTCCAACATATCATCAAAGAAGAGAACAAATACAGTGACATATTGACGGTACATCTTCAATTAATTATTTCAATTAATGGTGCAGATGAAACAGATGTTATCGACACCGACCAACTAAGTTTTTTTTTGGCAAACGCTTCGTTAAAAAAATACATTTTGAAGTACCATTATATAAAAGATACGTTCATGATTGTTAATTTGTATACCTAAAGTTAAGATTGAAATAGTCAGTATATTTACTTATTATTATTATTGCATTTATTTAGATTTATAAATTTCTTGGCGCATTCTATGCGATGACTGAAATTCATCTATTATTACGATTGTTATTATTATTATTACTATTATTATAATTGGCCAATAAAGCAGGTAAACTATATTAGAGGTAGTAAGTATTATATTAAGGTTAATAAATATTTCATTGTCATTGGAATAATAATATAGTGTTGATGCATTCATAGTTTGTGAATCTGTTTGTCGACTACCTACAGCCGAAATTCCAGATACTTGGGTTACCTTAAACTATTCGCCGCTTATATGGTCAATGGTATATTTCCGGATGAACTATATTTGTGTTTATCTCATTGCTATTAGAGGATATAACGTTTTCTAACTAGATACCGGCATGTAAGGGCATTGTTCGAATCTAGTGTTTATATATAACTAGCGGGCTCAATAGACGTTATCCTATCTAAATTTCAATAAATCCGTTTGTAATCGTTTTGTGAATATATGAAAAGCTATTGGAAATGTGTTAAAGAAAAAATGAAAGAAAAACGTATTTCTGAGTGATAATTGTATCTATTAACGATTGTGGCCATGGATATTCAATCTTAGGAGGAGTAGATACATTCAGAAGTACGCGAATGGAAAATTTTACATGCGAGATGAATTATTCATGAAACAACACAAAAGCAAAAACAAAAGTAATTTTATTTTAATTTAGGTTGGAATGCCTGTTTTTCAGATTTTTCTCCAGTTTTTCCAGATTTTTTTTTATTTGAAAACCTTCAATTGAGTTATCTCCCTCCCTGGAGCATAACGAACAAATTAAAAAAAATAATCAACCAAATATGGTGTTCCTAGCGTCAGTTATAATCGAAAGTACGTAGAAAAATTATGATTTTTCCAGTTTCTCCAAATTTTCCGATTTTCCTTTCTAATTGTCCCGAATTTTTTTTCCCTGAAAACGTTTCCAGGACCATAACGAACAAAATAATTACGAATATCCATGTTTTGAATCGTGAGTTATGGTCTTGAGTTCATATAAAGATCCCTTAAAAAACACACTTTCAGTTTTACCCGAATTTTCCAATTTTTTGGGCAAGTTTTCCAACTTTTCTTTCCTAAAAACCATATTTGGACTATTACCAACATTTTTTTAAAACAAATAGCCAAATTGGCCCAGCCATTCGTAAGTGATGCGCTTACTAATAAACGGCACTTAATTTTTATTTATATAGATTCATGTAATTTCACATATTGTTAATTCTTTAATATTTTCCGATAAAATTTGGAAAAAAAAATATCATAACACCCTTCCACATAATATAAGGTACACATACACAAAATTTGATCAAAATCGATTATGTAGTTTGAGTCTATAAATAATAAATTAAATGTTTTTGATTTTTATTTATATAGATGTGTAATTTCCGTCACAAATGGTACGATGAGGTTGAGATACTGAAAAGCAGTATTATACTAACAAATTTATTATTAATTATAGGGTAAATAGGAGTAGGAAACACAGCACGAGGCGCCTTTGTTGAGATGTTTAGCAAACTGTGATCGCGAACTTCGCAGCCCACGAGTTCTAAATCTGTATAGTTATTACTGTTTACTTGTTCGGCGATGGTTAGTTTAAATTAAAGACAAGTATTAATTTGTTTATTACCACTATTAAAAATGAAGTAACAATGGAAGGTAAATTAAATAATCAAATTAAATATTGATTCACAAAACAACATATATATATATATATATATATATATATATATATATATAGTAAATTCAATTTGTTGGCGATTTAAGGTCTGGTTTTACTTCAATGTATATATTTAAAACAATCCTACATGTTTCGGCAAATGATGCCTTTTTCAAGGAATATAAAATATAAATGACAGTATATTAATGTCATACATTTGTAGTTGTATACGGCGCATCCCCAACGCTCGCCATCTTATTTGGCGTTTACTTGTATTCTCGGTAATATAAATTAATAAAAATTAGTGTTACATATCAAAGTATTTACTTTTTTATTGTTTGTACATATGAGAAACTTATCTCTTATACTGTAATTTAAAGAGTCTATACATCTTGACCATAAAAATGCGAATAAGCGTCAGGTAGACCGATTCTATGACTAATTTTGTGTATACGAGGATTGTTCGAAAACCATGTGGCTTAGCACAGAGATCACGCAAATTCGCAGGAATCTTCTTTACAATTCTGTAGAATCAGCCTTTAATAGGGTGAATATGACAGTATAGAGTGATCTGTCAATTAGTCTGTTTTTGCCAGAACGCCAAAGTGAACGTACGTGTCATTTTGTAATACTGGAAAAAATCTGAGTTGGGAGCATTTGTGAAGTACTTTCATTTTAAAGGCTTAACATCAACCAAAATCAAAGTAGAAATGGATCCAACACTATTAAAATCTGCTCCTTCGTTTTCAATGGTTAAAAACTGGGTTGACGAATTTAAGCGTGGTCGTATGAGCACAAATGAACCCTGTAGTAAACGTCCAAAAACTGTTACTGTTCCGGATATGATTGTAATAGTTCACCGTATATACGTCCTAGATGACCGTCGAGTAAAAGTGCGCGAGATAGCAGACATTGTAGGTATCTCAAATGACAATATGAACAGAATTTTAACTGAAGAATTGGAAATGAAAAAAGTTTGAGTGTTGGATCCATCATTACAGTCCCGGAAGCAAAGAACAATCCAAACAACAAAAACGGTTTTGTCAGCAGGAAAGGTTATGGCAACTGTTTTTGAGGATCCTCATGGAATTATCTAGGTAAACTACTTAGAAAAGGAGAAAACAAATAAATGGGGAGTATTATGCCAATTAAGCTACAAAATCAAAGAGAGATGGCTGCATTTGGCAAAGAAGAAAATGCTTTTTCATCATGATCTGCCCGCAAGTCTACGATTGCAATGGCAAAAATTCATGAATTGGGATTTGAATTAGTACTTCATTCGCCCTCTTTCCCAGATTTGGCTCCCAGCGATTATCATCTATTTCCAAACCTGAAAAAATGGCTCCGCGGTAAGAGATTTTCCTCTAATTCCGAGCTAATCACTTCTGTAAATACCTAGCTATTTCGAGGACTTGGATTCATCAACCTACAATAAAGGTATTACCAATTTGGAATATCGTTGGAATAAATGTGTTGAGCGAGCAGTATATAGTCTATTGAAAAATAAAATGTTTTTTGTCAAATATACTTGCGTTTTCTTTATCAGGCCACGTAGTTTCCAAACCACCCTCGTATCTGCAAGATAAATGGTAGTAATATAGCTAGTGAAAATGAAATTTAAAAAAAAAATGTGGGAAATCGAAAAAATGGTTGCGCCACGAATATCGAATAAAGGTGAAATATACTAAGAAAGTTACTATATGTTCAAACTGGTTAGGTTTATCATTAATGTATCCATTTCTATACCACCTATATGCAAATAAATTCATATATTGGGAAGCCAAAAGTTGGTTATTCTGTTGCTTTGAGCATGCAAATCTACGTCGTACTGCAAGTATTACTTTATCAGCAAATACTTTTACGAAACCTTTCCAAACTCGGTAACTATAAACGTCCATAGGTTGAATCATTCCTGGGGCTTTTTGGGAAATTAAAAATATTTGAAATATTTTATTTGATTAACCGGAACGTTTTGCTTCAAGTAGAATATAATAATGAATATAATTGTAGATGTTTCCTTTCCTTTTTAAATGCTCTTTCATATTATGTCAACAAAGTTTGAGGATATTTTTTGAGTACGACGGGGTGAGTAAACTTTTGATTTTTACAAAGTAAGGTATCCAACTTTATAAACTAAGAATAAGAAAAGACAAACTAATGAAACTAGTCTCAAAATTAAATGTATGAAGTGAATGTACATAATTGTTTTTCCACATAATAACCATTTAGTGCAACACATTTCTCCAAATGGCGAATTAATTTCCTCATTACGTTTATTTTTGTTACTCTTGGTTCAATTGCGAAGACCAGCCCGAATTTCAGTGTCCGACGAAAAATGTTAACTCATCAATACTTCCTCCAATTGGCAAGAAATTTGAAGGTGCCTAATCAAGACTATAGGGTAGGTGCGAAACAACCGTAAATTTCAGGCTCGCCACTGACTTCATCGTTTCGTTGCTGCGATGCGGTTTGACGTTGCTGTAGTGCAAAAAATTTGTTCTTTCCACGTTTATTGGGATACGGATACGATTTCTTAGTGATTGTAAAGTTTTACAGTATCTTATTGAATTAATCATTGATCCCTTCGGCATATATGCTGTATGAATGACTCCCTTTGCATCCTAAAAAATGGTGAGCATGCCTTTCTGTGCTGGTGGAACCCTTTTGAATTTTATTACACGGGGCGAATCAGGACGACGATATTCCATTGATTGCCGTTTGTTATCGAGGTCATAATGATGAACCCAAAATTCGTTCACGGTAGTGATGTTCATGAGGAAATCATCTCCTCACATAGATACTGGTTAAGGAGTTTTTGACAAATGGTTTTTCTTTGTTCTTTCATCACATCCATTGATTGTCGCGGGACTATCTGGTGTAACTTTTTCTCTAATTCAACATCTGAACAATATACTGCGCTCGTTCTTGACTAATGCCTAAATTATTAAATTATCACGTTTAGTTCAAATTTAGTATTCAAAGTGTGTCTTGTTTTAATCTTTAAATATCGATTAAGTTACTTTAATATCATTAGCTATTTTTTAAATAACCAAAATAATTACAATAATACTAAGATGTTAGAAGTCATATTTCTGTATATGTGTACATGGATATACACAACGTGTATTTTATGCATTGATTACTTCTACGTAGGGACACGTGCTTCAAACTCATCCAAGCTCTCGTCAGTGTACGCTGAAAAGAACATAATATTGTACGTCTCATGTCATTAATAATAATAATAATAATAATAATAATAGTTTATTAAGCGCCCAACAGCAAAGCCAAATATAGGCACAAAGAAAATGTATCGTGCATGAATAAATTTACAAAAACAAACAAACAAAAATATATCCAATACACAATTAACTTAAATCCAAAAAAAAAGGAAAAGAAGAAAATCAAACTTTAAACTCTAAACTTTGGTTCAAAAAATATGTCACTAAAGTATTTATTCCCACATCTACACATTTGATAAATCGGACTCCTCACCAATGCATTACTCCGGCACATAGGGAAAAGTTGCAGAATTGCGAGATGCAAATTGAGGCACAGCAAAACACAGTCTTCCAAGTATCGAAGGACAATCGATGTTATTATGCACAACACTGCGTAGAAAGTTAGCACAGGTTACTTCGCGCCGGACATCCAGCAACACCAAATCATGTTTCCTGAGAAGTAGGTTATGGTCAGTATTTCTAGGAGGATAATCACCACTCGTTTTAAAAGTAAGATACTTTAAAACACGACGCTGAACACTCTCCACATTCAGTTTATGATGAATATAGATGGGATGCCAGACTATTGAAACGTATTCCAATTTGCTTCGAACTAATGAACAGTAGATATGCTTAATAGTTGCGGGTTGTTAAAAATATTTGGAGCTGCGCAATATTATTATATTATATTATATTATATATTAATTAATCAAAAAATATTAATGATATGGTTGACGAATGTTAAACTGCTGTCAAATATGACTCCTAGGTCTTTGATTGTACCATCAGAAGTTAAAACTTCACTATTAATGTTATAATCAAAATGGTAAAGATCTTTTTTCTTTGAAAATCGAACCACGCAACATTTTCCTATCTTGAGCTTCAAACAGTTACGCTGACACCACGTCCACACCAAGTCGATGTTCTTCTGAAGGAGAAGTGCATCATCAGGCTGCTCAATACGCATATAAACCTTCAAATCATCAGCATAGGCTAGTCCAGAACACGTCAAAGACTGAAGTAAGCCGTTAATAAATAATATAAAAATAAGCGGGCCCAAGTTAGATCCTTGAGGAACTCCAGAACTCGAAACAAACTCGGATAACTTAAACCCATTGTAGAAACGTAGTTCATCCTCCCATGTAAATAGGATTCAAGAAGCAATAGCAGATCGTTACTAACTCCAAAATTGTGTAGTTTCTTCAACAAAATATCATGGTTAAGAGTGTCAAATGCACAACTGAAGTCGGTATACACCACATCCATCTGCCCTCTTTCATTAAGCGTGTCGGAAATATCTTGAGATATACATATTATATTCGTCACTGTCGAACGTCCACGCACAAAGCCATGCTGAATAGGAGAAATCCTTGAGCTGACATGAGCATAAAGATACCTGTATATAATTTGTTCGACCACCTTCGAAAAGTTTGACAAAATAGATACTGGTCTGTAATTATTCAGATTACTTCTATCACCCTTCTTAAATACATTTAATACATTTGGAGGGACAGTTTCCTTGTCTCAGAGCAAGATTAAAAATTATTTTCAGCGGAACAAGAAGCACCATTCGGCAATCCTTAATAATCATGAATGGAATCTGATCATCACCAGCATTCAAGGTCGGTTTCAATCTCTGAATACTCCATAAAATATCTTGATCACTGATAGCATCAATACTCAAACAATCCATAAGTGCAACATCAATAGAAGCATCGGACGGGCACGCACCATCAGAATATGACCGAGGGAAAACTCTCGCATGAGCCTCGACAATGTTTCCAGGTCCATCGATAACAACATCCCGATCCCGCATAACAGATGGTATTCGAGATGACCCCTCTCTGAGGTGGATGTACTGACATAATTTACGGGGATCGTGCTTAATGTCCTCTTCAGTACCACGCAGAAAGCGCCCATAAGCCACCTCCATTTGCGCTTTGGTAAGTGTTCGCAACCTTCTAAACTCATCATAGAACATTAGATTGTGGGAGGATTTCCATTTCCTATGGTAGTACTTCTTCAACTTTAAATTACGCTTAATTTCCGAGGAAAACCAAACAGGGAAATTGCTTCTTGTAGAAGAATACAGAGGAACATACTTATCGAAAACCTTGTAAAGTAACTCGTAAAACACATTGATACATTGTTCAACGCCATCGCAAGAAGATAATGCAGACCAATCAAGGAAAAGCAGATAACTATACAGAGAAATGTAATCCGCCCTACGGAAATTATAGCGAGAATTACTATTCGAAGGGAAACTAGTCGGTATAGCAGTAGCAGGAATAGTCAAAGTAACAGAAAGAGCCGGATGATACGGATCCTCCGACACAACAGACACATCCTCACGCTGGACCAGAACATCGGATGCTAAGCCAGAGAAAACCAGATCCAATAACTTATGAGAACTATTGAAGATATTACTAAATTGTCTCAAATTGAGACTAGCCGAGAAATTATTAATAATGTTCACCTTAGAGTCGGTAAGCAATGAAGTGGAGTAATTCGTCGCATTGAAATCACCCACCAGAAGGACAGGACAATCAAGCAGAGTTAAATCGAAAGTGTCAAAAAATAAACCATACTGATTAGCACTCACCCCTTGGCGGCACATATATGGCAACAATATAAAAAATATAAAGATTCAAAGTACATTTACATATGATTATGTCAATAAGGGGTACGAGGTCCAATAAATGGGTTGTATCAATCAGCACATAGTTAATATTTTTATTTAGGGCAACCAAAACACCCCCACCAGTAGTAAGATTAACAAGATTGTGCCGTCTATTAGAAAGAGTGTCAAGATATCTGACGACCAAGAGAGGTATGGTACCAAAATAATTGTTAGTTTTCGAGTTTACACGTTTATTTCAATCAAAAATATATTCTTGTACATCTGTTAATGTAGTTAACAACTTCACATTGTGAACTGCTGAACTTTGGCAAATGACATCAACCTAGCTGGAAATAGGTGTCGTGTTTAGACACTTTAAACAAAACCCACTAGGTTAAGCTGCGCAAAGCAAAGTATTATTTAATGCTTTACTTAATTAGTTAATTCAATTCAATTTTTATTAATTTAGTTGAATATACCGGGTGTATTTTTTAACTTAAAGCTTTCAAATATTTCGAAAAATAAGCAGATAACGAAAAAATATCCACATCTAAAATTTGCTAATTCAATGGAAAAAATGCAGTAGTGCTAGAATTAGTTCTTCTATCTTCTTCCATGTAGGTGGGGCGGGAAAACTTTGAAATCTTAAATAGGAACCCGTTATATTTTATTACAGATTCAAATTCTACTGGAAAAAGTACGTAGGACTTGTCTGAAACAATTTTTTCAATTCATCATAGATGGCGCTGTAATCGAGGAAATTAAATTTTTTTCAATTTCTCGCACGGAGAACCTATGTATACGATTTTGCAATTCGTTTTCAATAAAAGGAATACCACGAGAAATGAATTATCAAGAAAGTACTATTATCATAACTCAGGAACGGGCGTCCTTCTTCAGATATTTGGTCAACGAGATTTATATCGCTCATTACTTTCGCAGTGCTTTCAAATTAAAAAAAAGGATGAATTTTTCTTTTAATACCATTTCTTCTGTTGAAAATAAAGTTTATAAAAATGTTTTTCTTTGTACAATGTATGTATTTAACGTTTGTGTTATTTCTTCCATCCGTATTTTTTTTTAATTTCAAAAACACAAAATAAACGTACAAAATAAAGAAATAACTTTAATTAATTAATTAAGAAACAACTTATTTTACTCAGTTCAAAGAATATTTCGAAATGTAAAAGACCTGTTTCTGTTACGCTGTTAACAGTACCTACTACAGAATGGAGTATTTAACTGTCCAAGAGCAAATTGATATGGTTTTGGTTGTATGGAGAAGCTGGCAAGTCTTTATAATGCTGTCAATCTCTATACTCAGCGTTTTCCAGAAGTACTTGATCGTAATTTCAATGATCGATAGATCGGTAGAGCTGGTTCAGTAAATTGACCTTCTAGTTATCCCAAATGCAAAGTATACAATCAAGTAACAACACGAGAAAATATGATTAAGCGATTCGGAAAGGCTTGCATCGAAATTCAAGAAGATACACTTCTCAGTTGTCAGGACTCATTTGAAATGCGCATCAATAAGTGCATGAAGCCGAAGGCCATCATTTTGAGCACTTCTTTTAATTGAAAGATGATGAGGCGAGGGGAAATTTAGCACTCTGATAAGTGAGAGGTAAAGGGACTTACATAAATGAAACACCCTGATACGTAAGAGGCGAGGATACGTAAGAGGCGAGGAGGAGGAGGAGGTTAATCAAGCACCTGAAGGTACTACGTACACGTCGTTGTTGTTGGGTTCCGCTAAAAGTAAATTATTCACCTGCAATTTACATATCTGCAAATGACACTTTCCCAGTTATTCGGAATTTTTTAAAATGAACAAAGTTTTTCTAAGACTAATTTTTATTATTTTCAAAGAAAACGTATTTTTTATTGAATACGTATTGCAGAATCGTATGGATAGGTTCTTACTTCGACAATTTGGAAAAAATTATATTTTATCGATTACAGCGCCATCTACCATGAATTGAAAAAATTTTACAGATAAATCCTACGTCCCTTTTCGGTAGAATTAAAATCTGTAATAAAATATACTGTTTAAGATTTTAAAGTTATCTCCGCCCCAACTACATGGAGAGTGGTACTAATGTATCACTAATGTATTTCCTCTAATGAATTATTAAATCTTAAGACGGGACATTTTTTTCGTGAACTGCTTATTTTTCGAGATATTTGAAAGTTTCAAGTTAATAAATACACCCGGTTTATTTACATTGCTATATAAATATAAAAACGAATCATATTTATAAGAAGTCTTGTTAAAGTATATGATGTACAAAATTTACGAGTCCAGAAATTCGTTTCAGTGTTTGTCACTAGAGGAAGTAGAAACGGTTATTATTACACTTTACGACTGAGTACGTAGAATTCTTTTATTTGTGGTGTTAAATTTTTATTATAGCTATTATACTAAAACTTGGTATGAGCTTCAATAAAATGTTTGTGGTAGGTTATAATTCCCACATATACAATAAAATGTTGCTGTTATATTAAATCTTCATAATTTCGAACATTACAGTATATAAAATTTGAGGACACACGAACTGCACCAAAAATATTAGCAGGTACACAGCCATTAAGAGCAATCCTTAATTCCTAGCCCGAACTGCACCACCATTAAAATTGCAATTAAGGAATTATTATTTCCAGGATTATTATTTCCAGACATTAAGAACAAGTGTTAATCTCCTATGTATTCAGTTTGTCTGCATATAAATGATTGAGGGTGGAAACTTTGTTTATTCTACCGAGAACCGTCTTTCGTGTTTGTCGACTATGGAATTGAAATTAATTTTTGGTGAACGTCGTAATCAAATTTTTGTTGACAAAGACAATGTTAAATATGACAAATGTCGGGAAGTTAAAAAAACCGGTGAAATGTGTTGGAGGTGTATTAATAGACAGTTAGTGTAAGACATTTTTTTTCCCTAAGTGAAAATGTGATATTTGCAAAAATGTCTGGAAATCATAATCATGATTCAGTAAGTGACAGTGTTTATCATCGTCAAAAAATAAGCAATGCCATTAAAGGGAAAGCGATAGAAAATTTTTCTGAAAAGCCGGCTAAATTAATCAAAAGTGAAATTGAATTAGATGTAGATGTGTTAAATACGTTCACATGGAAGGATGTAAAGTATATAAGAAATAACATCAATCTGGCGAGACTAAAACAAGTGCCTAAACTACAAAAGTCCATAGACGACGTCCATAATTTTGTTAAACTGATGGAAATAAAAACAACAAAAGGAAAAGATTTTCTGTTAATCATTGACGTGCAAACAGATATAATTATGTTTTCAACCAAAAGAAATATAAAATTTCTGTGCAAAAACCAAGAACAGTTACTAATGGATGGTAAATTTGATTATTGTACAAAACATTTCCTTCAGCTCTTTAACATTCACGTTTACGTAAACAAGATATGTGCACCTTGCTTACTGCTTGTTAAAAAATAAAAGCAAAGCAACCTATATTAATTTATTTGAACTTTTTAGGAGAAGATGCATTGAAATGGGATATTAACTAAATCCGAATAAAATTGTAGTCGATTTTGAACGAGCAATACATTTTAGCATTAAAGAGGTCTTCCCGGAAACTCTGATAGTTTGTTTTAGATTTCATCTATCTTAGGCTTGGTAAGTGGTCTATAAAAAGTGCATTAGATATTGATGTAATTAAAATGAATTATTTTCGTTGGCGAAATACAGTAATTGGGTCTTACAAGGTAATACTTAGACCTCCAATCCAATGTAGGAAATTGAATACGCCATTTGTTTGGTTCAACATTTTTACTACCAGAACATGTTGGAGAATCTTTTGTGGAAGATTTCATGCCAGAAAAACCAGAAAATGAAGAAATTGACGATTTCTTAGATTATTTGGTAAACACATATATTGATGAGGAATCTACCTTCCCATCAATTATTTGGGCATCGTAAATAATTTTTTCGCGAACGACAAATACTTGCGAGTTTTTTCACTCAAAATTAGTATTGTAGTAATCCTCACTCCTAACCCAAATATACATGTTTTCGTTAACGTCTTAAGGGATATGCAAACAGATACTTATATCAACATTAACTGCATTTTATTTTATGAAAAATGAAAAATAAAAGGTTTTACGGAAAACTGAATTTATAAAAGAAAAAATCAAACAATTACGGGATGGCAATATACGTAGATATGACTTCGTAAAATGTGTATCATACAAATTTTGTTTGGCAAATATATAGAAATTGTAGTAAAACCTTTGTACGTTTAAATTATAGATAAATGTGTAATAGAATGCAGTTATTTCTTTTTAATTTAACCCTTAACTCTAAGGTGTAGTTCGAGCTAAGGATTATCGAAGCGTTGTCACGCCGAAAATCTTTGGTGCAGTTCAGGTTAGAGATTACTCGGTAAGATTCAATATGGTGCAGTTCGGGTGGACCGATAAAATTTATATAATTCATTTCAACTTATTGTATTTCGACAAAATTGCAGGTACTTTCATACCTCTGCGGTGAGGACTTAATGAAACGTAAACACATGCAAGATGTGAGCTGTTTCTTACTTTAATAGCCAGATTATTATTAAATAAATTGTACATAAGTAAGCGAACTTGATTTACTTATTTATATTAGTTTTGGTAATTAAATTTAATAGTCATTACTTAATATCGTATAATCGAAATGGCATTAACTGGACTTAACAATTATTATATTTAAGTAATACAGCCATATAAATTTTGGTAGTAACAAAATATAAATTATAAAGTGAGAAAGCCTGCATTTTATTATAAGAAAATGTAGAGATCTTGGGACGAAGACAGGGAAGGTGATCAATATGAAATGACGAATCAATATCAAATGACGAAGACAGGGAAGGTGATCAATATGAAATGAAAACGTTAACTGTGACTGTAAATAATGGCGCTAAAAAGATTAATCTGGTAGTTCAAGTTAAGAAAATATTGTTAAATGTGTATAATAATTTACGATAACAAAATGCAGAAGTTACAGGAAAGGCGATTACAGAAAGAACGAAGTTAACTGGTGTCTGCTACAGCACAGTTTATAATATAGTGAAGTTTGGTATTACATAAAGAAAAGTTAGAAGTGATAAAGTATCTATAAGGAAAGTACCAAGTTGAGACGTTGATATCATTCGACGAACAGTATATAAGTTGCCACATTAAATAGCTTACAAAAAAATAAAGATAGTACCGAAATAGAAGCCTCTAGAACAACAATAAGGCAAACATTAAAGAAAAATGGTTTCCGATTTGCAACAATAAACAAACGGCGTGTTATAATGGGAGTCACCGAGGATATAAAAATTACGTCAAAAATTGCGTAAATGAAAAAATTTCGAGATGAAGGGCGGCTTATTTGTTACATAGACAAAACTTGATTGACACTCACGATACCATAAAAAGGTTTAATTAATGATTCACGGACATGCTTATTAGATCTACCCCCTTCCAAAGGAAAAAGAATTATTATTTTTCACGTTGGTTCTGAAATCGGTTGGGTCGGCGAAGTATTACTTTCGGCAAAAACTTAAAAAATTGTAATCTTGACTATCACGAGGATACGACAGCACGATTATTTAAAGAGTGGTCTCAGAGAAATCTGTTACCAGTATTACCTGAAACAAGTTTCATTGTCTTGGATAATGTTTCATACCATTCACGACAGGAGAAGAAGGTACCAAATCCGAAGAGTACGGAGGCTGAAATTTTGGAGTTTTCACAAAAAGATATTTATTATGAAGATAGCTACACAGAAAGTCAATTATTAGAAGTCTTTAGAATAAAGACTTTAGTTTGGCCATGGCCGCAGGACACACTGTTTTACGTTTACTATATATTTAATCCGATCCAGTTAAATTGAAGTCACTTGAAAGCCGCACCAACGATCGTCCCAAATTTAGTGATGGAGCTTTAAATCGTATTCGAGAAGCGATTGCTCAGTGCTTCAGTGAAGTAGTTTTATTCATATAACGCTAAAAAATTGAAAAATTGCATTAGACATACAATAGAAATAGAAAATGTATTTATTTATAGTTTATTTCTATTTACAACAGGGCATTATATATGCAAGAATAATATATAAGACTTTCCTTTTTATATGTGTATGCACATATACGAGGTGCATTCAAGTTCTAAGGCCTTCGATTTTTTTTCTCCAGACTGGAAAGAGATGGAAGCATGTGCATTGCTTTAAAATGAGCGTGCGTTCGTTGTCAATACGTAACAGAGATGGCAGCACTGTACGGCAGATGGAATTGTAGCGGCAGCATCGAGAATGAGAACTGTTTTAGATACTTAAAATGGCTACGTTTTCCTTACTTGAACAGCGTGCAATCATTTGCTTTCTGAATTTGCGTGGTGTGACACCAATTGAAATTCATCGACAGTTGAAGTAGACATGTGGTGATGGAGTTATGGATGTGTCGAAAGTGCGTGGGTGGGTGCGACAGTTTAATGAAGGCAGAAAATCGTGTGACAACAAACCGAAACAACCTCGGGCTCGCACACGCCGGTCTGTCGACATGATCGAGAAAGTGGAGAGACTTGTTTTGGGGGATCGCCGCATGACAGTTGAACAGATCGCCTCCAGTGTTAGCATTTCCGTGGGTTCTGTGCACACAATCCCGCATGGCGACCTGAAAATGCGAAAAGTGTCCTCCAGGTGGGTGCCACGAATGCTGACGGACGACCACAAGGCTGCTCGTGTGGCATGTTGCCAAGCAATGTTGACGCGCAACCAAGGAATGAATGGGACTTTCTTTTCGTCGATTGTGACAATGGATGAGACGTGGATGCCATTTTTCAATCCAGAAACAAAGCGCCAGTCAGTTCAATGGAAGCACACAGATTCACCGCCACCAAAAAAAATTCGGGTAACCGCCAGTGCTGAAAAAATGATGGTGTCCATGTTCTGGGACAGTGAGGGCGTAATCCTTACCCATTGTGTTCCAAAGGGCACTACGGTGACAGGTGCATCCTACGAAAATGTTTTGAAGAACAAGTTCCTTCCTGCACTGCAACAAAAACGTCCGGGAAAGGCTGCGCGTGTGCTGTTTCACCAAGACAACGCACCCGCACATCGGGCTAGCGTTGCGCAACAGTTTCTTCGTGAAAACAACTTTGAAGTGATTTCTCATGCTCCCTACTCAGCTGACCTAGCTTCTAGTGACTTTTGGCTGTTTCCAACAATGAAAGACACTATCCGTGGCCGCACATTCACCAGCCGTGCTGCTATTGCTTCATCGATTTTCCAGTGGTCGAAACAGACTCCTAAAGAAGCCTTCGCCGCGCCATGGAATCATGGCGTCGACGTTGTGAAAAATTTGTACGTCTGGAGGGAGATTACGTGGAGAAGTAACACCAGTTTCATAGTTTTCGGGTGAGTAGTTAGTTAGAAAAAAAATCGGAGGCCTTAGAACTTGAATGCACCTCGTATAATAGATTAATTTTAGATAGATTATTTCTGCGTTTATGTATTTTTACATATTAAGAACTCATCTATCTCTATATAAAATGTAATGTTATATCTATACTGTCCGCCATAAGTAAATGAACACTCAGTAAACGTAAATATATTTTAATGAAATTTACAGAAAAAACGTATTTTATTCGTATTAAGAAACGATGAAAATTTCAACAAGATGCAATTGTAACAATTAATAATAAAACTAATAATGCGTATTCCATCTTCTACTTCTTACGCATTCAGCTACTCGAATAGGCATACTCGAAGTAAGCGTATCTATGGTAGCCTGTGGTATGCTGTCCCAAACTTCTAAAATCTGTCGCCGCAGAATTTCTATACTCTTTGAAGGTGGTTGGAAATTATTCATCCTTTGTCCTACCATATCCCATACGTGTTCTATAGGGATAAGTCTGGCGACCGCGACGGCCATGGAGGCAGATCAATATTAGTATTATTCATAAACTCCATAGTAACTCTTGCGGTATGTGGCCGCACATTATTCTGTTGGAAAATGGAATTTACCAGCTCTTGCATTTATGGGATTAACACTGGTCTCAACACGTGATTTATAAAACGATTCGCATCTAATGTTTCTTGAATAATTACTAAAGGAGATCTACTTCCATAGCGGATAGCGCCCCACATCATTACACCTTGAGTTAGAGCCGTATGTCGCTGTTGAAAAAACTGCAAATTTCTTCTTTGTCCAGGGTGTCTTCTGACCATTCTGCGATCATCATGAGAGCATTAACAAAATTGAGATTCTTCGCTAAAGACGACTCGCCTCCATTCCTCATTCCAATGCAACCTATCAATAGCCCATTCTAGGCGTGCAGGTCGATGATGTGGAGTTGAAGTAAACAAAGAAATGGACGGTACGATCTAAGTCCAAAAGATCGAATTCTTCGATACACAGATCATATGGGCATCTGTTGGTCAACTAAACCTCTCCATCTATCACCAATTTCTCTTGTTGAGGAAAAATGGTCAATAGGAGTCACAAGACGAAGAGCACGATCTTCACGACCGGTAGCGAGTCTGGGACGTCCAGGCCATATCTATTAATTTCTAGAGTTTATAGTAAATAAAGTTTTTTACCCTTATCCTCTAAGTGTAAAGTTTTGAACGTTCTATTGAAATTGTGCTTATATTCTAGACAATAGTTGACGAATGTTGAGTCTGTTTTCTGATCTTATAGTTTCTTTGATATTTCGTCATTTTTAATTCAAATGTCCTTCCGTTTTGACCCACATATGCTTTATCGTGTTAGCCTATAGAAACCAGACTACAAATTATTGCAGTACATACATTACAACAATTTAAAACATTGAAACTAGTTTATTAATTTACGCGAATAAAAATAAATATGGATATTAATCTTTTTTTAATGCATTACGTAAGAATTTATAAACAAAAATGATAATTTTAACAAATAATATGTGGAAAATTCGGAAGGTTTACCACATTTTAATCGAGGTTTATTTTTAGTATTGCGTTAAATATCAATTTATATAATATTTCTCGATAATCAACAATTCGTAGGCCCGGAAGTTGGAAAGTTAAACAAAATTAAATGAATGTATGGTATTTGCTCTCTATTTTAACAAGTATTTACTCGGATGGAACATAGTTAATTTACTAAATACGTATTTGATTGAGAAATTTTAGACTCGTATTTCAAACTTTACATAGTACGTTATAGTTTCAGTTTATTTTAGAGACGGATACAAACATAGATGGTAGGCATGTGGTGGAAGTTATATACTTTAAAACAAAGTAGATACCGCAAAATCTGTTGTCAACGTTTATAAAATATTATTAAAAATGGGGTGTGAAGAACACAATACAAGTTATATATTTGTGAATGTATGAAGGAGATACATTCACAAATATATAACTTGTATTTGTGTTCTTCACACCCCATTTTTAATAATATTTTATATTAATAAAAATACTTTTGTATTATACAAATTGGTGTGGTTTCACCCACTCATGTATGTTTCAAATTATTTTGATTATATATATATTTTTTCATTTTTACATTTTTAACGATATGCTGAACATTTTATTAGCCCGTGCTTATTTTCAGACTTTCCACAATTATATTCAGTTGTCTTACTGGTGAATATTCTCATTTTTCATCCATATTTTTTCCAATCTCTTTTTAATTCAATTTTTTATTTTTGTTGGACATCCTTAATTTGTGCATTTAACACTTCATTAGTTTTCCACACCTTAATAGCTTATCTAATTGTATGTTTAATTCGTTAATTCGTCAGTTCATTTCTAAATTCATAATTCTCTTTTTAACACATCTTTGTAATTCACTCATAACTTTGTCGTAGTCTTGTTTTTCTTCTTCATTTAATTTCAATGTATTCTATTCTAATATTTAATAATATTCTAATATTTAATAATATAATAATAATATATTTAATAATATAGACACCTTTACTTAACCTTCCTTTACATCTTTCCCTGCTTTCAGCTTCTTTACTAATATATGAAGGAGCTTCAGGTATTCTTGCATCCATTTTTAACGTATTCTTTTGGACGTGTTCTCCATTTTTTAGGTTATTGTTTTTCGGGCTTTTATTTTATTATATCTTACTGACTGCACCATGTCATATTGTAACATTATTTTGTAATTTTAATTTTATTTTAACTTACTTTTTAGATGCATTTTTACAGAAGCTATATATAATGTATTCTGATATAACCTACAACTAGGCTTATTCTATATTAGGCAGGATAGACAAACTTATATCATTAAAAATTTAATACATTTGTTTCTTGAATAGAAAAATTGCTTTGTGTAATAATATTTGTTTTTTCATACATTTTGTTAAAAGAAAACAGCTGAAAGGGGACGTGTTTTCTATATGCATGAATTTCGCATTCAGTTAGTCAGTCATTGTACTTAATTTTTAACAGAGGATTTAATAATATATTTATCAAGAAAAATAAAACATTTAGCAATTATTTCAAGTTTGAGACAATAAATTCAATTTAAACTACACTCACGGACAAAAATATTGCATATTTTTATAAATCTTTTATTTATATATTTTTTATAACATTTATGCACCTTTTTTGCTAAATATATTATTTTGAAGTGTTCTACATATATTACTACAGTTTTTCTTACATATGATAGCGTTAGAACAGATTAGTGGACGATTGATATAAAAGATGGTGATTTTAGTTAGAACATTTAATTAAAAAGAGCGACAATAACGACAACATAATTTCTTTTTAAGGTCACATAAAGATGAATTAGTAATGGGTACTACCTCTCTTAACTCTAATTACAGCTTGCATTCTACTGGGCATGCTTCGCAGAAGATCTTTAATGGTTTCTTGCGAAATTCTATTCCATTTTTCGTGAGCTGCATTTCGTACTGTTTCAATTGAATTAGGGACTGGATTTCGAGCTCGTATACGGCGTTTGAGAATGTCCCATAGGTGCTCAATCGGGTTTAAGTCGGGACTTAATGGAGGCCAATCTAATGACGCAATCCGACTTGCTCAAAGTGCTGGGGAGCACTATACCGGCTACATGTGGCCGGGCATTATCCTGCATCAATACAAATCTGTCATACCCAATAAAGCCAATATATGGTAAAATATGTTCTTCAATAATGTTTCGAAGGTTCCAGTCTGCATCCATTCTCAAATTAACATCAATTAGCGCTGTGCGACCTTCCCAACTGATGCCACCCCATAGCATAATGGAACCTCCACCAAAGCTAACGGTTTGCACAAGATTACATGCAACGTATCGTTCTCCATTTCTTCTATAGACTCGATCACGTCCATCTGGCTTCCACAATTGTATTCTACTCTCATCTGTAAAAAGAATTCTGCTCCATTCCTGTTCATCCCAATCAGCATGAGCTCGTGCAAACTGTAACAGGGCGGTTTTGTGATGTGGGAGAAGCCGAGGGACTTTAGCAGGACGTTTTGGATTTAAACCAGCTTCCTTAAGTTTTCTTGTTACTGTTTTTACACTTACATTAACTTGCCTTGTATTTAATAATTCATTTTTTAGTTGTGGGGCTGTAAATGTGCGATTTCGTAAAGCTTGGAGTTGCACATATCGGTCATCCCTTGGCGTCGTACACCTTTTACGCCCTTGTTCATGTCGCCTTCTGCATTTCTCAGTCTCTTCAAATCGTTGTAGAACACGAGAGACCGTCGATTGATTTATTCCCAGTATTTGTACAATATCCTTTTGCTTGCGACCCTCGTTAGCTAGAGCAACAATTTTAACAGCCTCTTATTCATTTAGATGTGGCATTTTACTAACAAAAAACTCAGAATCATCGCACAATGTACTAGAAACGTCACTCTGATAATGTAAAACAAAAGATAATCATTCTGACACTCAATAGTGTTTACAAATGTTGTCGTTATTGTCGCTCTTTTTAATTAAATGTTCTAACTAAAATCACCATATTTTATTCAATCATCCACTAATCTGTTCTAACGCTATCATATGTAAGAAAAACTATAGTAATATATGTAGAACACTTCAAAGTAATACATTTAGCAAAAAAGGTGCATAAATGTTATAAAAAATATATAAATAAAAGATTTATACAAATATGCAATATTTTTGTCCGTGAGTGTAGTTTAAATTGAATTTATTGTCTCAAACTTGAAATAATTGTTAAATGTTTTATTTTTCTTGATAAATATATTATTAAATCCTCTGTTAAAAATTAAGTACAATGACTGACTAACTGAATGCGAAATTCATGCATATAGAAAACACGTCCCCTTTCAGCTGTTTTCTTTTAACAAAATGTATGAAAAAAAACAAATATTATTATACAAAGCAATTTTTCTATTCAAGAAACAAATGTATTAAATTTCTAATGATATAAGTTTGTCTATCCTGCCTAATATAGAATAAGCCTAGTTGTAGGTTATATCAGAATACATTATATATAGCTTCTGTAAAAATGCATCTAAAAAGTAAGTTAAAATAAAGTTAAAATTACAAAATAATGTTACAATATGACATGGTGCAGTCAGTAAGATATAATAAAATAAAAGCCCGAAAAACAATAACCTAAAAAATGGAGAACACGTCCAAAAGAATATGTTAAAAATGAATGCAAGAATACCTGAAGCTCCTTCATATATTGGTAACGAAGCTGAGAGCAGGGAACGATGTAAAGGAAGGTTAAATAAAGGTGTCTATATTATTAAATATGGGAGAAGAATAGAATATATTGAAATTAAATGAAGAAGAAAAACAAGACTACGACAAAGTTATGAGTGAATTAGAAAGATGTGTTAAAAAGAGAATTATGAATTTAGAAATGAACTGACGAATTAACGAATTAAACATACAATTAGATAAGCTATTAAGGAATGGAAAACTAATGAAGTGTTAAATGCACAAATTGTCCAACAAAAATGAAAAATTGAATTTAAAAGAGATTAGAAAAAATATGGATGAAAAATGAGAATATTCACCAGTAAGACAACTGAATATAATTGTGGAAAGTCTGAAAATAAGCACGGGCTAAGAAAAATGTCCAGCATATCGTTAAAAATTTAAAAATGGAGAAATATACAGGGTTATGATAAAGTAACGCACAAAATTCATAAAACGTACAATGTTCATTTTTGAAAAAAATGCAAAAACACCTCAAACAGTTTATTTTATTCCGCGTCTTTTAACATAAGTCAAAAAAATAAATCGTCAAATTTGTCAAAGTTATGACGTCATCAATATTTTTTTTAAATATGAAGCTTAGTTTTTTGTTACTTTATTTGATAAAGCTTGTTTTTCTGCATTATAAAGAAATATTTGAAGTAGGGGTCACATAAGAAAAAACTGAGAGAATTAATAAAAAACAAAATAAACTAGTTTTTGAATTTATGAAAAGAAACTAAATATTAAAAGAATTTAAATTTAAAGTTTCATAGTAATACAACAACTGTTTGTCAGTGTCAGTCTTACAATTAGTGTCATACCAATTTTATTATGATGGCTCCTTTAACGGAAAGAGAAAGGATAGAAATTCTAATGATGGTAGGTTACGGTGATAGACTTCGAAGTCATGAAGAAGCATGTGCTTTATTTAACGAAACACATTTTGAAAGACCTCCAATTGCTAGAAGCACAGTAAGCAGAATTGTTGCAAAATTTAATGAAACAGGAAGCGTAAGTGATGCTCCAAAATCTGGAAGACCGGGAATAAGCGACGATGCAAAGTTAGATTTTGCTATCATTAGAAGACAACCCTCACGCAACTACAGCAGAAATTGTCTTACAACAAGATGTTAGTCAGTAGTTTGTAGTAAAGTTTTTAAAAAAAGAAAAACTGCACCCATACAAAGTTCAACTTGTTCACGAACTCTCAGAAGATGATCCGGACAGACGTTTGGAATTTTGTGAAATCTTCATGAGGCATTGTGACGAAAATCCCAATTTGCTTAATAGTGTAGTATTTTCAGACGAGGCAACGTTTTATTTAAGTGGTACAGTAAATCGACACAATTGTCGCTACTGGG
The DNA here is from genome assembly GCA_935421215.2 of Melolontha melolontha. Taxonomy (NCBI): domain Eukaryota; kingdom Metazoa; phylum Arthropoda; class Insecta; order Coleoptera; family Scarabaeidae; genus Melolontha; species Melolontha melolontha. The sequence goes on from OW285240.1 coordinate 66,165,169, forward strand.
CTCGGGAAAATCCCAACTGGATTCAGACAAAACACAAACACCACTAGGCCACATCATTGTGGCCTAGTGGTAAAGGCGACAGCCGGGATAGCTGTAGACTTGTGTTCGAGTCCCAACGTAGACCATATTTTTCAAATAAAAAATTTCGTATGATTTTCTTTGTAATTTGTAGACAGCAATGTTTACATCCCCACTTACTCTGCATACATGTAATTAATGTATGCTCTGCATACATTCTAATTTAATATTTGTAAATATTTCATATAAAAAGCCGAAAAACTCCAATAATTTATCAAATGTTATATTTAATGAACGGCTAAGAAATTATCTAAACACTCATATAGCTATGGAGTAATAATTAGCATTTTCAAACATTCAAATCTGACATCTGCTCTCAAAATACTGACATCTACTTTCAGTAACTCACATCTAATTTCAAAATAGGCATCTGCTTTCTAATCTGACGTTTGCTTTCATAACTGACACCTGCTTTCAAAACAGACATCTGCTTTCAATAACTGACATTTGCTTTCACTAACTGACATCTGCTATCAAAACTGACATGAGCTTTCAAAACTGACTTCAGCTTTCAGCTTGACATCTACATTCAATAACTGACATCTGATTCATTAACACTGCTACTTTATAATGCATTTCTATATGGCTTGAACCTGGGTCTATTGTGGCCTAGTGGTAAAGGCGACAGCCCGGATAGCTGTAGACTTGGGTTCGAGTCCCAACGTAGACCATATTTTTCAAATAAAAAATTTCGTATGATTTGCTTTGTAATTTGTAGACAGCAATGTTTACATCCCCACTTACTCTGCAATTACATACATTCTAATTTAATATTTGTAAATATTTCATATAAAAAGCCGAAAAACTCCAATAATTTATCAAATGTTATATATATATATATATATATATATATATATATATATATAACATTACATATTACATTGCAATTAAATAAACTATAGACTTAAATAGTGCTGTCCATCCGGCGAGACATTCTCAAGCAAACAGATCATCCAGCATTCTGTTGGCCACGTTGGAGAGAATATAGGTAGGAGTTCGTTTCAATACGTTCGTCTTCGCGAAGGAAACCATAAATGTAACGGCATACCTGGAGTTTATACAAGGAACCAAAAACGACATTCGCTCCAATATGAACGGACAGTCAATAATGCTTTTGATCAGTTTAGTTAAGAATTTCGTACAAATATTCTCCCTTCTAACGCTTAAGGATGACATGCCATGGCGTAAAAGCAAATAATCCTAGGATACACCACGTTCCGGGTAGATACCATCAATCTTGATTGCTTCTATGTACTTCAAAAACTTACGGTGAACACGGTTCAAAGAAATAGAATCGCAAGCATAGACGGGATACTAAATTAATGGGGCGTATTCCATTTTGTTCAAAACATAAGCATGGTACAATAATTTAAGTGATATCTTTAAAGTATTTTGATACACGCATAACAAATGCCAGAGTTTGGTAGGCATCGGAACACATATGAATTATATGGGATCTAAATATAAGATTAGAGTCAAATAAGACTTTAAGATCCTTTATTTCAGTCTTACTGGTTAAGATATTGTTTTTAATATAATACGTGGACACGTGAGGCGTAGCAGATCGAATGTAAATGACAACGCAGCATTTGTCAATATTTAATTTGAGTTTAAAACGACCACACCATGCAACTAATACGTTCAGATTCCGCTGTAGTTTAACGATATCGTCAATTGTGGAAATCTCAGAATATATTTTTATATCATCTGCATAGACGAGAATGAGACACTTCACTTGGAAAAGGGAATCATTCATAAACAAAGCAAATTAAGCTTTTTTAAAGGCCGAAGAAGTGGGAGATTTCTTTGCATTCGATTTTGCGAATGAACTACTAGAAGACCTTCGCGTAACGAAAATTTCGGATTATTTAGTTGACACCTACATCGCTGAAGATTTCACTTTTCCGCCTTCTATATGGGCTGTAAATACAGACAATCTCTCCAGAACCACAAATGCTTGTGAAGCATTTCATTTAAAATTAAATACATATTCCAAATACTCATATATTTCTGAAAACATTGAAAAATATGCAAATAGATACCTACGTAAAAATGAATTGGGTCAAACAAAATGGAAACCGTGTGGTGTTGACAAAACAGATTCGAAAACGTGACTTTATTTCAGAGGAAATTAAACAATTAAATAATGGCAATATAAGTAACATTGATTTTGTCATGTGTGTTTTATTTAAATTTAGCTCTGTTGTTTTAAATTAATATGCATAAATATTTTTGGTTTTCAAATTAATTCTATAATTTTATTTTAGTTGCTGTATGTTTTTTGTAAAACTTTTTTTATTTTTGATGAATTTCGCTGCTTTGTTTTGTTGTTATAAATATTTAGGTGACTATACTGGATGCATTAAATTATTATAAATATCTTAGTGTTCAAATTTGTTACAGGATTTTACTTCAGTTTCTGTATTTTATCACTATTTTTTAAATTTCATAATTTGATAGACCTATGTTATTTTTACAAACATAATAGCAATATAAGTAGAATTTATTTTATCAAGTGTGGTAATTTAAATTTACCACACTTTCATACTAAATATATTCTGACTGCAATTCATGCAAGGTGTTAGTGAGCAAACGCAGGTCAAATATATTCATGCAACGGTCAGATCGACCGCGATTGCAATTCGGTTAACCCGGTTTTATTACGAGTATATTTGCCTTTATAGCATGCTTTTTATAAAGCCAATTGAAAACTTTTTATTGACCACTCTTCATCGCACTAATATTCCCCTCAAAGGCAATAGCTTTTTCGAAATCATTACTATCCTTAGTAGTATGTCCAGCGTTCACAGTATAAAACAAACTCTGTTCAAGGGATAAAGAGATACACTCACATCAATACATACAAGTATACACCTGTAACGTTCGATACGGGTAAAAAAAGGTTCGTTTTGGTTTATAAAAATGAAAATGTTTTAGAACTGCGTAGGACAAGATGCGCGAACACAAAAAATCCTTTATTATTCAAAACGGTTTAGGATCTACCGTGATATCATAAAGTTTCTAGGACGAAGATGGCTTTGTAATATAAATTGTATGTCTGAACTTAAGTTAGGAACTATAACTCTGTTTTGTAAATTATTTTGACAGTGACATTATCTGTCATCCATTAATGTGTTAGAATTGCTGAAAGCAAGTTTGAACGTCGAGTTTGAAACATAGCACATTCGAGTAAATTCAAATATGGTTTACAATATAGTGCAAAAAGCGTACATAATTGAAGCCTATTTTCGGAGTGGAGTGCGAATTGATGGAATTTGGGTGTACAGTCAACGTGCATGTTTGGATGATTTTAGAGAGCACTTTCCAGAGTTAGCTGTAATAAGATTTTTATATTGCCTTTCCAATTGTGTTGGTGTGTTTCATGAGACTGGTTCTGTGGGTCATAAATCACGTACTGGTAGACCAACTATTCGTTCGGAACAAGTTATAAATGATGTTCGTCAACGTATGGTAAATGAACCCACAAAACCTTTGAAACGCCTTTCTCAAGAGATTGGACTTTCTTATGGAACATGTCAGAAAATTGTAAAGAAAAACTTACACATGCATCCGTATAAGATGCAATCGCATCAGGCTATTTTGCCGGTAGACTACCCTAGACGTCGTGCGTACTTCCAGTGGTTTGCAAATAACTTAATAGAAGATGATGACCTGCTAAATTTGTTATTTTTCTCTGATGAAGCATGGTTTCATGTTTCGGGGTATGTCAATTCCCAAAATACTCGAATGTGGAGTAGTGAAAAATCCTCATATTTTTATTGAATCGTTTCTCCATAATGCGAAACTTGGTGTTTGGCTAGCAGTTTCTCGCCGCAGAGTTGTTGGCCCTATTTTTTTCAATTTCACAATTAATGCTGAGAGGTATAGAAACATTCTGAATGAATTTATTGAACAGTTGCATGATGATGAATTGCAATATGGATACTTTGCACAAGATGGTGCAACGGCACACACAACACGAGAAAATTTTGCTTTTCTTCGTGAGTTTTTTGACGATCGGATCATAAGTTTACATACGGAAGTTGAGTTTCCACCACGATCACCTTGTTTGACAATTATGGACTTTTTCGTGTTTCCTCACCTAAAGAATAGAATATTTAAAACGCCTGTTGCTAATTTGCAAGATATGCAACAAATAATTATTGACGAATGTGCATTAATAACGCCCGCAATGCTGCAAAATGCCTTTAACAGCATGAAAAGGCGTGTCACATTGGGAATTGAAAATAACGGACAACAATTTCAACATTTGCTTTAATTTTGCCTTTTTTTATTAATAAAATTTTGAATACAAGCTGAGCTTGTTGTTTTATTGTATCTTTATTAAATCAAATGACATATTTATTGATGTCACGATGACAATATCAAAATAATTTTCAAAAATTAAGGTTAAGTTACCAGTATGATAATATGGATAAAGTTCAGACATATATTTTCTATTTCAATGTCATCTTGGACCCAGAAACTTTATGATATCGCGGTGTAAATTAACCAGGACACAAAAAAACTTATTCTACCGCAATATTTAAAATCACTCAAGAGAAGAACAGTAAACCTTACTCGTTAGAGTAACAGTTTTTGTTTATATTATTTGTTTACTACATCTTGATATTAGAATTTTTTTCCCGTTTGATAGGCTGTTTTTATTTTTCATTTTTCTTTTATATACCCTAATTAATAGTATGAAAACTGGCGGACAAAAAACTGTCCGACTCATTTTGACGTTTGACAACGTTTTAACGAAATTAACACGTTGTGACCAAGTTTTTAAGTTTTGAAGGTTATTGAGATGCAAACTGTCAACGTAAGTATATTATCTGTATGGATTTATTTAAATAGTTATTTATGCACCAACGGCGTTATGGGTATTATATTGCTCCGAGGTCGACGTTAGTATAATTGCCATAACGACAGTGGTTCATACAATATTTTATTTTTCACGAACAATTAATTTCTTAAGCGGAAAATTCAAATTACATTGGAAAAGTTCCGAGATTTCTGTCAACTGTCATCTCGTTGACAGTAGTTACGGATCATTACGCATGACTCCTTGAATCAACGATTTAGCCTTAATTTTATTTTAAATGTCAGTTGTTGACACTTTGAAGTTTTCAAGTTGTCAATGTTTAGATACTCGTAATTTTAATAAAGAATACTAAAGTTTTGCTTCTTTCTTTAGACTTTCTTAAGAATTCAAATTATTAGTTCTGTAAAATATATATCCTTTCTTCTCGGGCCTTATTTTTATAGTCCCACAACATTAAAAACTGTGAATAAATTATCAGGCGTTATGAGCCATATCGCCCGTTTATAACGCCCACAGGTGACATGGCCGTATTTATGGTAACCGTATCATTGTATACCTAATGTCAAACTTTACGGCATCTCACTAAATGTTATAATGAGATACTTTACCGCACTATTGTGGCAATGAGTTACTTTACAACACTATTATATTATATATATCTTCAAATTTCTTATATTCTTTTTCATATTTATCTCGAGATTTAGCAGAAATTAAAGTTTGTATTGCAGCCTTTACTGCCATTTCAATATCAAATGTATTTTCCTCATCAGAACTCATGATTGTTAACAACGTTAATTTGTAAATAATTATTTATTTGACACTGACAACATCTTCAATGACAGGACGCGATGTGTAGTTAAATATGGTCACAGCTTCCTATTTATGCAGCATTCGTTAAGTATAGCAAACGCCAATTAAGTTGGCGCGAGGAGGGGGTGCGCAGAAGCCGTTTTTAAAAACGTCCACCCCCCACTACTCAAGTAATTGTCAGATACATTTGTCATTGACGTTGACGGAACATAATGTCTTTGCTAGGGGATCATAAAGTGATACACGCTCAGAGGTTAGAATTATCTGACATTTGATGTAAAACCAAATACAAATCTCCCCACTACTTTTAATCCTGCGCGAACTTACCCCTCTTCGCGCCAACATAATTGGCGTTTTCTATACGAATATTTTTGAACTTCTTTAAAAAAAAATAATAATTGTTAATGATTGTAGAATAGTATATTAAAAAACAAGTTTCATAAGAAGGCACCATTTTGCCGCACGAGATCAGTTTAGAAAACAAGCCGCGATAGCGGAGAGTTTTCTAAAGAGCGAGTGCGGCAAAAGGCCTTATGAAACGAGTTTTTTATACTATTTTTTCTATTTTGCGTTTTTTACATTAATAAATTGCTTAAATTGGAATTATTTAATTTGAAAGTTCAGAGTTTAATTTTTATATAAAGCATGCAGTTGGTCACATTGATACTTGACATTTTCAAATTTAAATCTTGTTATCCGCGAAGTATATTATATTACATATTATTTACTAATTTTCGTTAACATTACTTGATACTTCATTTAAAAATATAAACATGAGTGACATAGAAACATATATATGTTGTTGTCAATTGTATACAACATACGTTGTTTGAGAAAAATACGGACATATATCAAATCTGTCAAATGTAGTACATAAATTCTTAAAATCAAATTACGGCAATGATATTTATTTCTGGATTCGAACAACGCTAACATTAAAAAATGAAAAAAAGCGTATCGAAATTAAGCTCATTTCGATACTGTTTTGGGTTTCATAATGAGTTCATTTCTAACGCAAAATAGAAAAAATAAGTTTTGTATAATATTCGTTTTGTAAATTCATATTACGACCCTCGACGTTTTGTCACAACTTTAATATATTGTGTCCTAATAAGAATATTTACAATACTTAAATCGTAAATAACTATTATAACCTATAACAATTCATATGCTATTTTTAAGGGATCGATAAACCATTTTACAATGCAAACAAATTAGTCGGACAATTTTTTTGTCCGCCAGTTTACTATACAATGTCAATACAATATACAATTCGTTTTTAGGGCGATGCTTTAAAAACTCAGCTGCAGATATTGTTTGTAAAACTATTTCATTATCTTTTGAGCTTGAAGAGGAACTTGATACAAATAAATTTAATTTATTCATCCATCCAACAATATACAATTCAATTTTAACTTTAAAGTATTCAGAAGTATCTGATAGGTTAAGTTAAGAATTTAGAAAATAAAACAGACCGTGGTAACTGAAACGCATGCGTATGCAAAACTGTTCGTAGTAGTGCAAGAAAGTTCCAGCTTCGCGGTAGGGACACTAACGGATGATTTTTAATAACCAGTTACCAGGATTATTTTCAAGTGAAACGAGAACACAAATTCATATTGTCCGAAGTACTCTTCAAAACGAGAACGCTATTAAAGAACTGCGCAAGAGTCAGACGTCACCAGGATGCTTTTTTTTGAGAACCAAAACAAACCTGTATAGTTTTAACCGTTCCTTTAAATCTATTCTCATAAACTTGATTATTTTTAAAACTTTTTAATGTCAATTACTTTGTTTCGTTCTTTGAAGTATTTCTTTAGATTCATTAACATCATTTTTCTCCGAAACTTTTTTTTTTAATTTAACTATTATTTTGGAAGCACTATTCTTTCATTTGAATTATCGAGCTACATCTAAAAAAGGTGCCAAGTGCTTCTTAACTAACCAATCAAGGACTCTTTGAGTATCTCTGTGATTTAATTGCTCATTTTATTTTTTGCTATAATAATAATAATAACACATTTTTTTTTAATTATAATTACACGAGAGCTTTTATTTGTCGAAGTAAACTTGACATTTCAATGTGAATTTCGTTTCTTAGCAATATAACGAAAAAAAACTGTATCTGAAAAAATTAGGACGAGTAATTTATTTTTGTCAGTTTCTTGAGTTGAATTGCCTAAAGGCAAGAAAACTCGAATTATAAATTCGATTTAAAAAAGCTTGAGTGTAATTCGGAATACATATTTAATTTACATATTAAGCAATTTAGAAATCACTAAATTAACAAACATGATGAAAATGATCAGAATTATTCCGTTTTAAGTTCCGTCTTGTCGTTGGAAAGTTAGGGCAAACTTTTACCATTGTCATAGTGACAAAAAAGCGCGGCTTATGGGATTTTTAGTGCATGTATTAAATTATCAAGTGTATAATAATTTCGATATTATACTATGCACAACCTTATATTGAAAGAGTTCATTTTTATCCCGCGGCAGTTTGTAGTTATTATTGTACGGCGGATTTGGAAAAATACATTTAAATAACATGGAAAGAGTGTCTCCCGCTATGTATTCTCCCTGGTATATACCGTAAATTCATTTTGACAACTAACCTAAAACGTCGAACGGCAACATCTTCATTAATAAAGAGAATTAACTCTGTAATCTGTCATTTGGGCCTAACCTAAAAATCACTTACAAAATCTCAAGGAAATATTCTATAAACTATTACCCTATTTTATTGAAGAAGGGTACTATTTTGGCGTGGTGTTCGCTAGTGTCGGCCGTCGTTCATCGTGTAGAGGCAAAGAAGAATGGATTCGTGCAGGTTACTGAGAAATTGTCTAAGATAATCGACTCAGCCTGTTAAGGGTTAAGCAAGAAAGAACAAAGCCAAGTTAAAGATCTAATCCAGCAATACGAAGATGCCCTTAAAACTGAAAGTGGCACGGAAGGAAGAACCAATATTGTCATGTATAAAATAAATACAGGCCATGCGGTTCTAATACGTCAAGGCCAAAGAAGGTTACCACTAGCTAAACGGGAGGCAGCGGAGCAGATTATACAAGATATGGAAAGCCAAGAAGTAACTGAACCTTCGAATAGTCCATGGTTATTACCAGTGGTCCTTGTATGGAAGAAGGATGGATCTACCAGATTTTGCGTGGACTATAGTCGTCTGAATAGTGTAACCAAAAAGGACAGTTATCCTCTCTCATGAATAGACGGTACACTAGACACTTTGGCAGGGGCAAAATGGTTCTCCACTCTCGATTTGAAGAGCGGCTATTGACAAGTGGAAATGGATCCAAATGATAAAGAGAAGACTGCCTTTAGTTTAGGCACGGTATTTTGGCAGTTTACAGTCATGTCATTTGGATTATGTAACGCCCCAGCTACTTTCGCTGTATCGAGGGGACTGTCTTGGATTATATGCCTGGTATTCCAGCGGTTGCGAGATGCCAACCTGAGATTAATTCCAAAGAAGTGACACCTTTTCGACAAAGAGATAAATTACCTTGGACATGTGGTTTCCGGAAAAGGAGTTGCTGTGGATCCAGAAAAATTAAGAGCTGTAGAAAAATGACCTGTAACCAAAGACAAACATCAGCTAAGAAGTTTTTTGGGATTATGCACGTATTATCGACGCTACGTTCCTGGATTCTCTAACATTGCGAAACCATTTACCCGCCTAACAGAAAATCGAGCATTCATTTGGAACAACGAATGCCAAGCGTCCTTTCAGATGTTAAAAGGAACTCTGATAAGTGTACCTGTTTTAAACTATCCACTGCCATCTGGGAAGTTCGTTCTGAATACATATGCCAGTAACGTCGGGATTGGTGGTGTGTTCTCTCAAATCCAAGATGGACAAGAAAAGGTCATTGCATACTTCAGCAAGACCCTGTCCAAACCAGAGAGGAACTACTGCGTAACCAGACGAGAACTACTGGCAGTAGTTAATAACCATTAAGTACTTTTACAAGTATCTGTATAGGCAGAAGTTCCTGATCCGCACTGATCATGCCGCTTTGAAAGGCTTTTTGCAATTTAAGAATCCCGAGGGTCAAATAGCTAGATGGATTGAGAGACCACAGGAGTATGACTTCGATATTGAACACAGAGCAGGCCTCAAATATCGAAATGCAGATGCTCTTTCTAGAAGACTATCGACATTCCAACCGAATCGAAGACAAATCGGCCAACGTTCCTCGAACCACCGAGGTTGATGACCAATGGCAATCTGATAATTTGCGCGCAGATCAAGAAGCTGATCCGGATCTTGCAGTCGTCAGGACTTGGAAGAAAAATGGGCAAAGACCGACCTGGCAAGAAATCGCTTCCCATTTAGGAGAATTGAAGTCATACTGGGCACAATGGGATTCCTTAACCTTGGAAGACGATCATCTGAAACGTGAGGTTGAAAATCACGATGGAAGCGAGCGGAAGATGCAAATGGTGGTTCCCAAGAAAATAATATTAGAAGTATTGCGAGAACTCCACAACGGTGCTTGTGGGGGACATTTTGAAGTCTATAAAACACTGGAGAAGGTGCGCCAGAGACTTTACTGGGTGAATTGTTCACGAGATGTGAAAGAGTGGTGCCGAAAGTGTGCTAATTGTGTCGGAAGTAATGGTCCCCACAGGCGTTGACGTGTACCCATGCGCCAATACAATGTGGGAAGGCCATTTGAAAGAATCGCCATAGATGCCGCTGGCCCTTTTCCTGAAAGTGATGTAGGGAATAAATACATAATAGTGGTCATGGACTATTTTACTCAATGAGTTGAAGCATATGCTCTACCAAATCAAGAGGCTGAACTGTAGCAGACGTAATTGTGAAGGAGTTTGTCAGCCGTTTTGGTGTACACCTTGAACTTCATTCCGGTCAAGGGCGAAATTTCGAGTCCAGTCTTTTCGAGAAGACGTGTGAGCTTTTTGGCATTCGAAAGACAAGAACAACTCTCTTGCATCCACAATCGAATGGAATGGTAGAACGATCAGACATTTATCCAGTGGTCTCCGAACATCAGAGAGATTGGGCCGAGCACTTGCCATTGTTGTTGTTGTTGTTGTAATGGCATGCCGGGTCTCTGTTCAAGAGACAACTTGACAGTCACCAGCAACGTGCTATTCGGGAGGGAACTCCGACTGCCCTGTGATTTGAAGTTTGGGAGCAAGCCTGTTGAAGATATTGCTGGAGAGTATTATGTTGGCACTCTCAGACGAAGACTGGATAATATCCATGATCAAGTAAGACATAATACTCAAGATGACAGTGACAGAATGAATGAGAGCTACGACAACAACGCCGAGAAGTGTGGTTACCATGAAGATGTTCGGGTTTGGATATATAATCCACAACGTCGACGGGGCCTGTCTGTAAAACTTCAAAAGAATTCAGATGGGCCATACGAGGTGTTGAAGCGGATTAACGATGTAATATGCCGCATAAGGCGAACACCTCATGCTAAGCCAAGAATCGTACAGCCCCATACCCTGGAGAAAATAATGACGAAGCCGCTAACTTGCGCCGATTAGATAGCCACTACAAGGAACTAGCATTCGTAGATTTTTTGGAGGAGTATTCTGGTTCGAGAAAAGCTCGATTCGGTGTGACCATCGAGAAGCGGCAAGATTTGTTCACGGTGGCGTCAGACTACGCGCTTGCTCCTTGCGTAGCCCGAGATCTCCGAATATCCAAAGGAATTGCCAGAGAATTTAAAGAGAGATTTGGCAGAATCAAAAAACTTAAGGCAGCAGGGACCAGCAATTGGGAAGAGTCTCCAAATAATAAATGAAGAAGAGCCCATATTTTATTTGGTCACGAAAGAACTGTCAAGCTTGAAGCGAAACCATCGTGCCTTATGGGAGGTCCCGATTTACGGGAACAAGTGCTACAACGAGACATTTTGTAATTAGCAGTTTCAAAATTGGGTTGTGGATTGGACCGCCTGGACTAAAGAATTGTAGGAAGCATGTTAGAAGTAATATTTCAATATACTGGTATGGAAATTCTGGTATCTAGTTAGCGGCTTGAATATTCCTTTACACCCAGCAAGATAAGACCGTGGACTGTTATTCCGATATGACGCAAAGGCCCTACCCGTCGATTTCGCCATCGTTTGAGGAACCAAAGCATGGCATGTTTCGGAACGAAACTTCATTTTTTAAGAAGGGGGCAGTGTGATGAGTCATCTGACGATACGTCAAGTAGCACACGGCCTGCCACCATCTAGAAAAATGTCGATGCAGAAGGATCGAGAAGATCGAACATACAAGAATTTTCCCTTGAATATAAAAGCACTCAAGAGGGATTTATTCCATTCCACACCAAATAATCGTCGAGTGATCTTATATAAATATAAATACATACATTTTATTAGTGTTAGTTATTAGTTTTTAAATTGTTATTTAGTGTATTTCGTTTTTATTGTTAATATAAGGTGTGTTTAAATTACCGTTAGTCTTATTTAAGAACCCGGAAAGACAAATATTTTACAATATCAATTCTGCACAAGTCCGATTGAAAAATCTATACAAATATGGTGTATTTTTGAAACATTTTAATCACGCACCCATCACCAGTTGTAATGTGGAACGAACATTTTCTATTTTTAAAGACGCTTTAACATCTAAAAGAACTAATTTAACACAGGGACACCTTGAACAAATTTTAGTTGTTTATAGTAAATGTTTTACACTTTCAATGTTTCACAGAAAATACATAGTTTTGAGTTTTGTTCTTTGTAAATTATTTTTATTCAAAATTCCATACGTAATTCGCTTGTCAGCATTACTTTTATTTCAGCAGTAGTTGCTGCCGATTACCAAATTGTTTATTACATTCGCTCTGTTGTGCATTGATAGACACTTATTAACTGCATATGTAGGTATGTGTCACTTATGCAGCTCGCCATACGTATCAAAGTTTTCGATACTCACGGATCGCTTACAGAAACAAACCTATTGCGAATATAAGGCAGACGCCTATGGGCTATGAATCATCAATGGCTCGAGTCCGTTCTCTGATTACTAGTCCTCACGCTCCCATCATTACATTAATGCATATGGCAACAATTACCTACCCTGAACACTTGAAAGAAGAATAAACACAATGATATAATATAATTTATTTATCTATTAGACCACATCAGTAGTATTGGATATCTCAAACAATACAATACAAAAGTATATACTTTTCTATAACTAATGCCAGTACTAGAGAGGCGTAACATAAAAACAAAAAAGAAAACTTCCAAACTCACTTAATGTCATTTATATAGTCATTTAGTAGTAATATTTACGCAGCAACAATCTTTTAATTTTTCCATGAATTCATTTTTGTCATACATTTCGAAACTTTCCGGAAGATGACTGTAGTCGTGATACCCGGATAATGTGGATTTCTCTCTTTCTCTCATATAGTATTTACCCAAAGTGTTAAAACTATTGAAATTGTTTCTAATATATAACTATAACTAGAATATACATACATAAGGCAATGTATAATTTATAATAAAACACGTTTATACGTTTGTTTCAAATACGTTTTAATAACACTACAATTGTTTCGCCAAACATTGGCTTCATCGGGTGCTGATAGTCTGATAATACAATAAAACAACTTAATATATATAGTCTCACACTCATGTATGTAACACATTAACAGTGGGGATGTATTGTAGATATTAGAATTGTAGGAGGGGTGAAAAATTAAATTCAGTTTGTTCATTTAACGCTACGCCTAATTTGTTGTATCTATTGATTTCTAAAGTCTGCAATAAATTAAGTTTTTTGCTTTTATCCTGTACATGTAAAATTTTATAATCTATATTAAATGTATGATTTAACTCTAAGCAGTGGTTTGCGAAAGTGGAGTCTGTTTTTTTGTTTCTATAACATTTTTCGTGTTCCCTTGTCCTCTGTTGGAAGGCACGCCCCGCCTGACCCACATATACCTTATTGCACTCACAAGTCAACACATAGACCCCCGATTTTGACCCTTTATCCGTTTTATCTTTGTCATTCCTAATATATTTTTGGACTGAGTTATTAGTTTTGTAAGAAATAAACCCATTGCTAACTTTTTTGATAGATGTATTTCCTATACATGTAATGGTGTTATACTGTTTTTTATATTAGACGGTATTTTAGGGTAGATTAGAGAGAGAGCAAGTTTTTTCTGTTTTTGTTCGAGAATTTCATTAACTAAATTTACTGTATATCCATTATTGATTGCTATAGTGTATATTCTATTTAATTCAATGTCAAAATTGATTTTGTACATAGGTACGTGAATTAGCCTATGTATCATAGATTCGTATGCTGCTAATTTATGTGAAGTTGGGTGAAAAGAGCTCGCGTGTATTGTTGTGTCTGTATGTGTAGGTTTGTGGTATATTGCAAAATCGTGTCTACCTGTTTTGTTTGAAATGGTTAAATCGAGAAAATTAATAGATTTGTCTTTTTTCTATTTCTGTAGTAAATTTTATATTAGGATGAATCGTGTTAATGTGTTCTTGGAACATTTTTATTTGCCTCTCTGTGCCCTTGAAACAAACCAAAACGTCATCTACGTACTTGTACCAATAAATGCATTTGTTAAATAGTGGGAATTTACAAATCTCATTTTCAATAGAATCCATAAATAATGCAAAAAAATGCCAATGTATAATGCCAAAAAATAGTGTAAAAAAATGGACTATAACTTGTAATGACCAAATGCGAACTGATTTCTTTTGCATCTTAAAAAGTCTCCCCGATTCAGACAAAGTGCTCCACGCTAATGTACTGTACGATAAAATCGACCGAAAATTATAGAAATAATACATTCTGAAAGAATTTCTTTCTGTTCAATACTCCCGCTGTTGTAGTTAACCAAAAATTACCTATCTCTACTGGACCTGTAGCACTAAATTCTATAAATTTTGTCTTACTGTTGTTAATGACTAGTTTATTAGTTAGCATATAAGTTTCTATTTCTGTCAATTTACTGCTTGCTTCATGTTGTACACTCAATTCACCATTTGAATTCAACACTCATGTGCAGAAGGGGTCTCAGGACATTTTCCTTCGGTACACCACCATCCAAAAACCATTGGTCAGTAATCTATCTATTTCAAGATATTGTTTCCTATCTCTTAAATAACTGCTAAACCAATATGAAGGACTACCTCTAATAGCATTTACAAACAATACACTGAGCAGGATGTTATGGTTAACCAAATCGAATGCTTTCATGAGATCCAGAAATACCTCCAAAGCACCTGTCCCCTGCCTATAGATAATCCAGGGATTCTATCAAGCACAAAAGCCTATTTAATAATTAATGTATGGTTTTCATTAGATCCATGTTAAAAGCTTAACAAATTTTTGTTAGTATAACGGGAGCAGAATTGGACATAAAAATACAAAACGAATATACATCCATGATATTTAAGAATTGTATTTGAGATTAACAACTAACATTTTATCAATCTTCATATAATCTCATTCTATGGTTTGACATGTGATTGTAATAATCGACGTTTCACTTTTCATACTGATCTCGCTCGGCTAGTATTATCACCTAGTAAGAGTTTTCCGCAAATTGCGTAACTTGTGTAAGGGCTACAATTTGAGAAAAACGTTGACAGTCATTTTAGTAGATTAGGAGTTGTAGTTATATACTGTATCCACATCAATTTAGTATTAGTAAAGTTCAGAATATAAAGGATTTGCAGCTAGAAATGCATAAGCATATGACCCGCATTAATTCTTTTATAACTGATTTGCTACTAGACGTTATTTTAAAATATACTTTAGAATTAATTCTTGTAGTAATGTAAACTACATTTCAAGTCGCACTTAAGAACAGATTAAATCATAAACTCATAAGCGTAACATGTAAAAAATATTAAAATTTTTATTCAAAAAGGGTAAACATTTATATATTTCTATTTAATTAAATTACAATCTTGCATTGATATGTATGGCAAGTACGCCATCTTCTTCATCTGCTCCAAGCTCGATGTATCCGTAACCATCCGAACCAACTGAAATTGCTTTTCCTGTACACGCACCATTAACCAAATTACCACTGATCACATCACAATAAGTGCCAGCTGGCAGGCATGTTTGCATAGTCTGATAGATAGATCCACTGTTAGTGAAAGCGACGAACCCACTGCCACCTCGACAAAAGGCTATTTGCTGATTTCCATTAGACCACCAATCATTGATGTCTGTTCCCTTAACAGCGTTTTTGAAGCCCACCATATTGTAAATTTGTCTCCACCTGTGTTCACATACCCAACCATTGGAACAAGTATCATCACTATTGATTCCAGGAGAAATGATGTTGCCATAACTATCAGCAGGTGGACCTTCGAAATCATAATTAAAGATGAGCTTATGTAGACAGATTGTTATAAAAAAAAATTAACAACATGAAACTAATGGTTTTCTACACAGAAAAGTAAAAAAAAGCAACGGAAAATAAATAAATAAGCAAATACGAGTATGTGAACTTTATGAGATACCTCATTCAATAAAAATCTTAAACGAGAAATTCAGCTTCTCGAGCTTTAAATACATGATCAGGCTTGTAGGCTTCCGCGATCGTTGTCCATTACTGCTTCTGGAATTGAGAGTTTTCCGTGCTGCAGCAGTAGTAGCAGACCTGAAGATGTCCCTTGCAATTGCGGGCGAAACGTCAGGCAAGAAGAAAGAAGTGTCATACCATGAGCAATTTAAATACGTAAATTTATTTATTATCTTGCATGAATACTTGGGTGTGAAAAGTTATCGGCAAGTTAAGGGTAGCGTTTACTGTTGCAATCGCGTGACTATTTTTACCCAAAGTTTGAAGATGTACAATTACAATCCAAATGAATTTCCCCAGCCTTATATAACTATAGACGAAACATGAATCTATCAGTTTAGGCCAGAAATGAAAGAACATTCGAACAAGGAACATTTGAACGAGTACCAAGAAAAATATTTGTGACAACGGTGTTTTGGAATTCACATGGTATAATCAATACGGACGCGGGAAGAACGATGACTGGACAGTATTATGTTAATTTATTGGACAATTTCAATTCTAAATTAAATAAAAAATGATCACGTCTGACGAACAAAATTTATTTCACTATCGTAATGCATCAGCTCATTCAATCGCAATTGTAAACGCTAAATTGCTGTCTGCCCCCCCTGCCCGCAACGTGATTTTTTAAAAATTTTCGAACACAAAGGACTTAGCGGGAGATTCTCATCGAAATGTTGAAACAGAGGCCTATTTTACAGAGTTTCAAAAGTCTTGCCTTTTGAGAGGCATAAGAAAGTTGTAATATTGCTGAGCTAAGTATACCGGGTGTTCCAGTTATGTGCGTACCTCCGTTATCTAATAAAATAAAAATTTTAAATTTGGGGTATCTGATATACACCTAATGTTCTTTAAATTGAGTCTAATATTTATATTCTTTCACTTCCGGTTTAACCAGAAACGGACCTAACAATTTTATTTTAAACAGCATCCTGTATATTTTCCTCAAAATTTGGATTCTACCGATAATTCTCTTTCTCACAAAGTATCACACTTTGTATTTAGACTTTAAAACAGAGGCGAAACTGCATTTTAAATATTCAAAAATTGGGATCGTAGAATATGGAAACTAAAGCAAAATTCGACATTATTTCTTTGTTAACTTTGATAGTTCATAAAGTGTTATTAAAATTTGTCTCAAAGTTGCTTCGAACAAAGTTGTATTTAAAATGAATAACGACGATTTTACAAATAAGCAAAAATTGATCCTCATTTATAGAGAATTTAGAAAAAAATAGACGTGATGCCTTCCGTGTTTACGGAGAGGAATATCCTGACAGACGTATGCCAAGCGCTATGTATTTTACATGTCTGGCTTCAAATTTGGAGACATGTGGTACATTTTCAAAGAAAAAAACCGTTTTTAAAAGAAAGACTGCTACTGATGAAGAGCACAGTGTTGGTGTTTTAGGAAGTGTGCTAAATAATCCGCTTAAATTGAAGCAGAATGCGATATCTCTAGTTTTTCTATTCAATGAATTCTAAAATCCGCCAAATTCAGGCCTTTCAAAATTCACCTGCATTAAGGATTAGAACCTGGGGATTATGACAGAAGACTTGCATTTCACATGGCTAGCGACTGCCCGTGAAGGCGGCATTATTAGTTCAATTTTAAGGAAAGATGAGAGCCGCCTTCATAATAATAGAACCATAAATCGACACAATTGCCTTTATTGGTCTGTAGAAAATCCTCATTGGATGAGAGAGGACAACTTTCAGAGAATTTGGGGAATTAATGTATGGTGCGGCATGATCGATGGGTACATTATTTGACCAAAGTTTTATGAAGGAATCTTAACTGGTGTGGCAAGTTTTTTGGAAAATGCTCCGCTGAATATACGTGCCAACATGTATTTTCAGGATGATGGGGCGCCCGCTCATAATTATTGAATTGTGGCTGAAGATGTTAGTCAAATTTTCCCTAATAAGTGGATAAGCACACATGGACCAATAAGATTGTCCGCAAGATCACCCGATCTAACGCTGTTAGATTATTTTCTTTGAGTATCTTTTCTGGCGCTCACGGTTAAGTTTGGTGCCACTAAGAGATTCATAAATACCGTTCTTGTAAAAATAAAATTAATAATTATAATATTTTTTGTGATCCATTTAACGTTATTTTTCTGTTATTTGACTTTCAATAAAATGTTTCTAAATTACTTTTATCTAATGACTATTTTTTCTAACAGATATCTTAAAAATGCATTTTTGGGAAATGTATTTTTGCAACTTTAAATTCAAATACCAAATACCAAAAGTTAGGGTCGTTTCCAGTTAAACCGGAATTGAAAGAATAATATTACTCTCAATTTAAAGAACATTAGGTGTATATCAGATATCCTAAATTTCAAATTTTTATTATATTAGATAACGGAGGTACGCCATTGGAACAACATAACTGAGGCAAACGGTATAGTTGTGGAAGGTCGATTATATAGAAAAATATTTTTTTGTACCAACAATAATTTTTCTTAAAGCTCACGTTTCCGTCATGCTGCGCATGCACAGTCCTTGTACTAAAATTAATAGATAGTTTCACTGGTTTTATTACTTTATCTTGATGACATTTAAACATATTGGAACTGTAAAACAATACTTACATTTTAAAGTTTATTACGTGTAAAATAAATCATTGATATACCTTTGTCGTTTAAAGCAAAATGATCATAAAGGAAATATTGTTTTAAATATTTATACCTTGATCAGAATCATCAAAATCGAAACTAGACATAACCCTAGTTGATCCATATGGATGGGCTAACATAAAAGCAATAGCCATTTTGTATTGTTTAGATTCTTTGTATGTCAAAATGTTTGCTCCACCAGCACCATGACCTCTTTGATTATCATGATTATCAACAAAGACGAACGCATTATTGCTGTCCAGAAAACCCCATCCAGTTCCCCAATTATTTAAATATGTAAGTAGATCATTGCCTCTGAAAACTCTACCTATTTCTGAACTAAATTTGAATTCAGTTACTCGGCCCATGTGTACGTACTCTGGACTCGAAATAACCTCGGAACCTGAAATGTGATTCGTAATTAATGTAAATTAATTTTCGTAATATTTACGGGAATATAGATTCTTTTTAAAGACTTGTTAATTTAAACCATATTTTGTACATAAATAACTTGAGATCTTTACCTAAGTCTATTACTTCTTGAAAGATGAATGGTTTTGCTCCAGAGGCGAATCCATGATTAGTGTTAAGATCATTAAGACGTCCAAAAATTATTTCCATATCGCCAGGCCACATATGTTTCGCAGCATCGACTCTAAATCCAGCAACACCCAGATCGATTAGTCTGTTCATAAATTCAACTATTTTGTCGCGAACGTGCTCATTGCCCTTAAATTACATTCAACGTCTACTATTATTTTATACAGCGAGTCGCTAAGATATTTACCTGATTAAGGTCTCGAAGACTAACTAATTCACAGTTTCGAATATTTATAATGTCACAGTAACAATCGTCAATGGCACAAGAAGGATTGAAGTGACTTGCGTTGTACGGTACTGCTGGATAGTCCATCGCATCACTATCTGCTACGCTTCCTGCAGTACCGTAAACAATTCCCATAGTACCGGTCATGTGATTGAAAACAATATCGACATATGTTCTGCAATATTAAACAAGAATTTTGATTAAATTATTATTGCTGGTCATTTATTTAGAAAAAAGAATCTCATGACAAACTTTAAAACTTGGAAAGCTATAAAGTAATTTTGTAAGTTAGATAAGTTATTTTTTGAAACATTTGTCGTATTACTAAGGATAATAATAATAATAATAATAATAATAATAAAATATTTATTTATTTGCCCAACAGGTAATCCCAATTAGAGAGCAATAAGTACACAAATTAGATGTATGAATACACATACTATGTTAAATTATTACATAACTAAAATAATTTTGATATATAACAAATAAGTAATACCGATAATTATGATGTCAAGGTTCACATATCCTTAGTGTCCACCTCTCCAATGAAACTATAATATGCCTCAGCATTCCTCATCATGTGGAATATCGGTGATCTCATCAGTAGATTCGTCCTTGGAGTCGACAGCAAGAAAGTAACAGGGTTACGGGTACTAACACTAGGCACATTGAATCTGACCCTAGACAACAGCGCGGCACAATCAATTTTATTGTGGAGAAGATTATGAAGAAACCTTGCGCTGTAGTTAACTCGACGAACAGTCAAAGACTGAACCCCATAGAGTCGAAGCAGTTCTTCATAGGAAGTGTTCCAGTCAGGATATACACGATTAGATTTGAAAAAGAGGTATTTTACAAATCGGCGCTGTATACGTTCAACTGGAAACTGTTGCGTGATGTAGAAGGGATACCAAACAATAGACGCATACTCCAGTTTCGGAACTATAAGAGTGAAATACAAAGATTTTAGCAAGGAGATGCTGCTGAAGCACCCCGAGGCTCGAATGAGGAAGCCCAATGCTCTCGAAGACGAGTGGCAGATGCCCACAATGTGATCATTAAAAGATCATGATAATGTCAGCTAATCGCTTTAATAGTAATTATTAGAATGGATTTCCTTCCCCCCCCCCCCCCCATAAAGTCTCATAAAAATTAATGCTTCGCATCTACTTGATTAATTACCGAGTTTTTTTCTCAGGACTGGGAACAGATAGAAACATGTGGTTTATTTCAAAAACACGCGGACTCTTTGTGAATCGGTGACAGAGATGGCAGCACTGTACTCTAGGGCAGCGGCGAGAGTGAGGACTATTTTTGATACTTAAAATGGCGAGGTTTTCATTACAAGAACAGCATGTAATGATTCGTTTCTTCCATTTGCGTGGTGTGACACCGATTGAAATTCATCGCTAGTTGAGTGAGACAGATGGTGTGGTGTTATGGATGTACCTAATGGGCGTTTGTGGGTGCGACAGTTCAAAGAAGATAAAACGTCGTGTGGTAACAAACCGAAACAATATCGGCCTCGCACCAGTCGGCCTGACGACACGATCAAGCGAGTGGAGAAACTTGTTTTAGAAGATCGCCAAATGAGTGTGGAACGCATCGTCTCCAATGTTGGCATTTCCATGGGACCTGTGTACACAATCCTGCATGAAGACCTGAAAATGCGAAAAGTGTCCTCCAGATAAGTGTCACGAATGCTGATTGCTGACGGACGACCACAAGGCTGCGCGTTGTATGTTGCCAGACAATGCTGGCATGAATGGGATTTTCCTTTAATCGATTGTGACAATGGATTGTGACAATAGATGCCGTTTCTCAATCATGAAACAAAGCTATTTTCCAGTGGTCAAAGAATTCCTGAAGAAGCGTTCGCATCGGCCATGGAATCGTGACGTTGACGTTGTGAAGAATGTGTACGGCTGCAGCAGGGAGATTACGTCGAGAAGTGACACAAGTTTCACAGTTTACCTGTGATTAGTTTGTGAGAAAAATATCGGAGGTGTCATAACTTGAATGCACCACGTATATACTCGTACTACGGATAATTTAGAGTGGTTTGATGTTTATTTATTAATTTGGAAGAATTGTGGTTAATATTAATGGAAATTCAATATATAATTTATATAACACGATGGCTATTGCCTTTTTGCTAAACCCAGTAAAATGATACACATAAATTTGTTTTTATTTATTATTTTTCAAAGTATTCGTCTCCACAATCAATGCATTTTGCACCCCTTAAAACCAATCTTCAAAACATTTTTCTCTAATACTGCGTTGGTTATTTGTTTCGTTTTTAAATGCGTTACATACAAAACCGATACAAAACGCAAACCTCGAAACTTATCTTTTACGCGTGGAGACAAAAATACATCATTAGTTGCTAGGTCTGGACTATGGCCCATTATTTTTATGTTTTTAGTATTCAAATACTTAATTGTTCGAGCAGTAGTGTGAGCGCGATTATCTATCCTCTTGGATGATTTTGGCGAACGAGGTAAAAAAACTGTGGTGTATCATTTGGTATTGAAAATATGACAGTCCTTCAACGCTTCAGTGGAAACACATCCGTTAGTCTAAATGTGGCGACTACCTATTCGTTTCGGATTTTTTCACGAGCAACTTTTATTGGAGACGATTCATTGTCGTAGATCTAAACTGCCGATTGTTCTTTTTCTTCTGGATTACAGGAATATTCCCAAGTTTTATCATGTGCAATGACTTTATACACTATATGAGACGATCCATTGGTAAAGCGGTCAGGAGTAGATCTACATCTTTTTCACGGTTCGTTTTTTAACCGAAATCAAATTGTGTGAAACTCAATGGGAAGAAGCTTACATATCTTCATATTTTTAAGTAAAATGTCAGTTACCTTCACACCGATTTTTATAGTTCTACGAATATTTCGTTCAGTAACAAGTCCGTTTTCTTCAGTCATGTCTTGAACAAATTCCTTTGGATTTAGGCATCCGAAACGTATAATTTATAGAAGTCTACCACGATGCAATTTATTATAATACCATAGGATCATGAGTTGTCATCCGGTTAATTTCCGAAAAACGTTCCTTACAGCTTAAGCGGCGTTAGATATCACTATAACTAAGTTTGAAAGTAGATAGGAAATGTGAAATAAACTTTGCAGCAAAATATTATAACCTGCTATGTAGGCTCAGTGGCAACGAAACAGACCTAGTTCAATAGAGAAGTTAATAAATGTTGATTTTTGACTTTATTTTCGTGTACAAAATTAATACAAATATGCATAAAACATACCTGTATTTGTACAAATGGACATACACCACGTATTTAACCAGTGGTTACTTCAACCGCAAACACATACGTTTCGATCTAGTGTCTCATCAGCGCGGGCTTGCAAAGTGACGCCTAAGGTTTGCTTTTGCCAGTAATAACAATTTTATCCTGTCAGGCGACAAGAGATATCTCGTGACATCTGACGGACAAAAGAGACTTGCCGATAAAAGCGGTTTCATCTATAATATCTATGCCATTATAAGGAAGGAAAACTCACGTATAATAGTTTAGGCTATTAACTCGTAGATAGATGGCTCAACATACAAAAAAAATATAGCATATGCGTATTTGTATTAATTTTGTATACGTTTGATGTGTTTTATATCAATACTTTTTTTGGTTTATTTTCGTGTGCTAGAATAATTTATGTTCGTTTTATACTTAATTTTATAAATTAATAAATTGTTGTTTCCTTTAATTGACTTCTGTGTATGCTACTCGTACTTAGCGTTATTCTAATCAAATTAATCGTTTAATAATAATAATAATAATAATAATAATAATAATAATAATAATAATAATTGTTTATTCGCCCAACAGGTTCGTTCTCAGTAACAGGGCAAAAACTGTGTAATACATACATACATACATACACAGACAAAACAGAAAAAAAAGAAAAATATAATAAAAGTTAAATTACAGATATACATAAATAAACAAAAAAGTGTACATTAATAAATAAGAACACATACGCAAACTCATTTAATGACTTCACCAGTAAATATATCGCTGTATATTGCATCCGCATTCCGCATCATGTGGTAAACAGGTGATTTCATTAGTAGGTTGGTCCTCGGGGTGCTCAAGTTGAATGTACTCGTATAGCGAGTATTAACTGAAGGTACATTAAATCTAACAGCAGCTAATATCCCAGCGCAGTCAACACTATTGGTGACCAGTTTAAACAAGTAACGAGCACTTTGTTCAATCCTCCGATCAGTAAGTGTCTGGAACCCAAAACGCAGCCTTAGTTCATCATAGGAAACATTTCTGTCTGGGTACACTCCAGTATTTTTGAAAACCAAGAATTTCAAAAAGCGTCGCTGTACACGCTCAATAGGAAGTTCCTGCGATATATAATGAGGAAACCAAACGACACACCATATTCCAATTTAGGAAGAACAAGAGCGAAATATAAAGACTCCAGAAGCGCAACATCATTGAAATATTTACAAGTTCTGATAGTAAATCCCAACATTCTTAAGGCAGACCAACAAATTTTTTGAACGTGACTGTTAAACGATAAAGATGAATCAAATGACACACCAAGATCCTTAATTTCACTCATTCTGGTGAGTGGAACATCATAAATTGAATAGGAGGACAAGTATGGGCGGGTTTTCCTAGTGAAAGTCATAGCATAACATTTGTTAACGTTCAAAACAAGCTTATTCCTGTCGGACCAATTGGCCAGTGCACTCAAGTTATCCTGAAGCATGTCTGCATCGCGTTGACTATGTATGCAATAGGAGAGCTTAACGTCATCTGCATATGCTAATACTTGACAAGACATTAATGGAAACAGATCATTGATGTACATATTAAAAAGCAGAGGTCCCAAACTCGATCCTTGTGGAACTCCAGGCAATCCAACAAATTCCAATAACTTAAAACCATTATAGAAAACATATCTATATCTGTTGGACAAGTAAGAGTTGATTAACTCACAAAAAGCAGTATTCAGACCAAAACAATTAAGTTTCTGTATAAGGAGTTTGTGATTAATTTTATCAAAAGCCTTGGAGAAATCTGCATAAATAACGTCAACCTGTCCCTGGCAATCCAACTCTTCACATACGTATTAGGTAAAACTCACAAGATTAGTAGTAGTCGAGCGCCCTGTCACAAAACCATGTTGAGCAGGTGATATATGGGAACGAACAAAAGGATAAATTGAATTATATATAACTTGCTCAAAAATTTTGGCAAAATTTGAAAGTATGGATATAGGTCTGTAATTACATACATCCGTAGTCTTACCCTTTTTGAAGACGGGCACTATGCGCGCACGTTTCCATCTATCAGGAAAGGTTGACGTTCCGACAGCAAGGTTAATTATTTTGGTGAGCGGCTGTGAAATAACGGAGCAAAAATCTCTGACCACGAAGCTTGGAATTTGATCATCACCAGCAGTAAATTTGTTTGGAAATGTAGACATAATACTTTCAATACATTCCTGTGTTACAGGGTAGATGGCAAGCGACTCAAGTAGTGTAAAAGTATCAGGTACAGTATCAATATCCGCGCCCGAATAGGCTACGGAGAAATGTGATGTTTAGCATGTTTGTGTGTTGAAGCTATTTAGTAGTAAAAGAAAATTCATGTTAAATATTGAAAGAACTTACAGACAAATTAAATGTTAATTATACTTATAGTATCTTTAGGATAAAGTTAGTTTAGTTCCAGTATACTCACTGGAAGTATTGGCAACAGATTATCATTTGGAGGCCTTTTTAAAGAAAAGGGTTTTTTTTAATGAAGACACCTCGAAGGCCTCATAAAATCCAAAGATTCAGATTTGTTAATGGCATTTAAACCATTCTTAGTGTCTTCAACCAGATGGAAATTATATTGATTAATAAAGTTTGTTTCCTAGAAACTAAATAGTTCTTAATTTTACTCAGCAAATCCAACATTGCCTGTGCATAAAATATACACGACAGGTCAATTTAAAATATCAATATAAATAACAAAACTTGGAGCTGCCTTTCGAACGAACGAGCCTCGAAATTTTCCTAAAAAGCCGAGAATTAGTCACAAAGGCTCTAAAAATCTTAGAGCTCCTACCTAGGATCCAGAAAATACTAAATTTTCTCCAGACCATGACTTGAGAACTTATATTAATTTAAGAAGTTACCTAAAGAACTGTTTGAGGGGATCTAGTTATTGCAGACATTTTTAGTAGCTGTTAACATGTAAAACTAAATTCTAACTAATAAAAACGCGAACGTACATATGTCCAATATTACCTAGAAAAATCAACACAAACTAATGATAACGCTAGCATTAAGTTATGTCACCTTTTTGACTTATGAGTGTAATGAATCGTTCCAAATTTCTTGAAGGCGAGCATGTACTCTGGAACGGTTCTTTCAGACTACGCTAGCAGCTTGCTCTTCATAATGTACCACACAAGGTTTCGATTTAGCGAAAATCTGGACCGCTGAATGTCCATTTCAAGAATGATATATCGTTTTAAAACATCCAACCTTTCACTTCTTTTAGATGTATGTTAAGTGATACTATCTTATTAAAATATACCTTTTAGCATTATTCAAATGCATTTCTTCATTAGTGACTAGTGTATATATCAATACTTCTACAATTCCTTCTACAAAGTGGTTTTCCTCGCCCTCTTAATTGACATGAAATTATATTATCATATAATTCGGAAACTTAACTTTCTTTTCAAGGCCGTCATGGTAAAGATTTCCTACTTGATTCTTACGACTATCACTAATGCAAGCCTCAAATATCGCCTCACGCCTCCACATAAATTTCAGTGATTTTGAGACCAAATTTTATAATCTTTTGTGTAAAAGTTTTCTTTTTGCTTCTGTGTAAATAAAGGCTTTACCATTGCCTATGAATTAAAATATTATAAATGGATGATAAGCAGAACGTTCAAATGTATCACATAAGTCTTAAATCCTAGTTCTTGGGAAGTTTTATAGCAAATTATTTATTAAAAACGCTTACACATTGATCCACTCCATAAAACATATAATTCACCATAAGCAACGCGACGATTTTGAATGATAAGCCTCTTCAGAGTTCTTAAGTTCATGTTAGAATGAGGTGGCTTACTTTTACTTTTGGACGACAGAACCAGTAAAAGTTAATTTAGAAAATTGTTACTACTACCTTAAATTAACTTTGGTTTGAGGTTGTAGTAACGTTGGATACATATTTCGATAACTAAGTTGTCTTCATTGTTAAAGAAAGTGTTATATTCAGAGCACTAGCATTCAATTTAACAAAACACATTACTCACACTTACTTACAACCACTAAAACGTAAAATATTATAACAGTAGGTACACTTAGTTTTGAAAAGACCGACTTGCAACACTTTTTGTTGAAATCAGATTATTGTATATATTGTAATAATATATTAAAACGTTTGAATAAGGCGTTCCTTGTTCTAAAATTATATTGTTTCGTAAAGGAGGCGGTTAGAATTCTCCACAGATAATTATGTGATATGAATATAAATTTCACATAATTTTGAAAAATTTAGTATGCAAATTGAGTTAAATTAAATTATTTGCATAATTAATTAAGGGTGATAACTAGAGACCGGACGTTGGAGGCCGAAATTACGATGGATCATATAAATAGTCTATAACTTCGTTAAATACAACAGGCAGTTATTGAATAGCACTATTCATTCGGCTAACCGCACATCTGGCTTTGTCGTTGAATTGTGACGCAATTACTTCCATATTACAGTAAAATTCCTTTCTTCATGGGCGTAGATAGAAGCTTGAGGAGTTTCTATAATTGATTTTATTTATTAGTTTATATTTCGTAAGATAAATAAAGTGCGGTGAGTTGGTCTCTTTTTTTCATTGCCTTAACTGTTGATTACATACTTATTAATTTTTGCAATAGATTCTGTTTAATATCGTTTCATCGAATCTACTTCTCCGAATTATTTTGATGTAAGTGTCCTGTGAATTTCGTTAAGTTCCAATAGCTTAAGCATACATTTCTAATTTACATTATTATTTAAATCTAGATCATTGTGTATGTTACTTTTTCAGATATGATAAAGGTCATACTGACTGTATGTTAATTGCCAGTGATTTCGAAATTTATTGCAAAGTCTGTAAAATATCGTTAAAAATTTCCAAGGAATCGCACGTAAAACGTCACTTAGCATCGCGAACACATAGACAGAAATTAGACCCGTTGGAATCACACAATTTTAACGAAGAACTCTGTGAAACTTCAATGGCGGCAAATATTCCATTAAATAAACTTAACAATCCCACCTTCAAAACATTTCTCCAAAAATATACTAGTCGAAATGTTCCTGATAAATCCACCTTATGCAAATATTATGTTTCTAAGTGCTACACTAAAGCAGTAGAACGCATTAGAAGCCACCTTTCAAATCAGTACCTATAGATAAGTGCCGATGAAATTGTCTTTATATTAGGATACTGTGTGGTATATGTTGTAGCTGGTGTACTACATCCAACTATTCCATATAGCACATATGTAATAGCAACAAAATAAATAAATATAAATACAGCTGATGTGGAAACAGTAGCTAAAACCATTTACGAGAACATGTTAAAAACAGGCAGGCTATTAAAGGAAACATATCCTATTATGCTGCATATTACTTGTGTAGCATATGCTCTCCACACAATCTGTGAATATATTAGAGACACCTTTCCGAAATTTGATAGACTTGTAATCGCTTTTAAAAAAGTTTTCAGAAAAGCACCATTGAGAGTAGCTCTTTACAGGAAAAAACTTCCATCTTTGTCACTGCATCCCTCTCCAGTAATGACTAGATGGGGGACATGGTTGGAAGTTATTAGTTTTTATGCAGAGAATTTCGATAGTTTCCAAATTTCGTTCCATGTTTAAATGCCGATGCTCGAAGTATTTCTGAGTGCAAAGAACTAATACAAATTCCAAATTTAATAAATCAGTTGTACTTTCTGCAGGGACACTTTGGAAATTTGCCAAAACTAATCACTTATTTTGAAAATAAAAATCTCAAATTAAACGATGGATTAACCTCATTAGATGTGGCTATTAATAATTTGAAAAATATTCCTAGTGACGTAACCTTCGCCAAAAGTTAGACGCAGTTATTAATACAAATCCAGATTTAATAACATTACGGCAATTATGTATGGGGACAATGCCTCAAAATCTAACTGCTAAATACGCCGAGATAAAAGAATATTTCCAGTATGCGATGTAGAAAGGACGTATTCTATTTACAATTCATTCTATTCATTCAAAGAGAGCAAATGTTATAGAAGAGAACCTTGAGAAAGTATTGCTAGTGAATATTAATACTCCTTTACTCAACTTGAACTACAAAATGAACAAATAAAAATTTTTCCGTATTTTATAGAGCACCACCTGTTTGTTTTCCAAGAATTTAATAGAATTAAAAACATTTTAAGGTTACAAATTTTCAATAGTACGCCCGTGGGTGATAAGTCACCGGCCTCTCTTGTCCGGTCCCTAGTGATAACGATTAAGGGTATTAATTATTCATAATAATATTCATAATATTCAATTTATTGAAATATATAACAATAAATTTAATATTTAATAATTGTTTAGCAGATAAAATAAATTAATCCCTCAAGTTGTCAAAACATTTATTTATGACGCAAGCAACAAAACAGTATATTATTCTTAGAGTTACTGACCTTACACCAACATCATTGCATCTTTTTACCATATCACCAAATTCAGTTTCGTCGCCAGATCTAGTGCCTACGATATAACTTATTGGTTGATATCTCTCCCACCATGGTCTAAAAGGAGAATTAATGATTGCATTTTCGCTAACTGGTGATACCTATGCAAAAAAATAATAATTTCTTTAATATTGGCAAACGGAATATTTAAATTATTAGTTTTATCTTACCTGAACGCCGCCATAGCCTTTATATTGAAGAAACCTTTCACATTCATCTGCTATATCAGAGAATTTCCATTCGAAAAGATGAACGATAGTATTTCTATCGTCCCACATATTGGAATCCCATTGAGCGTTAGAGAATCCATATAGAACTACAAATACAATTAATATTCGGGAAAACATCGTCTTTAATTTTAGAAGCATACAACACATATTTTTTTATTGTTTATAAATTCCGTATATATATATTTGAAGACCCTTGTATCTGTCATGTGAATCTGTAATTTTATCTCCACTATTTACTTTATAATTATTTAATAATAAACAAAGCGGGCGAGCGTCCGTTCTATTTCCAATTAAGATACTTGAAGATACAATCAATACTTGTTCTTTTATTTTATTAATTGAGTGGTTAAGTGTAGCTAAAAACAAAACGATTTTAAATTGATTAAACAAACTTACTGATAAAGTTCTTGAGTTTAATATTAATAAATTCTTTATTATATTGTGTAGTGAATGAAGCACCTAATTTTCTATCAAAATGTTTAGTAATTTCGTCAGAAAAAGATGATGTGTTTTTTGAGTCGTTTTCCAGGAATAAAAAGAAACTCGTTCCTCTCACCTTGAAAATTTAAAAGAGATGATTCGTTCGTACCGTGTATGGCCGATTAATAAATACCTACTTGGAGGACAAGGTATTTATTGAAAATATAAAACAATGTTTCGCTTTTAGAATGGATATATATATATATATATATATATATATCCAAATATCCATATATATATATAAAAGAAACTCGAAGAAAGCAATATTGAACGCTCTGTAGTAAGACAAAGAAATCGTTTCTTTTATTTCTCAAAGAGATGTGTTTAATGTATTTATTATAATATAGGCAGGAGTAAAAGCACTCAACCAAAAAACACTTTTAAATTTATCGGAGCTCTATATTTGCTTGGCTAATTTTGTCGAAGAGAAAGATCTGAAGAAATTCCCTTCCCCATATTTTTTGATCTAATTGTACAGCCGCTTGCGTTCAATGTAACTAATTTGCGTACGGTAGCATAAGAAAATAGCGTTATTTAAAAGTAGAGTATATTTCGGCATAAAGAATAGAAATTATTACTTATTTGATAAAAATAGTTTTAATGAATATCTTGGAAGTGATGCGAGAAAGTCAGGAAGGCTATATTACGCATTAAACAAAACGATATTAAGAAAAAATAAAATAGAAGCGGGCATCAAATTGAAGGTATACAACACGGTTACTGTTAAGATTTTTCGCTGGAGTTTTTTTACTTGCTTTTGTTGGTTAATAAAATGCAGGTTTAAATACAATAATTTTTATTAAACCTAACGTTTGGAACACTTGAATATTTAATTCTAAAGAGCTAACCTTGACTCGAAATACATGAGGAATTACCATTCGTAAATTTTACTATTTCAAATTAAAAGTATTATAATTTTCAAAAAAATTAGAATAGAACACAGCAAATACCTGTCCGGTGTTCGGCGCAAATTGGACGCTTGCACATCTCACAATAATTGGTTGTCATACGTCTTTTCGAAGGTCCTTGGACAGGTCAGGTCTTCCCTCAACTCGTTTCTCTTTGACAATGTTTTCAATAGCAGTTTGAAGCGAACGCTGCAAAGCTGGCATATTTGGACACCATTTTAGTCAAAGGAATATCAGTTCTTGGCTCAATTCAATCATAAACTGTTTTCTATTCATAGGCTTTGCTTCTGTTTTGATTTATGCATGTTATTTACATAAATCACATAGGCATTTATTGACGCTATATTGAGCATGCCATAAAAGATGCAAAGTGGCCATCTTTTTGTTTTTCGTGATGTAGACATGTTCCCACACATCTGGTCAAACGAATCGACTCCACCTTTTGTGTTATTATAGAAGTCGATTATATCCGGTATCCCTTTAGTTTCTGATATGAGAGTACTTCCCGAATATGTTGTATTTAAAATGGCATTTCTATTCTTTTTTGGCACATATGATAGTAAACTCTTATCTTTATCGAAGCAAAATCTAGCATCCCCAGCTTGGCGATTCTTTGTTGAAAGGAACTGTGAAGGTATTTGAAGGTATTTCAAGTACCAATTGTCCATTGTTATGTTTCCGTTTGCGCACACAGAGATGTTGTTAGTGTCTTTACGTCATATTCAGCTAAAGCCTTTTATTAGTTTTAGTTATTTTACCTAGGTAAGGCGATGCGTCAATCATGTATTTAGTTTCAGCTTCGCATACGATGACAATTTTCAACCTGTACTTAGCAGGTTTGTTGGGTATCTATATGCGAAATGGGCAACGGCTCCTGAAAGCCAGCAACTGTTCGTCGATGGTGATTTACGAACCTGCTTTATATGAGTTTCTGCAACTGTTCATTAGTTCCTCCCATATCTTCCTTATTGCAGCCAAGGGATCTGGTTCTTGTCTGGCTGCACGTGTACTCTTGCTATCAAAACGGAGGCAATTTAAAAGAAATTTTAATCTTTCTCGGCTCATTGTAGCCTTATAGTTGTCCCACATAACGTATCATCAAACAGTTTCTGAGCACTTAGATGATTATTTTTCAGTATTGCTGAAAACATTAATAATCCAATAAGCGCTCGAATTTCCATAGAATTAGTCATAGTAGTCGATGATTTTTCCTGGCCATAATTTTCTGATTTTATACGTATTTGACTATTGGTATGAATGGTAATCTCACCAACATTTCTATCTAATATAAATAATGAAAAGACTTCAAGCGGGTTTGAGGCAGGTTTAGCGATCGCCGTTGATCCTTGAAATATGTGTGTTTTATTTTTAATTGGTATTCTTGAAGTTTTTTCCTGCTACTGCAGACCGACGATGTCCATTTTTCACCTTAAGGGATACCTGGGAACCATTTGTTTCTTGAACTTGTGGAAAACTAACATCTTCTAACTCCCTGTGGAAAACCTTCGAATCTCAAGTTTGCGAAGAAATTTGTTCATAATGGGACTGGCATCTCGTTCTGATACATCAACGGTTGTCTCTGATTGAGATTTCTTTATTATTACCTCGTTTCTTATCAGCAACTATATTGATCTACTTTCTCTTGCTAAAGTGGTGCCGAATCATCTGTATTGATTTCATCATCTGACGACTCGTATTCACTGCCAGAATCTTCATATGGCTGTGTCGTAAAAATCGGGTGCATTTATTATATCCAAAAGTTCTTTGTCAGTCAGTGGTTTTTCCAACAGTTTTGGTTCATTTTGTAAAATATATTTGACAACGATACCTAAAAAAAAATGTTGTTACACATGAGACAAAAATGTTACGCAAAGACTAACCTTTCGTAACAATTATGAGTGTACTACCGATACAGCAGAAACTAGATGTCTGTAGCACAACATAACACTGTTAGTTAAACAATGATTGCAAATGACGAAACTACTGCGAGAGACAGCCTTTGAGCATGTGTACAGGAAACGATTTGTGACCATTTCGGGCGTTACCTTTTCGCGCGTTTCACAAAACTTTCCCCTTTCGGGCGTTCAGTTTATAGGTAGGAAGTGAATGTGCTTTTGAATTGCCGTTTCGTGCGTCAATTTTATATTTTACAGGAAATATGGAAAATAAAAATAAAATTAACGAGTTCTGCTGATTCAGCAGTTTAATTTCAAATTAAAAGAAATGTACGATAACCCTTGAAGAAACATGCACAATATTGCATATATATTATCAGAAAGTAGTACATATATTAAAAAATACAAAATAAAAGTACTTTAACTCTATGTAGAGTAACGTTTGTCTAATCTCTATATTATACAATACTTAACTAAAATTAAAAGTAAATCTCTCTATAATTTTACAATATATTTCAGCTTGCCCAATGTGTCACTAAGATTTTGTCTATTTTGTATTAGGTCATTTACAACTATTTCTAACCGCCTATCTATTTCACATTATTGTATTGTATTATTTGTAGTCCGATGACGTTTCCCATAGCAAGTTCATATTCGGCGAGAATTATGAATCCATTGATCAACAAAATAATCATTAAATTTAACAATGGATTCATCGGTAGGAGAATTTTCCATTATACAGAGCCAACCATCTGTAAAATTATCTTCTGGCAGACGAGATAATGCAGCACATTTCCTTATGCGGTTTCTTACTTCCTCGTTTTCCTTATACAGGTTTGTTAGACTTAAATCTTGCACTTTATGCCAAAGAGCTTGATTAAAATGAAATTTACATACTTTGATAACTGTAGCCGGAGAAACTTCTTCTAAAGCATTAATTGCTGCAACTTAAAAATAAAAAATACTTTTTTTTGGTAAAAAATTCTTGATTTTATTTTTTAGTAATAAGAAAAATTGTTTATATGTCGTCTCTTATTGTCGCGTAGCAACAGGAATGATGTTTGTTCTTTCTTCTATACTACCAATATCCACGTGAATTGTATATAATTGGCAAAACAGTGAACTACAGCTTTTAAAAATCCTATCGAATAGAAAGGCAAGAACCTCTTGCTAATAAATTGCCTAAGTCCAATGTAAATATAAGAATCCTGTCTTCCATGCCATCGTCAATTACGACATACTCTATCATAAACTCGGGGACCTCCATATTATCTCATTTTTTCGGAAGCAATCTATTGCCTAGCGATTTGTGTCGTTCATTATACAATGCATGTTTCACTTATGTAAACAGTGGAATATTTGTAACGAAATCCAAACCTCTGTCCTTAGCACTTACAAGATTTCCGAAGAACTATTTTATTTTAGTAACAGTTTAATATTTTATATCATCCCTATTTTGGTGGAAGGCGAAGCAAACAAACAATAGAAACAAATAATAATAAATTGATAGTTAATCCCTCGGTGAGTTTATTGCAAACAACATTAATTCCGTATGCATTAAAAGTAATTATAAATTCACAACAAATTGATTCCTAATCCGTAGGCGATTACCAGGTACACAACTTTAATCCCTTAACAATAAATAAATATAAATTCAAACCACTGTACCTTAATTCCTAGTCAAGTTTAATGTAAAGATAATTATAAATTTAAAATAAATTGATTATTAATCATCCCTTGACGGGTTCAATAATTATCTCTTAATAAATGCTTAATGCTTTTATTGGTTTACTGTTACCTGCAAATTTTACGCACAAAATGGGATTCAAGAGAAAAAATATAGTTTGGACACATGAAACGGCAAGATACCACAGAAAACAAGCCCAAGGGATTTATAATACGTTGCGTAAAATTGACGAATGGTTATCTTTCTAGGGTTAATACTAGTTTTGATGCATGTTATCTCTTTGAATTCTTGCTCGTTACTGCTCTTGATGGAAACGTTGTCTCTCTAGGTAAATGATGGGAGTAGGTGAATCAAAACTTTTTTTCGATAATTCTAGAATGCAAATGATTTATATACCGAGAAAGTATCAATGAACATAGTTGAGTAAGGCTTCAAATGTAAATGGAAATCCCATATTATACCTTTACAATTAACTAAACTAAATGCGGGGTGGTAGGTATAATATCAATAAAAATGGCATGCGAATGTGTACCGTTTTGTATCTGAAATGCTAACTAGAATGGTTACAATGAATTAAGGATTTAAGTAATTTGAGTAATTTGTAAATTCCAGTACTTTTCCTTGTATTTTGTATTAAATATAATAGCAAAGGAATGTCCAAGATTCCGGATCTTATTCTATTCATCATTTGGCAATCCAAATAAAATAATTTGATGTCACAAATTACACAAATAACGAGAAAAAATAATTAAACTAAGCGAACAAAAATTACTACTCGTAAATGTAGATCTCGGTTTCCAGGTTGGAACTGCGTCGAGTTAGGCGTAATTGCCAACGTTTCGTCCACTGTTTCAAGGGACATCTTCAGGGTTGTACGTAGATGTTCGTCGTTTCGCAGTAGCTTGAAGAATTACGCCTAACTCGACGCGGTTCCAACCCGGAAACCGAGATCTACATCTAGAGAACGACCGCGGAAACCTACACCTACATTTAAAAATTACTAAAATTATTGTTCTCACACTGAACAGTTATAATTCCTACAATTTTGTATGGTATGAAAAATGGGGGCTACAAACAAACCATATTAGTAAGATTAGTGCAGTGAAAATGATACACTTTAGAAAAAATGCAGGGAAAACAAAATGGGATTGGTAAAGCAATGACAGCATTAGAGAACTCATGGGATTGGTAAAGCAATGACAGCATTAGAGAACTCATCATACAGGAACCCATAATATCTAAGGAGAAGGCAATTAAATTGATTCGGCTATATAGTTCGAATGGATTCAAAAACACTACTGATGAATTAATGGAGGAGAATGAGGAAACAAAATGAGAAGGGGTGACCTAGAAAACAATGGACTCAACCCAATAAATAGTTAATATAGGAAAAGAGAGAGGGAAAACAGTGAAGGACATAAGGGTAATTGACAAGAATTAGGAAGCAATTGGGAAAAAGGAGACGAACTCGTAATCCAAATCCGACGTTCGAAAGGCTAGAAAGGAATAGATAAA
Organism: Melolontha melolontha; assembly: GCA_935421215.2. Lineage (NCBI taxonomy): Eukaryota > Metazoa > Arthropoda > Insecta > Coleoptera > Scarabaeidae > Melolontha > Melolontha melolontha. The sequence continues at coordinate 66,201,418 of OW285240.1, forward strand.
GAAAGAATTTTTAACGGCAGGCGTTTTCATGGAAATTAAGTCATCGTTCCTTGATTGAATTAGAAAATCTTTAGCCTGAAATTTGGAAATAGTTTAGTACCTTCCTTACAGGAATTTGCGTTGCATCGGAATCTCCTCTAGACTTGTTTTTGAAGGGCTATCACGGCCGGGGTCGTCAATAATACAACGCTTTTCTGCACGTGTCACCAGGTGGTCATCATAGGTGCGTAATCTTTGTGCTTCATTAACCGCAACTGTTTCTTGTAATAAATTTTCGAAAATTTACAAACAGTTGGAAGCCATGTTCTCCGTTAAAGTTTTAATGTTTCTCCATCTTGATTACTTCTTTGATTCTCCGACGGTAATTTTTCTCAGTAACCAATATTTTAAATTTTTCAATATCTACTTAATGCCTGTTCTAGTGAACATGTTCTGTAAACACTGACTACCCGAGTCTTTTTCTTTATATATTACTCAGCTGCTCCTTTACCTTCTGTTCAATAGTTGTTTCAATTTGTCAAACGCAGTTTTTCGTCGCTGGGAAATTCATCTGTAAACTTCTTTTTTTTTTCTTTAGGTAGTTTGTTCTCGTTTCTGTACTGTATATATATATGTATATACGGGGTTCGGAAAAAGTAACGCATCAGTCGAATAATTCGGTAAATATAAACTTTAGAACAAAATGTTGTTAACAAAAGTTTTTTGACATGTTATTTCGTATTGGCTTCAATCATTTGTTTTTTTTTCATGATGATTACATATGACAGCCAAAAAAATTTTTATTTTTTTAAATGGAAATAATATTATTTTTTAGACAATTCGGAATCTTTATTAAGTTCTGAATATGAATGCGTACTATTTTCATGGGGTTAGATAATAAAAATATTGAGAAAAAAATAAAATTTAATAAAAGTAAACAAACTACAAAATTAAATTAAATGCTCAAAGTGACGTCCTTCTACGACCTGACAGTGTCCTAAACTTTCCCAAAAATGACGAATTGTATTTTGTAATCTATTAGGTGGTATGGCTTGTATCTCACGAGTAATTTTTGCTCTCAAATCCTCTAGGTTTCTAGGTTTCTCCTTGTACACTTGCGACTTCAAGTGTCCCCAAAGAAAGAAATCCAATATTTAAATCGGGAGACCTAGCGGGCCAATCAATAAAACCCCGACGTCCAATCCAACGACCGGGAAAAATTGTGTCTAAATACTGTCGAACATTAATAGCATAATGTGGTGGTGCTCCATCTTGTTGAAACCATAGATTACGGTTTGGCATGCTTGGTTGATTGTCGTTAGGAAATAAAATCAACAGATCTGGTACAATATGGTTACGCAATAAATGTAAGTAACCATCACCATTTAGGTTGTGGTCCAAGAAGTACGGACCTATGATTCGTTGCCCAACAATGCCAGCCCACACATTAAGTTTATGGCGATGCTGTGTATGATTTTCTCGCATCCAATGTGGATTCTCAGTCACCCAATAACGGCAGTTATGCCTATTTACAAATCCATTTAGGCAAAATGTAGCTTCGTCAGAAAATACGATGTTGTTCAAAAAATTTGGATCGTTATTGGACAATTCCATTATTGTTTCACAAAACTGTAATCTTCTGTCCGGGTCATCTTCGTTAAGTTCGTGCAGTAAGTGTATCTTATAGGGCTTGTATTTGTTCGCTTTTAATATTCGTCTAATAGATCTGCTACTCATATCATTTTCTAATCCTAGTTGAGTGGCTGACGTAGTGGGATTTTCCGTTACAGCAAGTAAAACATGAAGAGATCGGTCTTCATTAGTGATTTCTTTTGGTCGGACAGCTTTAGGTATATCTCTAACATCGCCCGTTTCTCTAAATTTAGTAACCAATCTCGAAACTGTTGATTGAGTTATAGGATCTCGATCCAAATAAACATTATTGAATAAAGTGCAAACTTCGTAATGTGAACGTTGCCTGTCACCATATCCGACCATCATAAGAATTTCTATTCTTTCTTTAGTAGTTAATTTGACCATTTTCACACAAAACACGTATTAAAAAAAGCAAGTTTTACGATGGAAACTATTTTATTGTGAAACGTCAATAATTCAATGATAGTCAAAAAATCTATAATTTCCGAAGCAATCTAGGAAACACTGCACTAGTCCAAATGTACGTTTATTAAATTTTATTTTTTTCTCAATATTTTTATTATCTAACCCCATGAAAAAAGTGCATATTTATATTCAGAAATTAATAAAGATTCCGAATTTTCTAAAAGAAAATATTATTTCCAGTAAAAAAAAAATTTTTTTTTTGCTGTCATATATAATCATCATGAAAAAAACGCAAATGGTTGAAGCCAATACAAAATAACTTGTTAAAAAACTTTTGTTGACAACATTTTGTTCTAAAGTTTATATTTACGGAATTATTAGACTGATGCGTTACTTCTGCCCAACCCCTTATATATATATATATATATATATATTCCTACTGTATATCAAAAGATAATAAAAATTATATCCATACGTAAACCATAGGCTAAGAAATTACGTAAAAAACAGTTAGGAATATATTAATCTCAAGTCAAAAGAAATGAAACTGATATAGAAAATAATTTAATTACAAAAGTTTTAATCAACGCAGCTTGTCCTAAGGTACCACAGAATTAATTTCAAAATTTAGTACAAACAGATATAGCGATAATAAATATTTTACAAAATATTACAAACGATTTTATTTTAAATTTAAAATTAATATATTTCAAAATGCGTCCACATATATCGTGCAAAATGCAGCTGGGCATGGAAAAAACAATTTGGTTTCACATGCGGCAATAAAAAGTTGCCCGATAAAGAAATAAGTTACAAAAATAAATCTATGTATGCATATGAAACAAAATTAGTATTTAATTTCACATTAAAATGCTAAAGAAATATATTAATCTATAAAAATGATTTTTAATTTGGAATAAATAAGATAGATTGAATTTACTATAAGTCGAGCTCTAAAAATGCTACATAAATTAATTACAGCAGGATAAGAAAGCAAAAAAACAAATTATCAAATGAAATTAGATAAAATAAAAAAAAATATTAATCATGCGAATTACTTGGTTTCCTAACTATATGTCGAAAAGCCGTGATTAAGCTTTCGTTACTGAAGATTTGCACTACTTAAGCAAGAATCGACCTAATACCACCAAGATAGCAGCTCGAATCAATCATTCGCTGACACAGAAAAGCGATAGGGGGGTGATACAGTTAACAAATTTAAACACAGATAGCGAAATAAGTACCCGTAGACGTATTTAAATGATTCGCAGGCAAATTAAGATACCGGGGCTTCACAATAAATAAGGAAAACTATAAATGGAAATTAAAATGTAACACACGTCACTTTTCTTTTTCTAATTGCTAAGGGATGCTAATTGTTATTGCCTTATATGTTAGAGTAGTAATGAAAACAAGTGGATTAGGTCAAACCTAACAACCAGAGTTGATCATGGTCAAGATAGAAAAGGTATTTCCAGGATGCATTATTATATATTATTTCTACTTTATATACAACTACTTTATTACTTCCACTATTCAATAGTAATTGACTCTCTAAAACAACTACTTTATTATTTATACACAGAAGTACAACAAGGAGATTGATTTTATATCTTTTTTAAATTCAGCAATTCTAACAATAGAAACTATCGTAATGAAGAAAACATGAGATTTTTAAAGAATATATGTATTAAGGTTATGCAATACTGAGAATAGATTGTACTTTGTTGAAAATCAATTTTTAATATGTGTATGTATTTACTTGCAATAAGTTAAAACACGTATATATTTAAAACACAATATATTTAAAATTATCAAATTTAGATTATCTAAATTACAATCGGGCATTAATATGTATTGCAAGGACACCGTCATCTTCACTTTCTGAAAGTTCAATGTATCCGTAACCACTTGAGTCGACAGTAACTGATTTTCCGGTACATGATCCGTTGCTTAAATTACCGCTGATTACGTCACAATAGGTACCGGTCGGCAAACATGTCTGTATCGTTTGATAAATGGACCCACTATTCGTGAAAGCAACGAAACCACTGCCACCACGACAGAATGCTATTTGTTGAGAGCCGTTCGACCACCAATCGTTAATATCGGTCCCTTTGACAGCGTTTTTAAAGCCAATCATGTTATATATTTGTCGCCACCTGTGTTCACACACCCAACCATTGGAACATGTATCGTCACTATTGATTCCAGGAGAGATTATATTACCGGAACTATCAGCTGGTGGACCTAAAATTATAATGTGTTTAAAATCGTAAATGAGGATTTGATTTAATGTTTTTAAGTAAATAAATACACAAGTATGAAACGTGTATGTGGATATCACATATTGCTAAATAATTACTCTAACGTTGTCTTGAACTATTATGTATATTAATAAATTTTATTTGTTTAGCATATACCTTGATCAGTATCATCGAAGTAAAAACTGGACATAACTCTAGTTGATCCATACGGATGGGCTAACATGAATGCAATTGCCATTTTATATTGCTTAGATGTTTTATATGTTAAAATATTGTCACCACCAGCTCCGTGACCTCTTTGATTGTCGTGATTGTCGACAAAAACAAATGCGTTACCGCTGTCCAGAAAGCCCCATCCGGCACCCCAATTCGATAGATATGCCAGTTGATCGTAGCCTCTGAATACTCTACCAATTTCTGCACTAAATTTGAATTCAGTAACTCTTCCCATGCTCACATAATCTGAACTTGTAATAGGTTCGCCACCTAAAATAATTTTTTTATTAATTAAATATAATAAGGGAAATACATATTGTTTACAAAATATATAACATATTTGATTACCTAAATCGATAACTTCTTGGTAGATAAACGGCTTTGTATTAGATGCAAATCCATGGTTAGTATTAAGATAATTAAGACCATTATAAATAATTGCCAAATCTCCAGGCCACATATGTTTCGCTGCGTCAACTCTAAACCCAGCTACTCCATAGTTTATAAGCTTGTTCAAAAATTCAACTACTTTGTCGCGAACATGATCGTTACCCTAATGTTACGATTGAGTTAGAATTAATTTTAATAAGAATCACTAGAACTTTTACCTGATTAAGGTCTCGAAGACCAGATAATTCACAATTTCTTATATTTGCAGCATCGCAGTAACAACTGTCAATAGAGCATTCGTAGTTGAAATGGCTGGAATCAAATGGTACTGCTGGATAATATCTAGTATCACTATAGCCTACACTGCCACCTGTACCGTAAATAGTTCCCCAATTACCGGTCATATGGTTAAAAACAACATCAACATATATTCTGCAAAAAAACAATTTATTTAGTAGATAACTTGAAATTAAACTTATAAATAAATTATTATATTTATCATATCAATATTTTAAGGAATTAATCAAGGTTAGTCTCTAATATACACTACTACTCTAATACTAGTTTTGAATTCCTGATATTGCAGTAACATCAACAAGATTGAGCGTTTCCAAGAATTTCATATTGTTATTCAATGCGCGTAGTTAAAACAGTTTTATTTTGTGTATTGAATAGCCATAAATGTTAAAGATTAGTTTATATAAATTATGTACTATAATTTCATTTTTAATTCACTTAAATACTTTTAATAGATACCTGATTATTTTCAGTATTAGATTCATTATCAAAATTTAATTCGTTCTGGAATTTTCCAGTTTTCAAGGTAGTTTTCACTCGATTTTATTCAATCTTATTAAGGTCGCACAGTATCCAAAAATGTTGGAGAGAAGAACAAATCATTTTGTATGTTTTTTAATTTTAATTTCGTATATAACAAAGTAATTTGAAACATACTTGAATAGGTAAAATCTCACCAAATTTTGTATAAAACAAAAATATTTTTAATAATATATTATTATTTAATAATATAGGATATTATTAAAAATCGGTTGTGGAGAACACAATACATGTTCATATTTGTATGAAAGTATTTCTCCCGATACGCAGACACGTGTTTCATCGTACTACAGACGCATCAGTGTACACCACCATATTACCAAAGTTATTAAGACAGAGCGTAGAACACTCAGCACTGCTTATTGAATAATGTCAACATCACGGAGGTAAAAAACAACCATTACTGTCTTCACACAACAAGTGCAAAACCAAGCCATTTCAATCTGACGGGTACAAACGCAACTGACAGAACCTATATTAACTGGCGTGGTTTTGCACTTGTTATGCAGATAGTTATGGTTGTTTTGGCGTTCTTGATGCTGACATTAGTAAACGCTTTGTTTTTTGTAATATGGTAAAAGTGTTTTTATGGTGAAAGTATCTCTCCACTGGTGCGCACTGATGATTCTGTAGTAACATGAAGCACGTATCTACGTATCTGGAAAGATACTTTTACACAAATATGAACTTGTACACACATGATTTCTCCACACCCAATTTTTAATAATATTTTTGCTTTATACAAAATTTGGTGAGGTTCTACATACTCAAATATGCTTCAAATTACTTTGTTATCAACGCATTCAGTTGTGTCCGATATAAAGTGGAGGCACGTTAATACAGTTCTTGCGAGTTGCGGTTGTAACCGTCAGATGGAAACCTTTGGTATGGCTTTGAACTTGTTATGAAGAAAGTTGTTGATGTTTTGGCGTTCGCGATGTCGACATTAGTCAATGAGTAGCGCTGAATGTTCCTCTACTCTGTTTTAATAAATTTTGTATTATGATAAGAGTGTTATTAGTATTATTACAACGAAAGTATCTCTCTAATTGTGCGCACTGACGATTATTTAGTAAGATCAAATAAATGTCTGCGTATTTAAGGAGATATCTTCACATAAATATGAACTTGTATTGTGTTCTCCGCATCCGATTTTTAATCATATTTTAAATTATACAAATATTTTTGTTTTAATGTCATATGTGTTCAGGAAAACAAATATTCCTTGTTTCTAATTATGGGGACAATGAGATTACCTTTTTATGACACAACATTATTGTAATTTTTTTTATAAGAAATGTATCCGTGCAGAAATTATATTATCAGTTCGGGAAAGAACAATACAGTTGTTTGACGATATCTTCTCTACCGAAAATGCTGCGTTGAAAATATCATTCATGGGAAAAAGATGAAGTGGGCCTCAATGGCGCTTTTTTCAGAATAGAAGCAAAGAATGTAAGTTTCTTCCGGAATATTTAATTGATACCAATGAGAAGGAAAAACATTTTTGTTTATTTACTTATTTGGAACGAAAGAGGTATTATATAACCCAAAGATTAGGTATGATATTGCTGCCAAAAGCTTCACCAAAAAGTAAAAGAACTATAGTTTTTTAGGAAACTTTGGCGTTCTTGTAGTTGTCGTTTTGGCATTTGATTATTTGTAAAAATGTATGTGTACTGGTTTCTACAAAGATCTTTCAAGCATTTTCTTAAAGAAGTGTTGTATAATCAAGGAAAAATTAATCTTGAATACTTTTACTCTTCACCTCTTTTTAAAATTCATATTTTAAATAATATTAGGGCCGTGTCAATATCAAAAACATAAGAAACGGTATGGCTAAAAAAATTTTTACGCCAAAATTTATATTTTAAAATGGTTTACTTTTAAATGTCTAATCAATACAGGGTGTCCAGAAACTCTCCTGACAAACGAAGACCGGAGTTTCCTCAGATAATTTTAAGACAATTAAACCCACATTCACCCAGTCCGAAAATGCTTCCTAAGGGAGCTAGAGTTCTTTGAAGATGGCGCCTTGTATTTATTTATTTTTTTAAATTCCTCCAGAACGCTTCTATTTAGAAAAACAAAAACTGGTATGCTTATTTACCCTCCAGAGATGAATCGATTCCATCAATTGCGAATTTCTAGTACCGGTCATAGGCGTATGTTTTGGGTAGGTCAACGGTTATTTTAAGGCATAACTTTTTTGTCTTTAAGTTTTAAGCATTTGTGACACTAGATTATTAAATTTTCAGGTATTCCAGTACTAAACGGTACTCTTACTTTAAGTCGGTAGGATACACCGTTTTCTAGAAAAATCGATTTGTAAATTTTTCGTTTTTTCTTCATTAAAGTTCAATTTTTTATTTTTTGCAATAGTTAGCTCTGAACTGCCAACAGAAGTAAAACCTACGTTTTTCATTGTCAAATTGTTGTCAGTTCGCGAAATTTATCTTTGCATTTTTTACTTTGTGTTATTCAAACACAACGATTTCAATTTAAAAAAAAATGGTTTTTACTAATGAGGAATACGCCGATGTGCATTTAGTTTATGGCGAAATGAGGTGTAACGCTTGAGCGGCGCAACGTAGATACGCTAAAAAATTTCCCAATCGTCAGCATCCCACTCACTCAACATTTACAGCTCTTCATCAACGATTAAGAGAAACAGGTTCAGTGGTCCCAAAAAATAATGAAACAGGGAGACATAATGATGTAACAGCAGAACATGAAGATGTTATTTTAATGGAAGTTGAGGAAAATCCAGAAATTAGCGTTCGAAGACTATCTGCCATGTACCCCACAATTTCAAAATCTTCCGTAGGAAATATCTTACACAAAGAAAATTTATATCCTTTTCATTTTACAAAGGTGCAAGCACTGCTAGAAGGAGATTTTCCTGTTCGCGTAGAATTCGCCAGATGGTTACAAAATCAGAAAAATCAAGATGAAGATTTCTTCAGGAACATTTTGTTCGGTGACGAAGCTACATTCTCAAAAAATGGAATTTTTAATGTACATAATGCACATTATTATTCGTACGTTGGTGACAATCCCCACGTTGTTCAAGAATTTAAGCATCAGCATAGGTTTAGCATAAACGTCTGGATAGGAGTAGTTGACGATTATCTACTTGGACCTGTGGAATTACCTGCTCGTTTAAATGGTGCTGATTACTTACATTTCCTGCAAAATATTTTACCTGATTTGTTAGATGAGGTGCGTTTAAATATTCGGCAAAACTTATGGTTTCTACAGGACGGCTGTCCGGCCCACTTTAGCAGGAATGTACGAGACTTTCTAGATAATAACTACGAAGACCATTGGATTGGAAGAGGCGGTCCAGTTGCTTGGCCAGCAAGGTCGCCGGATTTGAATCCTTGCGATTATTGTGTTTGGGGATACATAAAAGCATTTGTTTATTCCGTTCCGATACAAAATCGCGCACAACTCTGGCTAAGGATACAAGATGCTTGCAACGAATTTAGAAATAACTTTGGAATATTTGCAAGAATTCGGCGTTCTCTAAGCAAAAGGGTAAACTTATGCATATAGACTAATGGTCATCACATCGAGCAACTTTTGTAACAATCTACCTTTGATACTTGTTCTTTTTTTGTTAGTTTCGTTCCATTGTAATAAATAATTTGTTTTTAATTTATTAAATTAATTTTCATCCATGCCTTGATAGTCCAAGCCAACTTCGTCGCTAAAAATAAGTAGGTACATAATAAATTGAACTTTAATGAAGAAAAAACGAAAAATTTACAAATCGATTTTTCTAGAAAACGGTGTATCCTACCGACTTAAAGTAAGAGTAGCTTTTAGTACTGGAATACCTGAAAATTTAATAATCTAGTGTCACAAATGCTTAAAAGTTAAAGACAAAAAAGTTATGACTTAAAATAACCGTTGACCTACCCAAAACGGACGCCTATGACCGGTACTAGAAATTCGCAATTAATGGAATCGATTCACCTCTGGAGGATAAATAAGCATACCAGTTTTTGTTTTTCTAAATAGAAGCGTTCTGGAGGAATTTAAAAAAAAATAAATACAAGGCGCCATCTTCAAAGAACTCTAGCTCCCTTAGGAAGCATTTTCGGACTAGGTGAATTTGGGTGTAATTGTCTTAAAATTATCAGAGGAATCTCCGGTCTTCGTTTGTCAGGAGAGTTTCTGAACACCCTGTATATTTTTATTAAAGTGGTCAGGCCTTACTTATCTAATTTTTGTGTTGGTAGCGTAAAATTAAATGTGTTGTCTTGGTTTAAATTTACTAACCTTACACCAACATTGTTGCATCTTGTAACCATGTCAGCAAATTCAGCTTCGTTTCCTGATCTCGTCACTATGTTATAACTTATTGGTTGGTATCTTTCCCACCATGGTCTAAACGGGGAACTAATAATTGCATTTTCGTTTACAGGCGAAAGCTATGCAAAAAATTGTTCGTAGTTTGTTGTAATAATAATTAAAAAGAATGGTTTTTATTTTATTTTACCTGAACACCCCCATATCCTTTGTTCTGGAGGAATCTTTCACATTCGTCTGCTACGTCAGAAAATTTCCATTCAAACAAGTGGACGATTGTGTTTCTATTATCCCACATGTTCGGGTCCCATTGGGCTTTGCCAATTCCAATCAAAGCCAAGAGGCCAATCAATATATATGAAAGAAACATTTTCAGTGTTAGGTAGAATTGACATTAAATCTTTTTTGATTTGATGTCGCTTATATACTTATTGAATATATTACTATCTACTAATTACATCTTGATTTTTATCTGTACTGTGCTGTATCTAATTATTCCTTTATTATATACGATTCGACAATTTTACTGATAAACAGAAGTTGAATATAATAACTTTAAATGGCACCTTATAAATATTCTTTTAATTGCATGAGAACGTGCGAAATTACATGCTTAAAGTATCGATAAGATGTTTAATATAGACGTATTACCTTTTCTAAATGGTCATTTTTGGTCCAATTCTGTAAACTGATATGTATTAATAAAATTTGTTTCTATAATTCGACAACAAATAATATCAAAAGTAATTCTATATGAAGCATGGAATAATAAAAATAATTAATTTATACTCTGCGGCATTTAAAATGATAAACTTTAATGTCCAACATATATTCGTTAAAGACAAAACAATTAAATAAATAGCAATACTTAAAATTAATAAATTAAAAGGCAAATATTATAATTTAAATAATAGGCAACAACAAAATAAATAACGAATTTAGAAACAAATCCAAATTTAGTAATAAAATTAGAAGTATATAAATTCCACATGGAGTTTTATGTAGTTGTTCTGGGCTCTAGAAACGTAACCGATGATCGAGTTCCACTTTTCGGTACCAAAGTTGACATAGGAGAGAAGAACCGAAGAATCAGTCTTTTTGTTTCTAAATTTGACTAAACAAAATCTCTAACTAGCTATAATCTCTCCTGCTACCTAAAAAGTTAAATATATGTACGACGGACATTTATATTTTTACAATCGACCACTAGATGGTGCTTTTGACATATGTAATCACTATATTTTTAAAGTTTGACATTTTTCAGTGAGAAATCCGCGATAGCTTAGAAACTGTGTCAGTAATTTGTTGACAGTGACAGTTTTAAGACAGTGAGCTTGTAAAATAATGGATTTTACTCGTGAAGGTTTTCGATGGATTATTTTTTACGATTATAAAAAAGGCCTAACTCCACAAGAAGGCATTATATCGCTTCGGTCAACGTTTGGTAATGAAGCACCATAAGAGAAGACAGTTTACAATTGGTTTGTGGAATTTCGTCATGGTCGTGCCTTAGTGAGTGATGAATCACGTAAAGGTCGACCAAAAACTGTTGTGATTCCAAAAAACATCGATGCCGATGCAGTGCAGATAGAACACAATCGACATGTGCCTTACAGTGAGGTAGAGGCATCTCTTGGTATATCGCAGACTGCAATTCATTCGATTTTACATGAACATTTATTTGTAAAAAAAATATGTTCCAGATGGATTCCACATAACTTGACCGGAGCACAGAAAGCAGATAGTGTTAATTGGTGTAAAGAGAAGCGCAAAAAATTCGACTTATGAACGGCAAAATCCGTATACAACATCGTCACAGGTGACGAAACATGGATATATGCGTATGAGCCAGAAACCAAGCAACAATCTACTGTATGGGTGTTCCAAGACAAACCGAACCCCACAAAAGTTGTTCGTGCAAGGAGCACTTCCAAGAAAATGATCGCTTGTTTCTTCAGTTGTACAGGATACATCGCAACAATTAAAAAACTGTTAACGCTGAATGGTATACAGTAATTTGTTTGCCAAAAGTTTAGACGAAATCAGGAAGAACAACCGAAAATGTCGCATTATTCTTCATCGCAATAATGCGAGTTCCCATACAGCACGTATAACAGTTGATTATTTGAAGGAGAAAACTGTTGAAATACTGTTTCATTGTCCATATTCACCTGACTTGTCGCCGAATGATTTCTTTTTGTTCCCAACTGTGAAACAAAAAGTGCGTGGACAGCGATTTTCAACACCGCAAGAAGCAGTCGAAGCCTTTGAAAGCCATGTTTCTGAGATACAAACTTCAGAGAGGAAAAAATGTTTTGAGAACTGGTTCGTACGCATGCAAAAGTGTATAGACCATAAAGGTAAATATTTTGAAAACAATAAAATAGTTTGTTCCCAAAAATGTTGTTTTCTTCCCAGATTTTGTAAAAATATAAAAGGTGACCCTCGTATTATGTGTATTCAACACAACGCGTAGGTTACGTTCCGACGGTCTTGAGAGACAGGTACTTTAACTCTTTTCTGGGCACTGTCTATTAAAAGACAGAAGCGTATTCCAATTTAGAACGTATGAAACAGTAATATTTTATGTTAAATTGTTCATGGTCGAATTATGAAATCTGAAGAACGTAAAGCTGAATTCAAGAGTCCCACGGGGCTCTACCGTGGGACTCTTGAAGGGGTTGTGAAAACATTCTAAGAATAACAATTATGGTATACGTAGTAACTACTATTATAAAGATTCTAAAAATTTCGCTACCCTGGAGAAAATCTACATGAAGATAGTTTGAACACCAAAATAGAAGAGTCTACTATTTTAAAAGCTCTGGCAAAAAGTCTGTGTAGATGACGTCCCCTTATTGTCTCGTAGCTAAGCATCTACTAATGCACTACGTGAACTCAATTAAGTTAGTTATGATTAATCTACCTGTTGTAAAACCATGTTGGTGTATGGATATTGACGGTTTGACAATAGAATATATTTTACCGTCTAAAGGTTATATTTTTGCAAGACTAGATAAAATACTTACCTATTTGGCTATGGTTTTAAGATTGGTGTAATTTTGAACCATTTCCAAAAGGAAAAGTAGATGTAATAATTTAAAAAAATGTTGTCAATGTGATTGAATCATGGTCAATACTGGAAACTGATTTAAACTCTTCATGATACGTACTTCTTCGGAATCGAAATGAGAAAAACTACAGCAATTTGAAAGTACAACTGGTGAAAATGATATATTGGACTTAGCTGTGGTATGGCTAAATACTTTAGGAAATACAGTGGCAAATAGTTCGATATCATTCGGGTTCTAAATGTCAATTTCACACAAAATAGTATTTCTAGGTATTCTTAACCTACCATTTCTGTTGTACATGTATTGTCATAAAAACCTTGGGTTACCAGCAATTTGATTTTAATCTGTTGAGAGATATAAATCATAGAACATAATTTCCTCACGTAGAAAATTCTTCGCGGTAACCTGTAATACCACAACAATATTCTTTCAATTTAATTTATTTGATTAGATATCGACTGTATCAGAATGCAAACTTTTGTGACACCGCGTGTGTATTAGATACCTGAGCGTCTATCAGAATAAATCAGAGAATAGTAGCTGACAGTTCAAGACATTAACGTTAGTACATGATTGTAGGAAAGACAAATAATATTACATACATATATAATCTTTACTTCCATATACCATATAATATAGATGTGCTTATTACCTACTATATTGACTCCAATATTTTCTCTAAATTGGGGGCTCTAAATTACGTCTTCCATATATGTCCTTTTCCATCTCTTTCTGTCACCAGCTATCCGTATCGCCTGTGCCCATTCTAAGTTTCTCTTCCCTAAATTTTCGTTTATATGGTTGCTCCATGTTTTTTTGGGTCTACCTCTTGCTCTCCTTCCTATAGGTTTACTGCTCCAAATTTTTTTCGCCATTCTGCTCCGTTCCATTCTTATCAGATGCCCGAACCATCACAATTGCGACTGCGCAATCGTTACGTTTAACGAAGTCACACGGCTTCTTCGTCTTATCTCGACGTTTCGTATTCTATCTAACCTTGTCACACCCTCTATTCTACGTAAATACTTCATTTCAATTGCTTGTAGTCGGCCTTCGTTCTGTCATTTATGGTCCAAGATTCGCAGATATATGTTAAAGTTGGTACATATATAGTTTTATAAACCTGTAGCTTGGTATATTTGGATATTTCTTTTTTATTAATCATTACTTTCCCCAACGCAAAATAAATCTTCTCCGCATTTCTTATTCTTTTGGCGATTTCCTTATCCATTTATCCATTTGCCTGTATTATCGCACCCATATAACTGAAGCTATCTACTTGTTTCACTCTTTTATTTTGTGTTACTATATTTAACTGTTCTTGGTGTTGGGAGATTACCATCGCTTTGGATTTGTTTACGTTTATATTTAAACCTCTCTTGTGCAAAGCATTGTCCCATAAGTTTATATTATAATTTAGGGCGGTTTCTGATGGTGCGAAAATTACTAGGTGATCGACATATGCAAGTGTTTTAATTACAATTTTCTGTAAATTATAGTATCCCACTTCCCACGGTCTCATAAGTGGGTGTCATTCCTTCATAATATCATCCATTTCCAAAACAAAAAGAAGGGGGCTCAGGATGCTACCCTGTCGCACTCCTCTCTTACTTTCAAAGATCTCTGAGTTGTTGTTATTTTGTCTAATGATATTTAGAGTCTGTCTGTACAAACTTTTAACTCCGCCTATGATATTACTTGCTATATTTCTGCTCTCCATTGCTTTACAAATAGCATTCCTACTTATCTCATCAAAAGCACTCTCTAAATCGATGAACCCTAAATACGTCTTTCTCCCGTATGCAAACGTCTTTCCAATTATCTGTCGGATGGTAAAAATTTTATCTTGCGTACCTCTGCATGGACGAAATCCTCCTTGCTCGTCTTCTATTTCTCCTTCGACGTAACTTCTCAATCTATTTTCAAGTACCTTTCATAGACTTTACTTGCGACACATAATAACGAGATTCTTCTATAATTTTCGCAGCTTCTAGGGTCACCTTTCTTATAAATTGGTAGCAGTATGGCTACTGTCCAATCATAGAGTACTTCTTTTGTCTTGAAGGCCATATTCACTATTTTCGTTAGGATCTCCTTTCCTTTATCTGGCAAGAATTTAATTGTCTCCGTGTTGTCATATCCCGCAGCTTTCCCTATCTTAATTTTACTAAGTGCTAAGGGGACTTCCGCCTCCGTTACGTCGTCTTGTAGGTCCAGTTCTTCTTGTACAACATTTCCTAATGTTATACCTGATCCGTTTACGTCTATAGCCATTTCCCCCAGAGCTTTTCCGAAATGATCTTCCCAAATTTCCATTTTTCTGGTATCCTCATACACAATCTTATCTTTATTGTAAAGTCCCCTTGACATAGGTGATTTATTGTCTTTCCTTACCTTTTTAAGTACTCTATAAAACATTCTTTGGTTTTCGTGTCTGCTTCTCTCCATCTTTTCTCCGAATTCCTCCCATTCTTTCTTCTTAACTTTTTGGATTAATTCTTTTACTTTCTTCCTTTGTCTTTTATATTGTTTATAGTCCGCCGCCTTTTTTGTTCTCAAATATCTTGCCCATTCCTTTTTCTTCAGTTTAACTTTGTTTTTAATTTCTTCTGTCCACCAAGCTGTTTGTTTGTGTCCCGGTCTTATTATGGATTTTCCACAGACTTCCTCAGCTGCGCCTAATGTGACGACTTTAAATTTGTTCCACATTGTGTCTAACGATATTCCTCCTTTCTTGTTCTCCCATTCATCAAATTTTCTCTCTAGGATTTGTTTGTAGTTACTTTGGTGCTCAGCCTCCCTTAATTTATAAAAGTTAATCCTAACTTGAGTTATATTATGTTCTTTCTGTTTACATAAACGCATACTTTTATAGGTCCTTAATATTGCTCTTAACATATAGTGGTCCGTATTTAACTCAGGGCCTCTCATGACCCTTACATCTTTGACAGCATCTCTATACGGTCTCTCAATAATTACATAATCAATTATCGATTTTTCTTTCCTTGTTGGTTGTTTCCTAGTAAACTTGTGAATTGACTTGTGGCTGTAGAAGGTGTTTGAGATTAGCATGTTATTATTCTCACAGAAGGCAATCAATCTTTCACCATTGTTATTAAGCATATTTTTACCATAGCGTCCTATAGCTGAATTTTCATCACTGGGGTTATTAGCATTCAGATGACCCAGTATTATAATCTTCCCTTTCAGGCTCTGTATTATTTCTTGAAAGTAATCATAGTATATATCTTTGATGTCCTTCTTCTTATTTTCCCCAGGGGCGTATGTAATTACTATGTTGTAATATTCTTTATTTGGATTCGTCCAGTTTACTACTAGGAATCTGTCTGATATTTGATCCCATGAACTTACTCTGCTCTCAAATTTTTTATTTATTACGCATTACAGTCCAACCTGAGCCCATTCATTTTGTAGTACACCACTATAGATCAGTATATGCTCATTTTCGAGATCTATACAACCTTTTCCTTTGTTTTTTGTCTCTGTTATTGCTAGTACATCCATCTTGATTTCTTTTATTTCCTTCACCAGCTCGAATTCCTTGACTGAAACCTCGCACGTTCCAGGTACCAATAAAAATACTTCCTCATAATTTACCGTTTCCTTAATTAATTCTTTTTTCCTTGTGTTGGCCTCATTATCTTCTTTATCCATCTCGTAATATCCATTTTCCCGGCGTGTTGTCAACCTGACATCCCGTCCTTCGTTTATCATTAGTTTTTTGGGTTCTGTACATTTGTGTCCTTCTGTTTTAATTGTTGCTCTGTCATATCCCATACTATTTCCTTCCCATTAATTATAAGTTTAAGGTGTCCGATCTTGACTATCTCTCCGTGATTTCTTTTTGCTCTAGCTATCTGTCTCAATTTGTATTGTACTTCACTTTCCTGTGGTGTTAAATTACTATCAATGTAGATGCTTTCTCCCTTTAGTATATTTTTCCTTCTCAATATATTCATTTTCACGCCAAAAACGCTCGTTTGTATCAATATTCGTTTTTGTCCAATATTTCTAGCCGTCTGTATTTTACATTCCATTTCCATCATTTCAATTAGTTTCTTGTTTACTTGTTGTGTTAGCCGATAGCACCCGATAGCACCAAATTGTTTCTGCGCTTTTCCTTTTCATATAGTTCTAACTTCCTTTCCGTTTCCGTTAAACGCTTTTCCAATTGTTTAAACTTTTTTTCCCATTTCTCATTAGTTTCTTGAATTTCCTATCTAAGGGTTCTTATTTCTAAATTATTCTCATCAATCTTTTGTTTAACCTCCCTTAGGTTGGACCTCATTTCTTTCATCATTGTTGATATCATTTCTTTAAGTTCCGACACATTATCATCATTCTTCGGGGCCTTGCATGGCGTTCTAATTATTTTTTTGGATCTATGGAAAATACCTGGACTCTTCTCCTCTTAGAGTCAGCAGATTCGTCTGTGTCTGACATGTTGCTCTGATTCTGTTAATAATATCGAGACCAGCGCCGGATGCAGTGACCCAGATCAACTCTTCGGAGGCCACTGCACCTACCAGCCACTTCATTTTATTTTAAATTATTTTGACTTAAAATTATATTTGTTGTATTTTATTTCTCACCCACGTCAAATAAAAGTATTCTTCCATTGCACTTCTTACTCACCGTTATGTTTTGCAGTAATAGCCGGCAACTTCTTTCTTTCCTTTTTTTATTTACGTTCTTAGAAGTGTTTATTTATTTATCGCATAAACTTTCCGTTACGCTCGTGACAAGATCCGTATGCGGGATTTCTTATCGCCGAACACTCGATAAAACACATCCGTACTCTTTGCCGACCAAATGTGCACTATAATATTAGTGTTGTTTTAATAAAAGTTAGCAAGATCTACTTTATGAAAATTGTAAGGTAGATTGGTGCTACAAGGAAGATTCAAAAATTCATTACCTTTTAGGAAAGGAAATATCCAATTCAGTGTTAAAGATTAGATTTATGATTATACGAAATATTTATGGACTTCTTATTTCAATTTATTGATAAAAATTCTTTCACTTTCTTTAATATTGATGGCAATAATTAATATTATATTATCAAGATGATACGAAATGTAAAAAAAATATGAATCAATTGTTGTTTTTCTTTAAGAAAATACATTTAATTTATCTGCGCAGTATATAGGTGGCGACAGTTTTTTTTTTGACTCGTTTCGCCTGGAAGAGATTCGGGCGAATTTATTAGCTAATAACTTTTTATAATATTCATGCTAATAAACCCTGGGATTAAGTAAAGAAATTTTTGACATGCTATCTTTTCTTTCTTGAGCCTCACACAAACTTGTTCATTTACAAATCAATTTTAAAATCCCAACTCGTATAAGACACTCTGATTTGGTTCATTGGAAAATACACTAACTCAAGTTCTTTAAAAGATCAATTTAGTAATTATATGAATCGAAAGGCTTCTTTAGTGATCTGTTTAGGGTTTCCAATTGAATGCATCTTGTTCGGAGTCGTTGTGATCTTGGCTTTTGATTTATTTATTTAGCGTATGGCTAGCATTTAAAAGTTAAATTTTAAAATCAAGGTCATTGATCCAGTCCAACGCGGAGTCATTAGCTTCAAAGAAGTCACTCATCTCACCTCCATATACTGTAAGGAGGCACTGAGCTGTAATATGGTGAATAGTCAGCGAGGTTCTCCGCATTCGCAAGTTGGTGTCTCTGTCAGTCTCCATTTATAGAATGAGTAACGACAAATTCCGTGGGACGTTCTTATTCTATTGGGTGTTGTGCACTCACGGCGAGGCTGCTCCATTCCTGGTAATGGCATGGTAGGATCAATGATATGGGCCGCTTGGACGGGTTTCAAGGCTTTCCAATACTCTCTACATCTATCATTTCAGTTGAAATCTTCTGGTAGAAGTTGATTTGCTAGCAGTAGCTGAAGAGATCTAGGCTTCAGTATCGACAGGCCGGCATGAGTTAAATCACTGTGTACTGGAAGATGAGGATTCGATATTATTTTAATATATTCTCTTACTGTATACTCTCTCCGGATGATGGGAGGTGTAATATGGATTAGAACCGAGATCCAAGGGAGAGGTGTACTTTTTAAACAACCGCTAATTATTCTCATGGGGCGCAATATTCAGCTACCGAGTAAACAAGGCTAAGAGCTGACGTTCTAAGGGTGGATGCGGTGGCATCCCAAACAGTACCGCAGAGTTTGTGGATTATGGTATTTCTAGTGCTTATTTTAGCTGCAATGTTCTCTAGATGCTTTTTATATGAGAGTGTTCGATCCATTGTTACTCCCAGATAGTTTGGGCAAGGATTATACCGTAGCAAGTTGTTATTGAAGTACACCTGCAACTCTAGATGTGCTTGTTTATTATTGAGGTGAAAGCACGACATTTCTGTTTTATTCATATTCGGGATTTGTCTCCAGTCGCCGAAGTATTTTCCCAGCACGGCCAGGTCCTCTGAAAGTATATTATTAGTTCCCTCTATGGTTTTACTCCAGTATGCAAGAGCCAGGCCATCAGCATATCCAAACTTTTTTGACTTCGTGTGTGGCATGTCAGAAATGTACAGATTAAACAGGACAGGTGCAAGTACTGAGCCTTTAGGCAATCCATTATTAAGATGTCTCATTTTACTCTTGCTCTCTGGCTCAATATGCGACTGGGCCTAAAGCCAACCTATTCAACGGAAACATGCCCCAATATTAATAGGTTAAGTCGGTTTAATAGCAATCTTTCCCGAAGCTTATAACATGAGCTTAACAAAGCTATCGGACTAAAGCTTTCAGGAAGGTTCTTGGGTTTGTTCGCCTTCAAGACTGCAATTATTTTGGATTTCTTGAGGTCTGTTAGAATATCACCTGTCAGTATGAATGACTGAGTAGAATTTATTCATCCACATCCTTGTGTGTTTCCAACAATTCTTGAGAAATTTGGGATGGATTCCGTCAAATCTAGGTGCTTTGCCAGATTTAGTGTCATTCAGTGCTTTATCTACTTCCTCTACCGTGAATAGCCTGTAGTATTTACGATGGGCCGTTTTTGTTTAGCGGCGGAGTGTTAGTTATTTCTTAATGTCTGCGTTCTGTTGTTTTGTACTTGAGACCTTAGAGAGTGTACAATTCGTGCAGCGCTTTAGTCAGCTGATTCTTCCAGTGTACCACGAGCGGGTGGGTTAGAGCTACCTAGTTTCGTCAGAAGGCTCCAAGCTTTCCTACTAGATCTTTTGAAGTCCATACTACTTGTCGTTTCTTCCCATTTTTTCGACGTTCTATGTCCAAACGATTAATGAGTTCATCTACTATCTCAGAGTCCCCGCTGTTCTGAAATTCCTGTGGATTTTCTGTGGATATTTGTATCGAATTGTCTTCTTCTTTATATTGTTTTTAAAAAATATGTTTTTCCTTCTAGTGTAACAAATCCTTATTTTCACTTGCAAATGTCTTAAAGATATATTTAAAATAAAATATGTAATCCCTCAGCAAATTTCCAATCACGTATGTGTCTACAATAAAGAATTTCAGGTCTTTTCCGGCAAAAAAAGACGAAGAAATATATTACAAAAGCTTGAAAAATATCTAGACAAGTAGAGGGACATTGCTAATAACAGTAATAACACATATATAGTTATCAAAGATCTATGAATATTCAAGGCTACCCACATACATGTGTGCTGTAGTGTATGTATATATATATATATATATATATATATATATATATATATATATCAGGTTCATACATTCTGCAGTTAAGAGTCCTTTGAAGAAAAAATTGCTAGAACATATCAAAGTTATGTTAATGTCATATTATTGTTCAACTGAATACATTTTAAATTTATACAATGATTATATTAATTGTTGACAAAAAATGTAACCTTAAGCAGAAAAAAAACATTTCTAATATATTCTTTTACTGCACTGGATGTCGATAGAACCAATTGCGCCGTTTATGGAGCAAATGCAATTGGGAAAAAATATAGCATAGAAATGGTTTTCTCGATTTAAAGAACGCCATTTGAACATATACGATTTTCAACGTTCAAAAAGACCATCAGACATTGATGAGAATCGTCTAAGCGCCTTTATTCATGTTGATTCACGCCAATTAACTAAGAAATTGGCCATTATAAAAGAATTATAACCAATACTCCATAATACGACATTTATATTCCGCGGGAAAAATGCCAAAACTGGCTGTTCGACTGCCACATGTTTTGGACGAAAACAAAGAGGACCTGTGTGTTAATATTTGGGCCTCTTTGTGGCTCTTCAACAGCATCGACCAACATATTAACAGATGACGTAAAATGGCGCCTTCGTATCGACATAAAGAACAGAGAAAAATGGCCAAACAAAAGCTAATACTCGTCTGCGTAAGATGATGTGCATCTGATGATACATAGATGGCGTCTACTATGAATTGATTCCGAGGAATATCATCATCACTGCTAAGAATTAGTGCTAACAACTTCGTCGATTTTGAGGACAAAATTCAAGAAAAAAGAAAGGGAAGGGATCATCATGTTATTTTACAGCACGATAGTGTTCGGCCTTATACTAACAACATTTAACAAAAGCGACTATTAAAGAACTCCGATGGTAGGTCATTCCACGTCCAACTTATTCTCCTGATCTCGCGCAGTCAGATTTCCACCTCTATTGCTATCTATCAAACAACGTTCGAGGGAAATCTCCTCTAATAAAGATGTTGCCTTTCAAAATTGCCTTGACCACTTTTCACTTCCGAATCACCGGATTTTTGTAGGCGTAGAATCGAAAAATTACCGTTCTTCTGGAAGCAATCGTAAATAATGGAGGAGAATATCTTCTTTTAGTTCATGTATTTTTTTTTGTTAAAAAAATTAATAAATTTTGAGTCAAAGCAAAACGGTATAAAGTTATGCATCAATCCAATACATTTAAATATTTTATGCCCATGTCACGCTAGTTACAGGCTAGTTACTTGAATTTCACAAATTATTATTTATTTTTATTATAATTATATAGGCACATTTTGTTTACGATGATCTATAATTTTGCACGATTCAGTGACGAAAGTAACATTTTTTTAAGCGAGAGAACAGTTTACCAAACGAGACGAAGCAGAGTTTGGCAATGTTCGCGAGTTTAAAGAAATGATTTCGGCGAGTTAAACACTACTTTTCTATGACCTCGCCTATGGCATACAACAAACTTAAAAAAAATACTTTATTGTCAATTAAAAATTACAAAACTATACATCATATTTAAATTAGTTATGATTTAAACATTGATACATAGAATATGTAGACTATAAGGTCGATGGCTTCAAATTTTCCCAAAATTTTGCAAAATATGCAAGCAGCACAAATTCCGAATATGAATTTATGTTATTATCCGCCCTCTATTCAATTAATTTTACATAAACTTCTTCATACGTCTTTGTCGATTTTTCTCGTAATACCTAAGTCCGCATAGGTTTTCTTAGCTTGATTTACTATTTATGGTGGCGTATTGGTAATATCTAAATCACTTTTTGAATCAGAAATCATGATAGTGAAGTTTCAAACAGTACCAACTGACGTGATTTAAAAATGACGGGATTACAGCGACAGTAGGCAACTAGACGCAGGTGAAATTTAGTAACTTTCGTCATTAGGGACGAAGGCTAACGTTATTGGATTTTCTCTCACTAGTGATGAAAATTAAGTTTTCGCTGCAATATTCCGGTGACGAAAAATGTCTTTTTATAAAGGGTCGTAGAAAAACTATATTTTTTATAATAAATCATTGTAATTTACACATTTCAACAACCAGAGCTTTCAAATAACCGTTTTTTCCCTGAAATTCAATATTTCTGTAGACTAAATATTAGGTTAGCTTAATTATTGTCGCTTGGCAAGTCTTATTTAAAGATTTAACATGGTATGACACGTAGTAGTACGACATGTAGGTTAAATCAGTTAATCAATCTAAGACATAACTGATTTAATCGATGCCATACACTGAAAACTTTTTTGTGACTCACTAAATACAGGTTTAGTCCTTATATTTACGCGTATCTTGATAATTTTATATCATGCCCGCCTTTCATGATTTTTTACGAGAAACTGCGTAATCCCTACTTGTTATTATGAATATTTTTGGAACAAAATTTTCCTTTACGTTATTGCATAACTGATGCAGTTTACTGCCGAAATGAAATTGTAGATGGGCTGATAGAAAGATTTAATCATTAGTTGGAGATTTGAGACCGTATAACTTATTGGTGGTCATGGTTTCAAAAGATTAATATCTTTATTAGCAAACACTTAATTTAATTATATACATGCATGCTATTTAGATAATATTGGAATGCCTTACAATACTTTACTTACAAATACTTTAAATAATATATTCTATTTGAATACTTGAATTGATTCGGCATTTACTTGATAATTTAAAATTGAAATAAAACTACGGTTCTAATCTTCACTTTTAATCTTTAATCGTAATACGACAATTGTTTCGCCAGCACAGTGGCTTCCTCAGGTGCTTACATCTAAAGAGTACGTTACAAATTAAATTAAAAAATATATATATAAAATCAAGAAGGTTGGTATTATTTTACAATGTTTTTAAAGAAATCTATGAATTTACACAAGTATTGTCGGTAGTGAGAAAATGTGGCACATCTGGTCATCCCTAACTGTATATTATAGGGTACTAAATATGTTTACGCATAAAATTTGTTGAATAAACTACATATACATTTATATTATCGTCTCAACAGATTTTAAGTAAATAAATTTAATAAAGGCGAGTTATTTAAATCTAATTAGTAATTTAATAAAATTGGTGAGTGTTTTAATTTATTGATTTCGAAACTTTCCAGTAAATTTAATTTGTTGCCTTTATTGTCTAAATGCAGAATTTGAAAATCTTTATCGAAAGTGAGGTTTTCTTCTAATAGATGATTCGCAAAAGTGGAATCTTGTTTTTTATTTCTAAACGAAGAACAATGCTCGGCAATGCGTTTTTCAAACGATCTTCCTGTTTGACCGACATATATCTTACCGCATCTACATATTAATATATATAGACTATATATAGACTTATAGACTCGAGACTTCTTATTTTTGTCTGTTTTATCTTTATTGTTTTTAAT
Source organism: Melolontha melolontha (assembly GCA_935421215.2). NCBI lineage: Eukaryota > Metazoa > Arthropoda > Insecta > Coleoptera > Scarabaeidae > Melolontha > Melolontha melolontha. Next base: position 66,225,696 of record OW285240.1, read on the forward strand.
GTGTTTGAATAAATTTTTATTAGTTTTGAAAACCGTGTTAATATTAAGTTTTTTTAAATAACCTGAAATATGCTTATTAGGTATCCCAATGTACGTTTATAGTCTAAATTTTGAATTTTCCTTATCCTTTATTGCAGGATATACCATAGAGATTGCTTTTTTGAAAAGTTTTTTTGTCAGCATATTTTCAATTAAAGTATCTGTGTAGCCGTTATTGATAGCTATTTGTTTGACTAAATTTAATTCTTTTTCATAATTTTCTATTTGAATACTCTTCATTCCAAGTGGAATTTAAGCAGTAAATTAGTAATATATTTAAAAAAATACACTGCTAGTCAATTGAAGTGATCCACTTGAATTTTTCCATATTATGACAGGTTACAGTTTATATGTATTTAATAAAAGACAATTTGCAATCATCTTAAGTCAATTTTACTATAAACTTTCAAAACGCTATTGTTTTCAAGATTATTTTTTCTAAAAATCTGAATTAAAAAATAAATAAAGAACAAACGACTCAACTTCATAAAGCCAACTAAATTAGAATATTTTATGGAACGACCTTTTGCACGTAGTACAGCCAAACATCTTCTTGACATTCTACCAATTAGAACATTTATAAAGTTTTGAGGACAGTGGCGAGCATCATGCGAAATGCTCTGCGAATTGTGGAAAGACGGTGCCTTGAGGAGGGATTAATTGTCAATCCTCAAAAAAACAAGTTGGTAGCCTTTACCAACATGAGAAAACTAAATGATCTGGGTAGCGTAGGCTGTTTGGGCAAGAGTTAGAACTAACTAATGAAGTGAAGTATCTAGGCATAACACTTGATGCGAAACTGAATTGGAGCAGACAACTAGTCAAAGTGGCAGACAGGGCGGCGCAGCTCTTCTGGAGATCCAGAGGAGCTGTTGGCAAGACCTGGAGACTAAAACCAAATGTGGTATACTGGTTGTATACAGTAGTAATAAGACCAACGATTACATATGGACCAGTTGTCTGGTGGAAGGAGGACGGAGCGGACATCGTCGGTGGGGCTCCTCACGACTCTCCAGCGACAGGCTCTGTTGGGAATCACGGGAGCTATGAACAGCACGGGAACCGCTTCCATGGAGGCCATCGTGGGTCTCCCTCCGCTGGAACTATTTGTAAAGGAGGAGGCTATGGCTGCGATATTGAGGCTGAAGGCCAACGGCGTATGGTGTCCTAATAAGGTTGTAGGGAGCCATACAGATATTACAGGAACTATACTGGAAAAGCCGATATTTCAAATGCCGGCGGACAGTATGCCACCTGAAATTATGTTTACAGCTTAGCTGAACATACTTATACCGACCAGGGTACAGGCAAAAAATCGCTCGATCGATTGTGGTGCCGGCACCTGGTACACTGATGGATCACAATCTAATCAGGGGGCAGGTGCGGGCATATGCGGAATGTGCCCTGGAAGGTAGGCAGCGATATGTCTGGGGAAACATACTACAGTTTTCCAGGCCGAATTGTTTGGAGTAGCAGCCCGCGCCGAGGAAATTCGGGAAGCTGTCTGCGCAAACAAAAAAAATAACATAATGACCGATAGTCAGGCGGCTATTAAAGCCATTATGAACTCATCTACCAGGTCTAAGCTGGTGAAATATTGTAAACAGGTCCTCAATAAACTGGCACAAGACAATACAGTGTCGCTGATATGGGTGCCAGGACATGAGGGAATTAAAGGCAATGAGAGGCCGATAAACTGGCCAAAGAAGGTACTAATAGGAACTTCATAGGACCAGAACCTGTATGTGGAATCACTAGGGATTCCGCTAAAAGGGAGATCTGGTTATGGCTAGAAAAAGAACATAAAAACAAATGGAGGTTAACGGAAGGTCAACTCCATACCAAAACACTACTAAGGGAGCTGGACGGAAAGTTTTCAGCCAACCTAATTCGTAGTAACGAAAAAGAAATTAAAATAATTACCGAGTTAATAACCGGACATTGTCCTTTAAGGAAGAATTTGTACGGCATGGGCTTGGTTAGCGAGCCCTGGTGTAGAAGATGTGAAAAACAAGAGGAAACTAGCCTTCATGTAATATGCACGTGTGAGGAACTGAAGGAACTCAGACAGAAATATTTCGGGAGAGATCTACTGGATCCTTCGAGTGTACTCAAACTTCCCCTGAGGAGGATAGTGGCTTTTATCGAGGACATAAAACTAACAGAGTGGAATTGAGAGACCTATTGGGGATAGTACAAAGAGCAGTGTGCTCAAGTGCCTGGGCGTGCTGGCGTCCAACCCAAAACATAAGAAGAAGAAGAAGAAGAAGAAGAAGAAGAAGAAGAAGAAGAAGAAGAAGAAGAAGAAGAAGAAGAAGAAGAAGAAGAAGAAGAAGAAGAAGAAGAAAGTTTTGAGGAATTCTATTCTTTTACTCTCGTAACGCATCGCTTACTTCCTCTAGCGTCACAGGTTGGTGAAGACGTGCCCGCAGCTGCTGTTCCAGTTTATCTAGTAATATATTTATTTGATTGACTTAGTAATATATTGATTTTCTAAAACATCGTCGACTATCGCTGCACTGTGTAATCTTGCATTACCGTCCACTAATATGAAACTATGTCCAAAATTCTGAGCAAATGGAATAACAACTGGTATAATGCACATACCTCCATATCGTTCGAAATTCATGGTTTGACCTCTCAGGATAACAAGTAACACACGATACACGTGCTGCCATATTACGATCAAGATAGCGTTCTGTTTGTCTTCTTCATACTAAAACTCGATCATCTGAATGATGCAAAGTGAATCGAGATTCATTAGTGAACAAGCACCTACTCCAGTCTTCAGTCTTCTTCATTCCAATAGCGATGATATTGAGCCCACCGTCTTCTAGCGATGCGATGTTCCCTAGTTAGTAAAGGGCACGTAACACTTCCCCGGGCGCGTAAATTAAACCCATTTAATCCCCTTCTAACTGTTCTATTGGGTACCACAACATTTGCAGCGTCACGTAAGGTATTATTAAGCGCTCTAGAAGATTGTACAGGATTACGCGACATATCTTGCGTTGGAGTTGTTCTGCGTTGGCAAACACCTCCGTTTGTAAATTGCACACTACCAGTTATATTGTATCTTTCAATAGCTCGATAGATCACACTATGTGATACCTTAAAAAATCTAGCGACTTCTCTGTCGGACTATCCTTTTTGTACCATTCGAAACACTGTATTTATATTGTAATTGCTAAGACGGGGCATTTTCTAAAAGTACGTAACCAAAAATGAAGCTAGTAGATAATAAACGTTATACACAGCACAATTTACATATCAACTTAAATATTAAAATAAAAACGGTAATTTCTGTCTAAAATAGCTGATAAATATATTTTCATAACAACAAATTATCAGAAAATTTATATTAAAGCGTATATAAGGTATGCGTCAATAATTTGCAGATTTTTAAAAATACACTAAAAAAGATAAGTATCCTTAAATGGACCACTTCAATTGGCCAGCAGTTTAATAATAAATGTAAAGGGAATTTCGAAAGTTCTTAATTTTTTTAGGAAATATGGCAACATAGGTAAAAGCACATTTTCATTCACATTTTATTTTCAGAAATACACTAAATCATCTTTGTATTTCATTTAAATTTTTTCAAAAGATTTACATTTTTTAAATGGCGGAATTCACAATATTTAAGTAATAATTGTTTTTATTGTTTTTTATAATTGTTTCGCCATAAAACGAAATTGTATATATGTTAAATATAAATAAATCTAGGATATAAAATTCAACTATAATATTTCCATTTTTTTAATATTCAACGTTCATTTTTAAATTTAAATCACTGTAGGTTATAAACATAATTTTATTATTATATTCAAATTATAAAACTTTATCTAGATTCTAATAAGTAACATCTTTTATATTTGTGAATTTATTTCCTTATGATTTGGACCGCTTGTTTTATTACCTAAGATTATTAGTGAACGAATTTAATAGACGCTGTTTAATCTGGCAATCTAATGTTAAGCTCAAGTTAGCTAAATATGTATCATCAAATTCCATTACTAAACAATGGAATTTATTTGGAATTATATACTTAAATTTATAATTAATAATTAATTAGTATTGATATTTTAATATTAGACCAGTTAAAACCCTATTGTAAACCATTGCCAGTAGGCACGATTACTAAGAATTGATCATACAGAATTTCCCCCGATTATGACGTCAACTAATACATTGTACAGTCAATACCGTCCGGATTTTGTTATGTAATAGTTTGTTGGGTAGTGTTTGTTTTTTACCTACATGAAATATAGGACCTACAATATCAATTAGAGCCTACACTAGCAACAAGAGACTCAACAGTATCATATTAATATCAACAGACACCAGTCTCAACAACAGCACAGTACTTAGCATCGGTAATATAGTCTCTAGTCTCTTCTAACTAGTAAATTCAACAATATATTAATAAACAGTAAAGAATTTAACTTTAGATATAACAATAAGTGCCTCATTTGTGAGAATTACCTTAATAAACTAGGTTTAAATGCTTTTTGTTAAGGAAATAAAAATATTCAGAAACACACCCATGAAACATGAAAATGCTTTCTACATCTGCGACGCTAATTATTCGAATTTTTTTACCGAAAAAAATTCACCCTTATGCAGGATTTGAACCTGCGTCCATTGGTTTGCTGGACCACGCTTTTACCATTAAGCTATTAAAGGACTGAAGCTGGAAAATTCTTTCAATGGAGACTGTGGTTAAATAAAAATTTAAAAAAAGGTATATAACCCCTTACCACAATTATTAGTCGTATCCTAAATACGTATATGTAGAAAGTATTTATTTCATTCACATTACTTCGCGAAAATGCAATTGATTTGCACAAATTTGCCAACTACGGGCACAATATTTATAACTGTTTCTTAATGCAATTTAAGACTTCCCGACGATTCCAACTTCAGTCTTTAAAAAAAGGTATATAACCCCTTACCACAATTATTAGTCGTATCCTAAATACGTATTTCGACAACTAAGTTGTCATCATCAGTAGGTAAAAAACTACTAATTAAAAGTCGCACTGCAACCCTGTATAGACTCTACAGGGTTGCAGTGTATAATAGTTATGCGGAAGCGTTTCTCTTGTTTAACTGTGCCCCATGTGCGACTTTTAATTAGTAGTTTTTTACCTACTGATGATGACAACTTAGTTGGCGAAATACGTATTTAGGATACGACTAATAATTGTGGTAAGGGGTTATATACCTTTTGTTAAAGACTGAAGTTGGAATCGTCGGGAAGTCTAAAATTGCATTAAGAAACAGTTATAAATATTGTGCCCGTAGTTGGCAAATTTGTGCAAATCAATTGCATTTTCGCGAAGTAATGTGAATGAAATAAATGCTTTCTACATATACGACGCTAGTTGACTGAAAAAAAAATTTGCCCTTATGGATTCTAACCTGCATTCATTGTTTTGCCGGACCACGCTTTTACTATTAATCTATTAAAGGACTGAAGTTCGAATCGTAGGGAAATCTTAAATTGCATTAAGAAACAGTTATTAATATTGGGCCCGTAGTTGGAAAATTTGTGCAACTCAATTGCATTTTCAGTAAAAATTTCTAATAATTAGCGTAGTATATATAGAAAGCATTTATTTCATTCACATTACTTCGCGAAAATGCAATTGATTGTAGAATCTCAGCAAGGGCCGATGAATTAATATCTTTTATCTCAAGATATCAGAAGGTTATTGAATGTGGTTTTATCCATTCTTTGAGGTTTAAAATTACGATCATGTAAATTGCCTTGATAATTTGGTGTCATATATTAGTATAAGTTAGAGTTTGAAGTATTCATTATTTAGTCATAAGAAAATGTATAAGAAAATAAACATTCTCCAAAAGAAAAGGAAGATTTTGTTTATTTGTTGAATAGTTATGTTTTTAATAAAAAGCATATCCACAGAAATTAAGTCACCGTTTCTTGATCGTCAGAATGAAAAAATCTGGTCCGAAAATTTTGATAAGATTTAGTAAGATCTAAAAAATACAAATATTTATATAGTACCGAGCATATTAGTTTAAGATTAAAGAGTAAATTAAGTATCACCATTTATTTAACTACTATTTTTTAAATTAACGGTTAAAATTAAATGTTTTTACTTGACGAATTAAATATTTTTAATGACTAAACAGAGACGGATTAAAAACTTAGTTTTGTGAAAAAATAAGTTTTACGATCATTTAAACATATTCAGAAATATGTTTCCCGCATTTTCTTAAACAAATGTTCTTACATTGCATATCTTTATTAACTTGGTTTTATTAATCTTGATGAAATTCTTTAGTTTCCATCGTCGGTATCACCAACAATACAATGTTCTTCTAGGCTTCACCTGGTCGTCGGCATAGATGCATGTCATTGACCATAATGGTTTTGTCGTAGTAAAATACTCTAGATGTTATTAAATTTGCAACCGGTTTCTTCGATAAAGTTTTAATGCATCTTTGTCTCCACGTCTGTTCTAATTCTCGATGATAATTTTTCGCAGTAGCCAATACTTCAACTCTTTCAAACTCTTATTTATGTGCATTCTTGAGAATATGTTTTACAACCGCGGAATGCTCAAGTTTTTTTCTTTCTGTCACTCTTTTATTTTTTGTTTAATAATTCTTTCTGTTTGTCTAACGTAGCTCTTTGCACATTGGTAACCTTTCTGCAGAAAAAGTTCTTGCGTATTGACGTGATCGTGTTAAATCTTATTTTTAGATTTCTCTCATTTTTTCAACGACATAAAAGAATGGTAGCCAAGCAAACCTTTGTGTGATTCTTTTCCCTTTGGCTGAGACTTAGTTTTTGATTTATTTAGAATTTGTATTTTAAGACTATTGTGTTCATTCTTCTATAATACGTTCTTAGCATGTTCCCGTTCCTTTTGCAAATGCTTAGAACTCTAAGCACTTGCTAATTATTGTTGCCCTATGCATTAGTGTATTGATGGAATATATAGATTAGTTGAGGTGGCTATGAAGCCTATTTCACTGGACCTTTCTAGGTCTACTATGATCCTCATGTCTCGTTAGAGTATTTTCTCTAGCCCTGCTCTTTTAATTAAAGATAGCAACTTCGACAGCGGGTCTTTGAATAATAGTTACACTTTCTTGTCAAATCTTCGCATTGGCGTTGTACAAAGATGCGGTTTCCTCTTTCTCTTGGCAGAATCTACATACCGTTACGCTCTTTTGCTGTGTAAGGCTCAGCCTTTTTCTAAGAAGGAAGTCACAGTTCAGTACCACTACAATGTAAATGGCGGTCGCTTGGGCAAAGTGGAACTTTTTATTGGAGTCTGGTTTGATAACTCGCTTACATTTAAGGAACATATCCGTCAGGTATGCAATCAGGCCTACAGATACTTTGGTTTCCTTTCTCACAACACTAAGGTGTTCAAGACAATAGAATCCTTGAAATTATTTTGTCAAAGCTATATGAGAAGTACGCTGGAGTACGGGAGTTTGATTTGGTCACCATATTACGTGAAGGCTGTTTATGATGTTGAAAAGGTTCAGCGGAAGTTTCTGAAAATTATTTATTTTCGTAAGCATGGTATATATCCTGAGAGAGGTTACTTATATCAGAAATTATTCCAAGAATACAATGTAATAAGCTTGCGCGACAGATGCACAATATCATAGTTACTTTTCGGGTTTAAGCTCATTAAAGCTGTCCTTGACACCCACCTCCTATCTCTACTCAATCTCTCAGTTCCTCAATTTGCCTCAAGGCGTTTTAGCCTTTTTTATGTCCTCAAGTCTCGGTCCTTATATAATCAACATTCACCTATGATTGATATAATTTGGGCCATGAACAACGTAATCAAAAGGCTAGACATAGATATTTTTAATCTAAATTACAATCAATTTGTCACTATTATTAACAATGACTTCACATTACTGCGTTTGCGTCTGTGTTTATATTATTTCATAGTTTTGGTATAGTTATTGGACCATTTTCTGTAACTCTTATGAAAAGAAAAAAATAAATATTCTAAATTGAAGGTTCAAATAATCTACCACATTGTTCTTGGCAATATGCCAAGCTATAATAAAATTCTTGGCGGACATACTATAGAAAGAACCGGCAATTGAATTATTTAAAATACCAGCCCATATATTTAATTTTTGTGGATATCGGGTATATACAGGTACATTGAAGTGTCTACCGGCATAATACCAATATGATTTGTGTCTTTTCTTGAGTTGTAAAATCATGCAAGTTCAAATCGACTATTAATATATGCACGTAGAGAAATAAGTGTTGTACACCCAGTGAGTGTTTGTTAGGGAGTAGGGCATGTTAAATATGTATGCGTGTCCACCACTCTGCTTCTCCCTCCACTGTTTTTGAAGCTGGCATTCTTGTATACGTAGACGTTGTATATAACAAGTATACACTATATACGCAAACAGAAATTCAAATTTGTCAATTACGGTATATAAAGTGAGAGTGCTCTCAAACTTTTAAATACCTCCCAAAGTTAGTGTTAATGAAAATAGAAATAGATTAAATTAGATTATAATCGAGTGACACCAAACATTTTATGAAACATTGTACAAATCGAACAACTTACTATACACAAAGTAACAATAATAACACTATAATATATTTAGAATAAAATATTTATTAGAAAATGAACATGCGTATGAGCGGTTGTACAAAAGACGATCAACGCTGAACGTCTTTTGCACAATCGGCCCTTAGACTATTTAATTTACAATCTGGCATTAATATGTATAGCAAGTACTCCGTCATCTTCACTTTCCGAAAGTTCAACATATCCATAACCACTTGAGTCGACAGTAACCGATTTTCCGGTACAGGATCCGTTACTTAAATTACCGCTGATTACGTCACAATAGGTACCGGCCGGCAAACATGTCTGCATTGTTTGATAAATGGAGCCACTATTGGTGAAAGCAACGAAACCACTACCACCACGACAGAATGCTATTTGTTGAGAACCGTTAGACCACCAATCATTAATATCGGTTCCTTTGACAGCGTTTCTAAAGCCAACCATGTTAAATATTTGTCGCCATCTGTGTTCACACACCCAACCATTGGAACATGTACCGTCACTATTGATTCCAGGAGAGATTATGCTACCGGAACTATCCGCTGGTGGACCTAAAATGATAATTATATTTACCATAAAAGAGGACTTGATTCGATGATATGGATATTGCACGTTGAATAAGTAATTACCAAAGGTTTTGTCTGAGTTGGAGACTTTGTTTATAAAATTGCTAATAATGATTACGACTATTAATACATTTTATTTATCTATTATGTACCTTGATCAGTATCATCGAATGAAAAACTAGACATAACTCTTGTTGATCCATACGGATGGGCTAACATGAATGCAATAGCCATTTTATATTGTTTAGCGTCTTTATAAGTCAAAATACTATCACCACCAGCTCCGTGACCTCTTTGGTTATCGTGATTGTCGACAAAAACGAATGCATTATCGCTGTCCAAGAACCCCCATCCGGTACCCCAATTTGATAGATATGCCAGTTGATCGTTGCCTCTGAATACGTTACCAATTGATGCACTAAATTTGAATTCAGTAACTCTTCCCATGCTCACATATTCTGAATTTGTAATAGGCTCGCTACCTGAAATTATTTCTCTCTTGACAAAATATAATAAGATGTTTGTAAATGGAAAAAAATAAAGCATTTTATATAGTTTATGTAAATGTAATACATTTAATTACCTAGGTCGATGACTTCTTGATAGATAAACGGCTTTGTAGAAGATGGGAATCCCTGGTAGATATTAAGATAATCAAGGCGATTATAAATAATTTCCAAGTCTCCAGGCCACATATGTTTCGCTGCGTCAACTCTAAACCCAGCTACTCCATAGCTTATAAGCTTGTTCAAAAATTCAACTACTTTGTCGCGAACATGATCGTTACCCTAATGTTACGATTGAGTTAGAATTAATTTTAATAAGAATCACTAGAACGTTTACCTGATTAAGGTCTCGAAGACCAGATAATTCACAATTTCTTATATTTGCAGCATCGCAGTAACAACTGTCAATAGAGCATTCGTAGTTGAAATGGCTGGAATCAAATGGTACTGCTGGGTAATATCTAGTATCACTATAGCCTACACTGCCACCTGTACCATAAATAGTTCCCCAATTACCGGTCATATGGTTAAAAACAACATCAACATATATTCTGCAAAAAAAAAACAATTTAGTTAGTAGATAACTTGAAATTAAACTTATAAATAAATTATTATTTTTATATCAATGTTTTAAAGAATTAATCAAGATTACTCTCTAATATACAATATATTTTTTTTAACTAACTTTGAATTCCTGGTGTTGCAGCAATATAAGTAAGATTAAGAAGATCGTTTCTGATGCCCAAGATTTTGTGTTAATACCAAATATGAGATAATTTAATTTGGTACAATTTTATTTTGTACAATTAATAGTTCAAAATATTATAGTTATTTTATATAAATTTTATGACATTGATACTATCATTTCATTCTTATTTGTAATTCATTTAGTGGTGTTTAGTGTAAGATCATCTCTTATTACTATTCATATTTTAATTAATAAAGTAAAAAAAATAGTTAAAAAGTTCAGACGTCAAATTTAAAAATTTTTAACAGTTTTTATTTTCAGAAAAATTTTCGTTTTAATATTTAATACGTGGCTAAATATAATTATCTATTTTCTTGTGTCGATAGTTTAAAACTAAATATGTATCTATTGCTTTCGTTTAAATTTACTTACCTTACACCAACATTGTTGCATCTTGTAACCATATCAGCAAACTCAGCTTCGTTTCCTGATCTCGTCACTATGTTATAACTTATTGGTTGGTACCTTTCCCACCAAGGTCTAAACGGAGAAGTAATAACTGCATTTTCATTTACAGGGGAAAGCTATGAAAAATAGTATGCGTATATTTATTGTAATAATTTATTGTAATATTTTATTTTACCTGAACACCACCATATCCCTGGTACTGGAGGAATCTTTCACATTCGTCTGCTACGTCAGAAAATTTCCATTCAAACAAGTGGACGATTGTGTTTCTATTATCCCACATGTTCGGATCCCATTGGGCCTTGCTGATTGTAATCACAGCCAAAAGGCCGACTAATACATGCGAAAGAAACATTTTCGATATAATGAGAGCTGAAACTAAATCTTTTTCAATTTGACTTCGCTTATATACTTATTGATTACTATCTACCAATGCATCTTGACTTTAATCTACACTGTGTACTTAATTATTCCTTTGTAGTACACGATTTTTTTAAGTTGATGCAGAAACGTTAAAGATTAGTCGTTTTATATGTACCTAAATATTTTTAGTGCCTATAAGACATATGAAATTATATGATCAAAGTTGTTAATGTCTTTCCATTAACTTTTTTAAGAGCTCTTTGTTTGTTCAATAGTTAAAATTAAAATAATAAAATTTGTTTTTATAATTGATGAACAAAAAACACATAGAAGGAAGTAACAAAAGTTATACTATTTGAAATTTAGAATAATAATAATTAATATAGACTGTATTATGTATTATGGTTTATTTAATAAATTCTATTAATAAAAATTCTCACACTTGCTTTAAAGTTGATGACAATAATTAACACGAAATTTAACAAGGTGAATTTAAGGCAATTCATTTGAAATGTTCAACCAGAATTTACGTGAAGTGAATACATGAGGGAGATCGTCTTCTCTTGGACTCGCTCCATTCAAGATGATACTCTCATCTGGTCTTTGTTACCTCCTGACTTTTTCATAATATCGATGGCAATAGGATGGTAATAATTGTGATTAAGTTGAGAATATTTTGTAAATGATTCAAAAACGTGAGACTATATGAACACAATCACGATTACAATCTTCGAAATAGAAGGCTTTTGACATCAAAAAGTTGAATCAAGTGGTCAAAAAGTGGTTAAGCCGTAGTATGAGTGAAGGCACAAACAAAATGCAGTTTTCTAGAGAGATTGGCTGTGCCAACCTTTGGAAGGGCGTCGTTACTTCACATTAATTATGTGGACGGTATGCGAGGTACTTCGGCTGTCTGACAACAGGCGGCGCCGAATTTACTTCTGCGCTCGGTCTGGATAATTACGGTGATAGGGCGATGTGGTTCTTTCCTGTGAATGTGTCTGGGAATATCCTTTCTCCAGCAGGGGCGTACCGATGAGCCTGTAGAAAGGTGAAATACGTATCTACGTCTCTGGGGATAGAATATATTCGGACACGTTCACAGAAAATATTAATAGTGAACCTGCATTTGTGTTCTTCACACCAGATTTTTAATAATATTTTATATTATTAAAAATACCTTTGTATTATACAAAACTGGTGGGGTTTACCTACTCATATATGTTTCAATTATTCTGATAATTTATCTAATACTAATATCATTTATCAATAACCTCCCTGACTACAAGTCAAGAGCGCTTTTCATGTAATACACATCAGCATAACTAGAGTTCTATAAAAGAAAGGATATTGTTACAAATACATTCATATCTAGTGACCGAAGATAGCTGAATATTTGAGTTTGACTACAAACACGTGTATTTGTAGCACCTATATATCATCTTTTCTCAAACTGGGGGTCGCAGTGATATTAAAAGGGGGCGCGGAATAGCCTAAACAATAATGAACAATTATTTAAGAGAAAAAATCATTTATTATAAACATTTTACTTACAATAAGCACACATGTAAAGAAAAGAAATTAATGTCATGATTGCATTTGTTTTTCATTTAAAATGTTCCCCATATGTGGATCAACCTTAGAAACACACAAAAGCAAATTATTTTCAAGCGATAAGAGACGACTCCTCTATTTAGTTTTTAGCGCAACCATAGACGAAAAACCCTTTTCATATAGAGAAGACGTTGCGAAAGGGATTGATATTTTCAATGCTTCTGTGACTAAATTTCCATATTCATTTCAATGAGCAAGCCAAAACGTTTTTAAATTTTCACATGTATATTGCAGTTGTAGCGTTTTGTCGGCAGACATTGTGATGCACGGGCCGAAAATTTCAACTGACAACTTAGCAGTGGCAACAACGATTTCACTAAATTGATTCAGTATCTATCTCTTCGAGAAATAATTTTTATCTTCCGGGAAATATTCCGTCAACAGAGTTTTTAGCTCACGCAAATGCATCATAATTCAATCCAAACCGTGGTGAATAATAGTGTCTTGTTTATTCAAATTTTTCTCAATATAATTCGAAGTGAGTGGAAACATATTAAAATTTTTGTTTTCAAGGCGAAAAATCCAGATATTAAGCTTCTTAATGAAAGCATGGACTTTGTCTGTTATTAATAGAATGTTTTTGTCACGTAAATTCATACTCAAGTCATTTAAATGCGAAAATACATAATCTAAGTATGCCAACAACAACATACACTCATTATTCTGTAAAAACAATGAGAATGGCACTTGTTTATCCTGGAAAAATATTATTAATTCATCTCGTAATTCCAATACCCGGGTTAACACTTTCTCTCGCGGAAACCATATAACTTCTGTATGGAAAAGAAGCCTCCTTACAGCATACGGTGAAATGAGTGACTTCTTTGAAGCAACTCCGCGTTAGACTGGATCAATGGCATCGATTTTAAAATTTAATTTTTAGATTTATAATCCATGCTAACCATACGCTAAATAATAATGGAGAAGAAGAGATTTTTTATAATCGCCCATTTCATCGTATAGTTTAGCAAACACCCTGTTCTGTAACGGTCAGCTTTTAATAATGTTTTTTCATTTTTTTTATTAATTTTTCAAGGGGTGTAACTTTCTTTCGAAAAATTCCAAGGGTTTGTTTCTATGAGCCAGATGTTTGGTTTCCAAGTGTCGAACTAATTTTGATAGCTTCGCGCTGTGCCTTTCCATCCAATTAGGTAAAACCATAACTTAAATAACTGACATTGTACAACCTTGTCTTTTTACCAACCGATTTACTGGAAGTAGATGGCTAACTTCGATTTTTCACAAATTTATCCAGTTCGCTAAGAAATTTAAAAAAAAATTGTTTTACTGTTGAGCGCACACTAATATAAAAGCACCAGACGCACGCTTCACATTCGAAACTTAACTGAAGCTGTGCAATCGCAAGCGCCTCTTTTATACTGGTGACAGCACGACTTGTTCGAACGCATCCATATGCAAGTTCAAACATGCTCTCACAGCGAGTATTATAGAAGGAGACCAAATTACATAGAGCACGTACACGTCAAGTAGGAACTTGTAAATTGCTCATGTATGTATACGTCATACACGCATGTTCATACCCGTCGCTATAAACTCAGTGATATAAAATAATAGGAATAGTCGTATTACATTCTTTATACTGTCGGTATTTTCTTAATGTATAAAATTAGTGCAATGTGATTATATAATATTAAATATTTTTTTACATTTTCAACTACAGTCAAAATTAAAGTAGTGATAGTAAGGCTTACTGTTATTATTCATTTGGGTGAAGGGGGAGTTCACGAAATATTAATTTTATGTACATTTACTATTTGGAGGGTCGCGGCGTTAAGAAAGTTGAGAATCGCCGCTATATATAGTTGTATGTGGCACATGTTGTGCCTGTTGTTACATACATAAACATAATACATAAATGGTATCCAGCTTTATGGACATTTAAACAACGTTTGTACAGGTTTAATGCGAATTTTTATTGTTAAAAATTAGTAGAATATTTTACGGGCTTGTTTGTAGTTAATTCCGAAAGAATTGTCATTAGTATTTTCATTTAATATCTCTTTGGGTATTGTCACCACAGAGTCATCTCCTAGTGATTCTTCTGAATTATAGTTTACGATTAATAATTTTTTAATTAAATACGTAATTAATTAATATTCTCAATCAGTTAAATTCCGAATTTATCGTATTACTTTGAGGTAGCGAAATAATTTTCAAAATATATATTTATCATTAATTTTTTCTATACAGTGACTTCCTCTATCGGTTAGTTTTTTCTTTAAGACCTACTTACCTTGTCATATATAAGTAGCGAGTTGAGAAATTCTAGCTGTCTTTGCTGTTGAGTTTCATTAAAAACACGTTGTACTAAAGACGTATTGGGTGAATGGTAATGACTTCTTTTAAATAATTTTATTACTTCGCTATGCGGCATTTGGAACCGTTATTTAATTAAATTATAAGTTGTTTGAATACGGAAAGGCCGTTTTTGAGATATTTTTACACGAAATTGGTGTTAATATTGGAGCACGTGGTTAACCCTATATTTATTAGGTGAGTTTTTTTGCGACGTCTCTGTTAGAGCATTGATTCTCTTTTATATTTTATTTTGTTACATTAGTTTTTTCTTTTTGGAATTTAACAGGGTTCTAGAACTTTGTAGTTTCCTATTACAGGCTAGTTTGCCAGTATGTACTACTTTTTAAGCATTTGAGGATACTTTTCAACCACGTGGTAGTTTTTTTAAAGCACGAGCAAGCAACCATTAGTTCAACAGGCTAGGCTGGTGGGCGTTCTTCCCAAGCCGTTTTTATAGAAATTATAAGGTATTGATCGTTCTACAACTTACCAGGTATGAACTGTGTCTATATTTTTTCTCTAACGCCACAGACAGTCAATATTTGCTCATTTCGACAGATTTATTAGTGTCTATTGCATAAGATTATTGTAATTTAAAGTCATAATCATTCATTTTTACATTTGTTTTGTATATACATATTTCATTTAGAAAAATTTAAGCAATCGATACTCCTAAATTTTCGTATACCGGGTAATCGAAACCATGTCAATATTTTTTTATTCGATTAATCGCATATAACGTAAGAAACATTTTGAATTTTATATATTATCACTTTATATATTGATATCGACCAATGTATATCTAAAATTTATAGTATATTTTCATTGTTCAATTTTCTTTATTACGACTGAAATTGTCGATTATTTCATTTCAATTTAATTAGTATAGTGTATGTACAAGAATCTCGATGTGAGATTTATAAAAGATCTTAGATAAATTAACAACAACATATTTAGACTAAGCATACCATTTAGAAATTATGGGTTAAAGATTTATATAGGGTGTTCCCCGAGGTAACCGACAAACTTACACAATGTGTTCTAGAGATGATTCTGAACAAAAAACTTCATATACACTTTAGCTTAATTTTTTTTTGTTCATTAGATTTCAACAAAAAAGAAAATTGTTTCAGTAATGTATTTAATCATGAAACTACATAACAAACTAATAAACTAATATTATAACAATCGAAATGTTCGTCTCTTCTTTCTAAACATGTTACTAGTCTTTGGGCCATATTATTTTTCCAGTTAATATCTGTAAGTTCATTTCGTAAGGAATCTACACCTGCAACACTATTCTTTCGATCAATTCTTTTCGAGTATTTGGCTTACCGTTATAGTAAACATGATTTTTTAGACAACTCCAAAAGAAAAGTCCAATGGCGAAAAGTCAGGAGAACGCGCAGGCCATAATACAGGGCCTCCTCAACCTATCGACCGTCCAGGAAAATTTTGATTTAGAAAGTCCAATAATTTGCCTACTAAAATGCGGTGGAGCGCCGTATTGAAGTACTTAAATTTCTTTGGTATATCATTTAATACTTTGTAGATTATCAAGTATTTACTATTTTAGCTTACCTACTAAAATAGTAAATACTTACTTCCACATAATATTTTAGTTTATAATATTGTCCACTAATTTTATTGTAAAATTGTGCAAAAACACGTTTTTTCACGAGAAGCTGGCTAATTTTATTTGGTAATTTCTTAGGACAAGTATGAAATTGAAGATGCAGTTATTTAATTGGATATTATAAATATATCGCAGTTGCTTTAATTAATTATTATCTTTATGTATTAATTAAACAATAACTTAATCATTATAACGTTTCGTCAAAAGGTCTTTGGGATCGCGATAGACATGAAGTGTAAAAACCATCAATAGAATTATTTACAGTTCATAAAATATAAGTTTTCAGTTTGTACTGCCCAAGTGTGAACCGCATATTGTTCTTTATCTCTTTCTAACACACATGAATACACGCTGTAATACTACACATGTTTGTCATTTTAAGTTAAGACGTACGTCTTTGAAATATTATATTAAATAAAAAGGATAGGTTGTCTAGGAGATAGTCTTATGATATTCGACTTATTATTATTTCAATATTGCTGATTATTGACTTTGTTTCCGGTATTCTGAGCATTCTTCCAATTTGAATATTTAGTTTATCAAGAATTACAGAATCTGTTCTTTGGGGAACAATACTGATAATAAAAAGTAATATAAATTAGTGGCAATAAGTACGATATTGTTTGATTATCACTTTGACATTTCTAACCTATTTATTTTACAGAATATTTCTTAGATGCTAGGTAAACCTCTTGGTTCTCAAGCTCAACAGCTTGTATTAAAACTTATAGCCTATTTTGAACAGGAAAAAGAGAATGGTGGACGATTTATGTCCATCAACCGTGTCCATGAGGTAATTCATATAATCAGTTAGATAAGGCGGTATTATAAAATAAGTTTTATTTTGGAGGGTAGCAGTAGCCCTTAATATTTCTAGTAGAACGGTCTACACTAGTAGCATACAGAATCCAGTCTTATCGTCTCCTGAATGCAATTGAAATGATTTGCGCCAAGGTTAAAAATTATTATAAATCAAATATTGGAAGAAATTGAAACTTTTGAAACTTGAAATTGACTCAGATGAAAGAGTTAAAGAAATGTGGAAATAACAGTGTGATGAAATTACTTGATATAATTGTGCTAGGTATACGGAAAATTTAATTAAAAAATAGCATGATAGCAATTTCTTGATAGGGCAGAGATTGCTCCAATAATAACACTGGCCTACAACCATTTTGGTGCTGGAGATTTTAGACCCGATTTTAAGTATGTCTTACATGGCGATATCAAAAATGTTACCCGTTTTCTTCTGTGAGCTCTAGTTCCCGAGAAAAAAAAACACAATTCACGAAAAAATATATATTTTATTGACATTAAACATCAAGAAATTGTCTTTTGAGTGATTTTCTAGAATGAAACTGACTCGGGCAATCTCGCATGATTCCCCAGCAATAGTCAGCCATCATATGACTATCCCACCTTCCTTGGTATCTATTCTCCATTGTTTTTAGGTCTTGGTGGAAACGTTCCCCTTGTTCTTCGCTTAGTACTCCTAAATTGTGTTGGAAATTATGTAGATGACTATTGAGATAGTGTAATTTTATACTCATATTACAGCCTAAATCTTTGAATCGCACCAGCATTTCCTCTACTAGTTCTACATAGTTGTCAGCCTTATGATTTCCGAGGAAATTTTGTGCAACTGCTACAAAAGATTGCCAGGCAAGCCTCTGCACATCATTCATACAAGTCTCAAAATTAGTTGTGTCTTTCATCAATTTACGTATTTGAGGTCCATCAAAGATACCTGCTTTTAGTTTTTCAGTACTTAAACCAGAAATTTGTGAGATATAAACTGGAAACATTGACCATTTCTATCGAGAGCCTTAACAAATTGCTTCATTAGCCCTAATTTAATATGCAATGGCGGAAGAATGATTTTTTTCTCTTGAAACTTAGGGTTCATTTATAACATTTCTTTCCCCAACAACAAGAGCATCTCTCACAGGCCAATTTTTTGCAGTCCAATGACGTGATTTAGCGCGACTGTCCCAGAGACAAATAAAACATGGGTATTTAGTATAACCACTCTGTTGACCCAATAAAAAATTAACCATCTTCAAGTCGACGCAAATCACCCAGTTATCTTCAATATATTTTATTTTTTGTAAAAGATTTGAAATTGTTGAGTGAGCAATTGGAACGGGAGCATATTTATTTCCATTATATAGAAGAACTGCTTTTAGACTTCGTTTACTACTGTCAATAAAGAGACGCCATTCATTGGGCTGATAGATCGTTAAA
This sequence comes from Melolontha melolontha, assembly GCA_935421215.2. Classification (NCBI taxonomy): domain Eukaryota; kingdom Metazoa; phylum Arthropoda; class Insecta; order Coleoptera; family Scarabaeidae; genus Melolontha; species Melolontha melolontha. The sequence goes on from OW285240.1 coordinate 66,244,739, forward strand.
CCCATGAAAGCCAGCAAACCACTCACATTACGGTAATACACAAAATTTTCATCAAATGAAAAAACTTCAATAACTTTCCCTCTCTCTTGCGATATGTAGACACTCGAACATCTGAGGAGAGACAATTTTTTTCTTTAAATCTTGACGCTAGTAACTCAGCCCGTTCCTTCGAAAGATCTAAGTCTCTGATGAGGTCACTAAGCTCATTCTGCGAAAATGGCTTAGGATCTGATGTTATTCCGCAGTATTGAAAGTCATCATTTACTTGGGAAGAAATAGGTATTTCAGCTTCATCCTCCTGAGATTGCTGCACTACCTGGTGAAAAGTTGGTATTGGAACATTTTCTGAATGAGAAACAGGTCTTTGTACTGAAGAAATATTGGGGTATTTCCATTTATGGCGATTGTTTTTGTTGATGCCCACTATATTAATCATACAAAAGTAACAGTCGTCATAATGATTTTTTTGTTCTCGCCATATCATAGGCACTCCAAACTTCAAAGACTTACGTTTCCCTCTCTCCCATTGTCGCAAATGTTCAACGCATATTTTACAAACACTATGAGGCACCCACACTTTATCTTGGTGTATAATTTCAATACCGAAGTAAGCAAAATACAAACGACGCACTGTGTTTGTAATCGATTTACGCTGATTTTTCAGTATGTATTCACCACAAACATAACAAAATATATCAGGATCGTTAACACAACGTCTGGACGTACTAGCCATAATGAAATAGTAACACAAACTTTATCGATGATATTGTAATAATGACTAGTTACGAACAAGACCATAACAAGACCGACAACAATTTACAATGAGGGTAGCAGGTAAACTAGAGCTGATGAGTTAAAATGACGTATGTCAATATACTGTACATTACCTACTTTATCGACAATTCAAACAAACAGAGTTGCACCAAAAAAAAATTTTTTTTTTGTAGGCCTGTGTAATTAATGTAAATGACTCAAGTTCTGAATCAGAATCTGACTAGTTTTCATTCATTTTTGTAATATATACTCCATTCACATTAAAAATAACATATTGCAAGTAATACATGTAATATTTTTGAGGTTTTATTTGGTTGAAACAGGCAAGTTTACTTCTATAAAAGTTCACTAAACATTAATAACCAGGTAACTATCTTATTTTAACAAAATATTTTTGTATTTATATTTTGTAGAAGTTTAATATGGTAACATTAATACTGCCATAAAAACCATTAATGTGCATCATTTGCATGCACATAATATGAAGCAGCGAAGAAATTACTGCCACTGATTCAACAAAACATTACATGATAAAGATCTCGTGGCAATGTTTTATTTGAATGAAGTTTGTTTTTTTCTTATTGGTGGTGTACTAACTAATTAATAATTAGTAATTATCAAATGTAATTATCAGAAAATCCTCATGTGTTTGTTAAATATTATCTTCATCTAATAAAGGATAATATGGATTTGGATTGTATCTATTATCTGGAAGACGAATTATTAATCCATTATTTTCTTAAGAAACAATAAAATATTAAATGTAGACTATATAAATGCTTTTTTATGTATAATTTTAAATGTAATTTGAAAACATATATTGACAACTCTCAAAAGGTTTTAATTCTTTTTCAAAGTTACGAACATAACGTTTACATTCTTTTCCAATAAATTCGAATTTATTTAAAATATAAACAATATATAAATTAAGTAGAAATCTAAATTATTCATCAAATTAATACATTACCAATATTCTTAGCCCAGATATAGTGCAAGAAAATGATTTCGGTAGGTATGTCATTCTTAATAATGCAAACATTTTTAACACTAAAGATCTTTTCAATACCTATTGATATCTGACTTGAAATATTTCTTTTTAAATAAATTTTTGATAGAATATTTTCGTGAGTTTATAATTATAAATAACATTTAAAATAATTTGTTCGAATATTAAAGTAATAATTTCGGCCTAGTTTTCTTGGATAGAATATATTTATACAGAACTAGAAAAGAAACAATACTTTGAACTATTCAAGTTCCCACTTTACGCATTATTATTATTTTATTTATTTATATTATTATATTGCAAGTAACATACTAAAATTTTGACAATATTGCAATACACGACGTTTATATTTTATGATGATAGCATGGATGACAGGCGGTTGTTTCCGCGATTGAATACTGACTTCATTTGACTCTGCAGTAATGATTTGAATCATATACCTCGAATTTGACCTTGAACTGAAAACTTATACTTTATGAACTATACTTCTGTACTTCTTTACTTTGAAGTACACATAAGTCACAAATAAAATAGATTTTAGGTTATGGTAATTACTTGCATTTTATGTATATTTTATAAAAAGTTGTCAAGTAAATGTCAAAAACTAATTGAAATAAATAATTTCATAGATATCTCGTAAATTCCACGGCAATAGCGATCCAAAGACTTTTTGATCATACGATAGAAACAGAAACTAATACTACCGGAAAAAAGTATCTTGCCTAGTGATTGAAATCTGATTTTTATTTGTAATAAATTTCTAGTAATTTTCCGTAAAATGTTTAATTTGCCATAATCTGTAATATTGAATGGCTTTGCACTTGATTCGAACACTTTTAGTCCTTCAACTTTCGCGTATTTTGATAATTGGGTATCATACCAACGTTTCGTGATTTTTTTACGAGAAACTGCGTAATAACTACTTGTTATTATTAAAATTCTTGGAATAAAATTTTCCTTTATGTTATTGCGGGAGGCAAGATTTACTATCGACATGAAATTGTGGACGGTTTGATAGAAAGATGTAATCATTGATCGGAGATTTGAGGCCGTGTGGTTATTATTAGTAGCCATTACTTCAAAACATTCATATCTTTATTAGAGAACATTTAATTCAATGTATGCATTCTTGATATATATATATAATAATGGAACACTTTAGAAATACTCATCCCTTCATCACTATAATCAAATTGAAGTAATAAAGTGTTAATATATAATAATATAATCAATGTATTTAATAGGAATTCCGAAAATTTTTAGTTCTTTTTTACGAAAAATCATTCGATTCACATTTTTTTTCAGAAATAAAATAAATCCAGTAATCTTACTGTTTCATTTTAATTATTTCAAAAGATATTGCTTTTCGCGTTTTATAAATAGCTGAACTCTGAACATGCAAATACGATTACCTTCTTATTAAGTTTTGTAATACAGCCTAGCTTTTTCTAAATAACTTTAGAAGAGAATCTTTTATATTAATAAAGTGCTTTTTCGTTTTCTTTTTTTAAGACAGAATGTTTAGGCAAAAGTATAAATTTCATGAAAGGAATTGCTATTTGTGTAATATTTTATTTATTTCGACGATGATAAAATTTCTTAAGATATTTGAATATAAACTATTTTAACGATATACAAAAAGGTTTTAAGTATATCTATACGTTTATGCACGTATAACGCTTTTGTTACAACTGAAACAGATATGTAATATACATATCTGTAACTGTACACATGGACAATACACCTCGTATTTTTAGCATTTACTTCTGCTTAAGACACGTGTTTCTGCCATTACTATTAGGCGTCATCAGTTAAGCTAGTGAAGCAATGTAATACAAATGATACAAATCTTTATGAATAGATTTGTATCTGCATATAACATTAAGCCGAAATCGCCTACAAGATAAAGCAAATTTCATCCTTTAAGGTGGCACTTATTTAATAAGTGACATCTGACGGACGAAAAAGACTTTGCCGAAAAAGGCGACCTTTTCGTTCGACCAGCTATGCTTGTACGAAGAACGAAAAAAATACGAGTAGTCCATTAAGAACGAGCCAGATGGCGGTAAATATACAAAAAGGTTTTAAGTATATCTATACGTTTATGAACGTATAACGTTTACTGCCATCTGGCTCGTTGTTAATGGACTACCCGTATTTTTTTCGTTCTTTGTACTAGCATAGATGGTCGAATGAAAAGGTCGCCTTTTTCGGCAAAGTCTCTTTCGTCCGTCAGATGTCACTAATTAAATAAGTGCCACCTTACAGGATGAAATTTGCTTTATCTTGTAGGCGATTTCGGCTTAATGTTATATACAGATACAAATCTATTCATAAAGATTTGTATCATTTGTATTACATTGCTTCACTAGCTTAACTGCTGACGCCTAATAGTAATGGCAGAAACACGTGTCTTAAGCAGAAGTAAATGCTGAAAATACGAGGTGTATTGTCCTTGTGTACAGTTACAGATATGTATATTACATGTCTGTTTCAATTGTATTTTAACGATTTTATACTCTAGCTTCTTTCAAATCAGAATGTGGTATTTTATTTGTAAGGATGTTTTCAATATCTTTATATTATTCAGCTATAATTTATTTTAAATTTTTATGATCAACTTTAATGATTTAAATTTAAATTGTAAAATAATAAACTAAATAATGAAGTGCCCATAATCAGTATAATAATTAGATACCAGACGCATCAGGCGGAAATTGCGATGGACCATATAAATAGTATATAACATCGCAATTCCAAGAAATCACACGTAAAACGTAACTTAGCATCACAAACGCATACACACAGAAATTAGACATGTTAGAATCTGACAATTTTAAAGAAGAACTCTGGGAAACTTTAATGCCGGCAAATATTCCATTAAATAAACTTAACAACACCACCTTCAAAGCATTTCTTCAAAAATATACTGGTCGTAATGTTCCTGATGAATCCACTTTACGGACATATTATGTTTCTAAGTGCTACACGAAAGCAGTAGAACGCATTAGAAGCCATAGTTCAAATCAGTACCTATGGATAAGTGCCTATGAAACTGTCGATATATTAGGACGCTGAGTGGTAAATGTTGAAGCTGGTCTACTACATCCAACTGTTCCATATACCGTATATGTAATAGCGACAAAAGTTATAAATACGGTTGATACGGAAACAGTTGAGAGACTTGTATCGGCTTTTAAAAAAGTTTTCAGAAAAGCACAATTGAGAGTAGCTTCTTACAGGGAAAAACTTCCATTTTTGTCACTGCCTCCCTCTCCAGTAATAACTAGATGGTGAACATGGTTGGAAGCTACTTCTACTACTTTCTATGTAGAGGATTTCGATAGTTTACAAAATTTTGTTACATGTTTAAATGACGATGCTCGAAGTATTTCTGAGTCCAAAGAACTAATACAAATTCAAAATTTAAAAAATCAATTGTACTTTTTTCAGGAACACTTTGGAAATTTGCCAAAACTAATCACATATTTTGAAAATCTATATCTCAAATTAAATGATGGCTCCGGATGTGGCCTTCGGCAAAAGTTAGACGCTATTTTTAATAGAAATCTAGATTTAATAACACTACGGCAATTATATATGGGAACAATGCCTCAAAATCTAACTGCTAAATATGCTGAAATAAAAGAATATTTCTAGTATGCACCTATCATCAGTTGCGATGTAGAAAGGACGTTTTCTATCTACAAGGATGTATTTCATTCAAAGAGAACAAATTTTACCGAAGAGAACCTTCATAAAGTATTGCTAGTTAATATTAATACTCCTTTACTCAAATTGAACTACAAAACAAATAAAAATATATTTTATATTTTATAGATCACTACCCACTTGTTCTCCAATTATATAAATAAAATTAAAAACTCTTTAAAAATACAAATTTTCGACGGGTGTTCAGAAATATTCGAAGTCAAAGTAGTCCTTGAAAATATGAAGTCATGTCTGAGATATATTGATTTTTGACAGACAACAGTTGACATTTAATAATTATTACAAATCAGATACTTAAGTAAAGATATACGATTTTTTGTTTAGAGCCCACTTGACTTCGAATGTTTCTGAACACCCGTTAAATGAATCAAACAAGCAGATTTTTTAAATTAGAAGTATATACATAGAATATGTATCAAACACCGTTATAAAATTATAGCCTACTTTAATATACGAATTAGAAATGTCGATTTTCGGTACTTTTAAATAATCGTTACTCTTATATATGATTGTTTCGGCCTTTACTTGATGAAATTCCATTGTTTCGGCCTTTACTTGATGAAATTCCATTATAACTATTAAGATAAAATAAAACAAATTTTATGAATTTCACTTTTTAATTATCACTGTAACGAGTCGTTTCGCACCAACCTGGGCTTCGTCAGACATATAACTTAAGTTATATGTCTGACGAAGCCCAGGTTGGTGCGAAACGACTCGTTACGTTTAACGTTTGGTGCCAACATTCTTCTTATTGGCCTTATTATATAAGTAATCGGTATTATTTGCATCACATATAGGCAAACAAGAAAATAAACTTTAATACATTACACAGAAAAACGTTTTGCGACAGCATGTAACAGGTAAAGCGTAAACTAATAAAATGATGTTGACTGTTAACGGAGAAAGAACATGTTTTACTTTTTCATCTTTTGACATCATTGTATTTTTTGGCACTTTACTTATTGGAGGTATGCTGTCGTAAAACTGTATAATTTACCCCAATGCCATCAGTCTTCTTCGATTTATGATAACTAACTATTTTTGTTTTTAAACTTTGTAAGCTCTCTCGGCTTTACTCAGTACAATTATAAATTAAATTATAACGGCAGGGTTTTGGATTTGGTTTTCTCAAATGTGAATTACAATTGCACTATTGAGCGTGATGCTGTGCCGTTGATTCAGGAAGACAACTACCATCCTGGATTAGCCATCGGTCTTGAATGGTGTACACCTTCAGTGCCAGTCCTGTTTCCTAGTAATAATAACACCAGATATAATTTTAAAAAACCTAATTTTCGTAAGTTATATGATTATTTGTTACGGACAAACTGGTCTTTTTAAAAAAGCTATTATGATGTGGACGCTGCAGTGAAAGAGTTTTATGTTAAACTATACTCCGTTTTTGATATATCTGTACCTGTTGTTTCAACCGTATCTAAATACCGATTTCCTTCGTGGTTCTCGACGGAGACTAAAAAAGCAATTAAAATTAAAATTTTATTATCATATGAAATGGAAGTCCACTGGTATTGATTACTTCAGTGCAGAGTTGCAGAGATTGAGAAATAAATAAATGTAGAGATAAGTGCTGCATAGAAAAACTATATTTCCCTCAACAAAAGTAAAATAACAAGCGATTGTAATTTATTTTGGATTTTTATTAAATCTAAGAAGAATACTTCGAGAATACTAGGTCGACTGCATTTGGATGACGATGAATTTACTACCCCTCAAGATATATTTAATGGTTTTGCAAAAATGGTTGCATCAGTATATCTGCCTGATTCACAAATTCACAATATTCCTGACGTAGCATCAAATCTACCTCCACTTATTATGTCTTACTGTACACCTGATGAGGTTTTAGAACTATTATCGGAATAAAATAAAACAAATTTTAATTAATTTCACTACTTTTTACTTTACAAAGTTACGATCGTTTCAGTAACACAGGAGCTTCGTCAGACATAACTTATGAACATAATATTTCTTTACATAACAAACACATGTTTTGGATAATTTAGGGATGGGTAGTCTTTATTACTTAAATGTCTTTGTACGAAAACTTTCATACAAATACTGAACTACGGTGTAAACAATACCATTCATAAAGTGATAAATCTAAGGGTCTATTTTATGTTAAAGAGAGGTATAGAAGCACTTTGGAATAGTACAATATATGACAGTTTCAATAATCAGATAAATAAACTAAGTAATGGTGAATTATTAATTTCTAATTGATCATTGAGGATATTATCAGTTTTCTTTAATTTATTAATTTCAAGTGACTAATAAATTAAGCTTTCTGCTCTTATTTGTTAAAGTTATGGTTTGCTAAATTAATATGAGACGCATATGAAGAATCACTTTTATTACTTCTAAAGAATGAAAAATGTTCTTTGATGCGTATTTCAAACGATCTGCCTGTCTGTCCGATATACGTCATGGGGCAACTACGGCAAGTTAACTTATAGACTCCTGACTTTTTATTGTTATTTGTTAAATCCTTGTTGTTTTTTTATCAATTTTAATAATTGTCGCTAGTTCTATACGCTATATTAATGTTTAATTTTCTTAAATATTTACTAATTTTTATGCTTGAAGAGTCTATGAAATTAATCATTTTAAATTTTTGGGTGCTATTATTATTTAATATTGGGTATACATGTGATATGGCTTTTGTAATATTAAATAATAGCCTACAGCATGGCTACCCAGAATTTGGATAACTACCCCGGGAGTCCTCACGCGGACCAGAGTACCAACACGTCCTCGTCCGAAAAGGAAAAGGCACCAGCACGTACCCCACACTTTTATTTGATTTTAGATTTATTTACGTGACATTTAGAAATTTAGTCTGTTTGTTTGAGCTTGGTGGTACCGGGCTGATGTTGCGGTATTGGTATACACGATATTTACTATGATTTAATTTGTGGTTAATGTTTTTTTTGTTATTTCCACGATTTTCGAGATTATATATTTTATTCTGTTTGTAAAAATTTATGAACTATACTACATGCGTTGAGTATTATTCATCCCTACATTAATTCGCGGACTTTGGATGATAATTATAATGATTTGAAATCCTTAGAGAACTGATGGAATGTAATTCCGCTAACTGATATAATGAATGGCAATTTTCTGTACTACTTTTTTCTGTTTCCAGGTACGATCAAGTTCCATTTTCAGTGCTGTGTATTTTGCAATTTTGTTTAACAGAAATTGTGAGTCTAGATGATAAACTCGATCTCAAACACCATTAGAATTAGATGATTCAGTGTTGTTGGAGGAAATCGAAGTAATCCAGTATTAGTTCAAGAATTGTCTAATAGGCTTTAGTGCTCCTGGTCAATAGTACAAGAAAATTTTAAAAAATTTCAAAAAGGTCTGGAGGGAAGGGTACGGCACGTTTTTACTTAAGGAAACAAAATTGTTTGGATAAATACGTGTACATGACATTAAGATAAGGCCTTTTGCTGAATGAAAAATGGATCATTTATGGTGACAAAAAATGCAATAAACAATGGCAAATGCAATAACTCAACTGGTCTACTTAAATAAGGGTTTAATAGGTTTCATTAAACTGCTAATAAATATGCGGTACAAAAAAATTAAAATACAATTAAAAATTTTGATAAAATTTCAAAATATGCGTCTCCACATAATACACTCTAATGAACACATTCCTTGTTGATGAAGGAAAATTACTATACACGCCAAGTTCCAATAATTTTATCTTTACACGCAATCCACTTATTAATATTGGTTTATGAAAATGATATGTCTAAAGATTTAGAGTTTTAAATGAGTTTATCAAAAAATCTTATCTGATTGAAATGTTAAGAGTTAAAATGCAATTATATTTAAATTTCATTATAGAAATATTTCGCTGAAGTAACAATGTTTATTTATGATACTTATTTTATTAGTATGTATATTATGATACAATCCAAAACATTCGAGGAGCACGCAACTACTTGTCCGATCATTTTTAGAGAGCGATGTCAATCTTCGGTATTATTTTTAATTGTATTGCTCACCTCAGGGATAATTATATGGACGTGATTAAATTTCTTGGATAAATTTATCTAAATAATTATCAATGAAAAATGAAAATTATTAAATTAGAATATTAATTTGGAACGCCAAAAGGCTTAAACCATTTGTAATAAATCACGACATTGACATTGCTCTAATATCAGAAATTCACTTCACTACTGGACACCATCTGCACAAACTTAAGTATAAAATATATTCTACTAATCATCCTGACATGACAGCCCACGGAGGGACTGCCATAGTATTCCGAGGCAGTATTTAACTACACACGTGAAAAATATCTCAAAGATTTTCTACAAGTAACAGGCATTACAATATAAGATAGAGCAAGTTCTATAGCAATATCGGCTGTTTACTGCCCTCCTAAGCATAGACATAAAAAGCAACACTATGTAGAATATTTCAAAACTTCGGGAAATAAATTTTTAGCTGGAGGAGACTATAATGCCCAGAATTCATCTTGGGGAATAAGAGTAACCACAACTATTGAGAATACATTTGCTATCCTTTTGTAATATTTGAATTTCAAAGATTTTTTATTGTTAAATATAAGTAAATCTAGGAGATAGAACTCAAACATAAACGTTTCCAATTTGATAAAATATTTAACGTGCATTTACAAGTTTAAACCAGCTTTTTTTTTTAATGGTTGAAGATAATAATTTTCATAGTTTGGTTATATCATGTAAATGTGTGTAATAATCAGTAATTTAGTTTATAAAAAAAACACTTATTACAATAGTCGAAATTAAAAGAAAGTAATACTAAAGCAGATGTTGGATATATTGACCATTATTTTGAAGACAAATTTAAACTCTACGTTTCATGCTTTCAAAGCCATTTATTAGGATTTCTTGAGTTATGTCAGCACAAGAATTAAAAATAGCATCACGAAGTTCTTCGATTGTGTGATGTTTAGTCTTGAAAATGGTATTCTTTAAATATGAAAAAATAAAATAGTAATTATTATTATTATTATTATTAAAATTAATAATTCTTTTATCGAAAAATTCTTGAAAAATCTTGTTTCTCGAGATTTGTGCGCTGGTGCATTATCTTGCCGGAAATAACCTTCCGTTCGTTCATCATCGTGAAGTTCATTAATAAACTGCTCTAATAATTCATTTCGATATCTTCCAGCAGTGATGGTTTAATTAAAAAATATAGGCCCAATAATTCGTCTTCTTGAAGCTGCTAGCCAGATGCCTATTTTTTGTGGATGTAGCGTAGTGTCCACAAATTCATGAGAGTTTTCTGCAGACCAAATTCTCATATTTTGCTTGTTTAAATATTCTGAAAGATGAAACCAAGCTTTATCTGAAAAGAAGAATTTGTCGAGAATGTCATTATTATTTATATTATTCAAAAAAACACAGACAATTCTCGTAACTAAATCTACCTGTTTGGGTTCCAAAACAGGTTGAATTTTATATGGAATAACTTTAAGTCCTTTTTTAAAATAGTATGTAACTAATGATAGTTTTGCGATAGATTTTTTGGGTAAGTTGTCCATTCGGTGTCGAATATCCTCTATGTAATTTGCTGTTCGTTTTCTAGGTGCTCCACGAGTTATTGTCCCTGCTTCACTAACTTTAATAACACAAGCTTGAATATGTTTTGCAGTTGTGCGTAAGTAACTGACAGATTAGGATACTGTTGCCGGAAATTCTGTAAGCACTGATTAGCGAAATAAACCCAATCTCCATATTCTAATTTTAGGCCCGTTCTATAGTAACTTCGAATAATAAATATTTTATGTTGTAACTCTAACATTATAATAAAATAATTAAAAAAATATAAGCGTTTATAATTTGAATTTATGTATGGCAACTGTCTGAATTTGATGTTTTCTAAAGCTTCGCATGTGCACCAATCTCTGATTACTCAATTACTTAAGAAATAGCCTACTTTAATGAGGAAATTTTTGAAGGCACATTATAACATTCTTTTATTACTACATTACAAAAACGTTTTTTAAATTCTAAGAAAGCGATATCCTTTACATTTGCAAATCTATTTATTATTACCTAGGATTATTAATAATCGGCATCTTTTACCAAATTTTGCTTTATACAACAGACCTCTTGTTTTATTGCCTAGGGTTAATATGACCCCCATTGTTAACTAAATATGTATAATAAGCTCACGATTCCTAAATATATATGTACCATAGAAATTCATTACTGAACAAAGGAAAAGCCGCTAATACATACCTAGGTTTATGACACCTACTAATACTTAATTAGTAGTGATATTTGATTATGTATTAATTAGTTAAGATTAGAAATTTAAGACTCTATCGTAAACCTAATATTGTTGCCGTACGTATAACTTCTACGAAATAACACAAGATAAAGTTCCCCGTTCTGACGTCAAACAATATACTATTCAACCATTATGATTTTAACTTGTACTAGTTAGGGGCAGTGGTATATTTTTACCTACTTGTAAAGCAGTATAGAATAGATCAGAATGAATTAAAACACAGTATCAACTCAATGTCGGTACAAGACACATAGTCTTAAGACACATTTTAACGCGAGACACCAGTCATAACAGCAGTTTTATGTTATTATAAGTTGTGGTACCAAAATAAATGTATATAGTGTAAATAAGTATATTTAGATGAAAGTACATTTATTCATTTAACAAACAGTCATCGAAGATTTAAAAATTAATGAGTATACAGTCTTAAAACCTGTGCACGGTGATATATCCATAATATTGGTACATCAAGCTCGAACAATTTGGTCTTCGAGCCGAATGCATTTGGTTTGAAGAACCGACATCTCCAACAACAACTAAGGCAAAAGAACTCTTAAAATTAGTAAATGAAAATAATCTAAACTGTATCTCGACAGGCGTACCAACGTAAATAAGATACCAAATCTACTTGATTTCGGTTTAATAAAAAGTCTAGATATTAAGAAAAAATAATTTAATAATAATTACGATTTATTCTCAAATCATGAATACAACAAGAAAACTAATTGGGAACTATTTAGAGAGAAACTTGGCCCGCTCAAATTTGCTATAGATGTTGAGCTGGCAGCCGAAAAATAATAAAAAATATCCATTCCGCGGCTTGGTGTGCGACTTCAGATTGTATGTCAATTAGAATTAAACAAAAAAGTATCCGAAAAACATAATCCAAGTAGATAATGTCAAGAAAAATAGAAGATAAAAGTAGATATAACAAAGTTACCAAGGTAATAAAGATAGGTTGGCTGTCTTTAAAAATCAAAATATTAAAAATTACCTAAAGAAATTAACACCAACAGAAGATACAAACTACTCATTATGGAAGGTGACAAGAAAACTGAAAAGACCTGTTCAACACAACCGACCAATTAAAGATAATACAAACAACTGGACAAGAAGCGACAAAGGAAAAACTTTGCAACAAGTATTCCAACCATTCCCTTCTGAAATCTCTACTAAACAAGGAGAATGAGTTTAAAATTACCTAAATGCACCTTATCAGATGGACCTCCCCATAATATTAAAATATCTCATATAAAAAAACCATTGGAAATTGATATTTCCTTCTTGATTGTTTTTTCGGCCTCATATCTGGCAAAGTTCTCCGAGAATTATAAGGAAAATATTACGAACTATTAACATTTATTTTCAATGCCATTGCTAGACTAAACTACTTTCCAAATATCTGCAAAAAAGCACAGATAGTCATGATCCTAAAATCAGGCAAAAAGCTAGAAGCAGCTCCATCTTACAGGTCAATAAATCTGCTGCTAATGGTTTCGAAAGTATTTGCAAAAATATATGTTAAAAGAATACTAGAAATCTTACAGGAAAGAAACCGTCATACTAGAACAATAGTTCGTATTCAAAGATAATCATGGAACTGTAGAACAGATCCATAGATTGGTAAATAAGATAAACAGAAATTTTAAAGTAAAAAAATACTACTCCGCGGCCTTCATAGACATGTCTAAAGCCTTCGATTAGGTGTGATAGTCTACAAACTGAAAACAGACTTACCTCATTCTCATTATCAACTTCTAATATCCTAACTAACTGATAGACACTTCCTTGTGAATCAACACAACACCTATACTAATCTATATCCTATTTTGCCTGGTGTTCTACAATCAAGCGTATTAAAGTTAATCTTGTTTTTACTATATATGGCTGGCGTACTAACGACTAAGCTCAGCATATGCCACGGTAATTCGTGCATCTCATGTTGACCCTGCATGACTTCAAAACATCTTCAAGATAACCTAGATAAAATCCAGGGCTGGATTACGAAATGGCGTGTAACGGCCAACAAATCCAAATCTATGCATGTTATTTTTACATTGCGACATGAAATCTGTCGATTCGTCAAAATCAACAATTGTAAACTCCGACAAGTTAACACCACAAAATATCTAGGTGTACATCTCGATAAGCGTTTCACATGGCAGACACATATCTTTCCTAAACGAAAGCAGTTAGACATTGAACTAAATCAAATGTATTGGTTAATAGATCGCCGATCAAAGCTATCTCTCGAAAATAAGCTGTTACTATACAAATCCGTTCTAAGACCAATATGGACTTTCGGTATTAAGCTCTTGGGGATTATCAGTAATTCTAATATCGAGCTCCTACAGAGGTTCCAAAATAAAATAACACTTGACGCTCCAAGATATTGGATACAACGTCATTCAATGTGAATTCCGACTGTCACAATTCAAGAAGTTATTTCTCACCATAGTGACAGAGTGACACATCACCCAAATGTGCTAGCCGAGCGGCTATTTAGCCAAAGCGGGCAAGTAAGACGGTTGAAAGAGATCACATCCTTTGATCTAGGAACTAAACTTATATAATTGTGTTATAATTATCAATACATAGTTATATAAGGAGTGAGCCATAAAACAAGTTTTCAGAGTATGTCATGGATTAAATAAGTTATGTCTTAGATTGATTAAGTGATCTAACCTACATTTCATACTTTTAGTAATAGGTTAAATCCTAACTTGTCAATTTGACTTATGATTATTTACAAATGACACTTCGTCAATTATCGAAGCTCAGGCGTGACTTAAACCAAGTGTTCATTTGATAAGTCAATCTATTAGCATGTGATATACTGAGAACATTTTGAAGTATGTCGTAAATTAAAATTTACTACTTAACCTACGAAGTCGTATATTTTGACAGTTTCATACATACAAATAAATAACAAATAATAGGTATTTATTGAAAACTATAACAAATGTTGACAACGCTAAGAAATAAGTAATTAAACTTCTAGTTTCAAAAATTCTTTTATTGTAAATACACTACAATAAAAAAAATTTTGAAACTAGATGTTTAATTACTTATTTCTTAGCGTTATAATGAAGTTTCAACAAGTATCTCCTTCGTCAATTAACTATTTAAATGTTCAAAATGTTGCCCTTCAAGATCAATGCACTTGAAAATCCTCCATTCAAAATTTCTGATGATATTCTGCAACATTACTGGATTGTTATTAATTTCCATGCATTTCTATTCGATTCTCTGTAGCATATCATTCAAATAATATAGGTGTTCGAAATATGTTATTTCTTAGATAAGGCCGCAAAAATAAGTCGCAAGGTGTTAAATCGCATGAACGTGCAGGCCAGGCAATTTCAGTATTTCGACTAATTATACGCTCATCAAAAAATTCTCTTAAATAATCCAAAGATTCTGCAGTACAGTGACAAGGTGCTCCGTCTTGTTGGAAATATGCATTTTGAAGTTCATCATCATGCAACTGATTGACAAATGGTTGTAAAATTTCCGTACGGTACCTTTGAGCAGTTAACGTTCCCTGAAAAAATATTGGTCCAATGATTCGCCTTTGGCTTATCGCTGCCCAAAAATTTTCTCTGGATGTAGCGATTCTTCATTAATTACATGTGGATTTTCACTACTCCAAATTCTTGTATTTTGTGAATTTAGGTATCCCGTTTTATAAAACCATGCTTCATCAGTAAAGATGACTCTTTGCGAAAGTTCTCCATTATTGTTCATATTTACAAACCAATTACAAAACTGTAGTCTACGTGGGTAACCAATTTCTAACAATTCTTGTACTGCTGTAACACGGTATGGATAAAGTTGCATATATTTTTTTAATAACTTGTGAGTTGTACCAACATAAAGGTTTATTTGTTGACTCAAATGTCGAACAGATGTTCGTGGTTCATTTTCCATTATTTCTTCAACACGATTGACAACTTGAGGTGTATGTTTCTTAACTGCTCCGCTGCCTGATTTTCTTAAGAGACTACCAGTTTCAGAAAAAAGTTTTAAAGTTCTATCCAAAGTATTCTTAAATTGTATATAATCTATTACAAAATGTGGAAACTCAACTTGAAATTCTACCATTCAATCTTGAACTGAATAAACCCATAAACCATCAATTTTATTACCACTTCGAAAATAAGCCTGGACTAAAAAAATTTATTTAAACCAGAACGACGCACGATTATTTTATGCACTAACTGATATTTGTGATTGACATTATCAAATGTCATTTGGATTTAAGTTTACGGAACAACAAACACATACTAATATATTTGTGTCTTATTCTATCAAAATTTCAATGTAACCTAGATTGACTTTTCAAATGAACACACGTTATGTCTATCTCAGTCGTTCACGGCCTACCTAGGAAACAAATTTTGCGACTCGCTGGATATAACAAAATGGACAAAAAGTATTTAGTTTTAGTAGCGTGTAGATTGTTTTATTGGAAACAGCCTACTTAAATTACTCTTTTATAGTAACAAACTAATAGATTATTACTTTGACGTAGATTTCTAAATAAAAGGAGTTAAAGAAAAGAATATTCGAATGGCCTTTCCTAAGGTAGTGTTTTGGTGTCTATGTGGTGTAATATATGTATACAAGAATGGCATATCTATTTAAAAGTTTCGCTTATATTATTGGTTTGAAAATCGCTTCGTAATTTGTAAGGCTATAAACAATTGCTGACAGAATACTCCATAGAATTAATTAGTTTATATAACACAAAAGCATTAATACAATACCAAATTCAATTAAAGTGCACTGGCTTTTAACATTGTGCTACATCGAAATATAATGTGACTCTAGGCTGTACATTTTCCTTTAAGAAATATCGTCCACACACAAAATAAAGTATTAAGTTAATATCCTCTGGAAACTAATTGAATTGAAGCAATAACAACGATAAGTTATAAGAACATCGACACTATTCCATATTTGATAAGGTATAGCCCGAAACATGCCAAGGAATTGTTTTTTATTTCAATTGAAAGGGCCAAGCGATCTTACTGCTAAGATTAAAATAAGAAATAAGATTCCAGAAATTGTATATATTTACAAATTATTAATTTATTCAAACTGTCTTGTTAAATTAATTCCATCTAACATAAATTGTTATTAAGTTACGACTAAAAGTAACAACTTACTGCGAATAGTTTTTCTTTATCTATAGTAATTTGAATTTGCGTAATTATAGCCGACTCTCTTTTTATATTTAAATTTTGTGAAATAGTTTTTATTAACTGCTCTTGAAGCAGCGTTTATGTGTGTGGCTTAGATGAGATTTCCCCTATCATCTTCTGAAAGAATACTGTCCGACTCAGACTCTAATGTGTTGCAAGCTTTAAATCCTAGGGAATGTATCGTGGCATATTTGTTATGATTTGAATCTTACAGTGTACCAAGGCGGTAACGTGGCCAGTGTCACCCACAAGCGTTCTAGAAAAATTTTATCAATATATATAATATATAATATAAATAGTAATAATTAAAGCAAATTTAAATCATTGTGTAAGAAAAAGCTATGAATAACATAATCCATTGACAACAAACAATTCTTGTTACCGATCTATAAGTTCAATAGTGAAGTTTTATTGCTTTGTCAAATATTTGTTAATACATGCCTAAACTAGCAGGCTTATATAATATCTTAAAATAGATAGAACAGATCGATTGGAACAATTAGGACTTTTGGTAATTGTTTTAAACAATAGTTAATTAGAACATTCTCCCATTATAATACATACTTTGATGGTCTATTTTGAGATAAAGTTTAAACATTAATTGACTTTCTCCATGCTATTATTAGACGAAATATAATAAGGAAACTTAGAGCTTGTAACATTTCCTTCACCAATTACTGATTCGATGGAAAATATAAATTTCTTAAAAATAAACAGAGAAAAAAAGGGATATTTGACAAAGCAATATAATATGCGAGCTAAAAAAAAGTTTTTCAAGTAGATTATGAACTAGGAAGATAACTATATCGGTCATGTCGGAATATAATTCAGACCTAGTTTGTGATATGTCACCTGTCGCTCATTGATTAAATTGACAATTTGCAATTATCTTCGATTATTCTTACAAATTTATCACTAAACAATGGCTTATGTATTTAGTAAGTAGCAAAGGAAATATATGGTTGAGATTTATTTAGGAAATCGCAGAAAAATCGACTTATTCTCTGAGAGATGTCAACGAAGATTTTTTAAATGATTTGTAAATAACGCTGTCCCATATAACCATTTCTGTGTTTCCATCCATCGTTTTGTTGATTTATTCAGAGAAGCAGGAAGTGTGAATCGTTAACTGGGAAATTATTGTCAAAGCGGTAAGGCAAGTAGTCGAAGAACGTCCACAAACTTCCGTGCGACATTTTACAGCAAGGATCAAATCTTTCTTACGGTATCTGTCGATGGATTCTTAAAAATGATCTAGATATGCATCCTTACCGTATACAAGTAACATATGAAATACGTCCTGTTGATAGGCCATGAAGGCAAGAATTTTGCCAACAATTCAATAACAACGATGAAGTATTGTCGAAAGTTATGTTTACAGACGAATCGTGGTTTCACTTCTCTGATTATGTCAACTCTCAAAATCTGAGAATGTGGAGTACAGTCCACAATTTTTTAGAGACCCCATTGGGCAGCAACTATTAGCCAGAGAAGAATTATTGGAGTTATAATTTTTTCAAAGTACCTATGCTAAAAATAGTTTTAAAAACATTTGATTAGAATGTCTAAAGTAGAATGACTAAAACACTATGTTGGCACAATAATGTCATTTCTTTAACATTTTTATCGATTTAACGTATCAGTTAGATATTTTAGCTCCATTTATTAATATGTTATACGATGATAAGCTACAGGAAGGCTATTTTAAGCAAAATAGAGCTCGTGCACGTACTACCAATGCAAACATTGCTTTCATGCAAGAATTTTTTGAAGATTGCATCATTAGCCTGAATACAGATGCTATCTGGCCACCACAGTCTTGTTACTTAACACCATGGTCACATTTAAATAATTCAATTTTTGAAACGCCCGTTATTGATCTTGATGATTTAAAACAAAGGATCACTTACAAGATTGAAGAAATCAATACTATACCAGAAATTCTTCCAAACGTTCTCACTTCGCTTAAAAAGAGAATTACTTTCTGAAGAGATGTGAGTGGTGGCAATATATTTTTTGTTCAACGTAATAATAAATCATGTTTAGCCTTAAAAATGTTTATTATATATTGTTATCCAAAATATTACATCTGTTGATATTATACTAAATTGAAAAATGTATTTTTAAAATAGATTATTTAATTTGAACTATCCTCAAATTAAACAAAATGATAGGTAACTCCAAGTCGAATTAAATTAAGACACCAATGATTTTATTCATGGCATACTCAGAATTTGTTTTGGCTCATATTATAATAATAATATTGATGTACAATAAAGAATTAAAACGCAATTAAGAAATCCTTAGAAATGTATTATTTATGTTTTACTATATAAATGAAATCTTTTATCAAAGTTAATTATGCCTAGCATGAACTAAAATACAACTGGACACATAGATCGCAGATAATCTCTAAAATCCCTTTATATAATATGTAGTCAATTGTAATTACTATGCGTTGCTAGAAGTTAATGGCGATAACAGAAAATTTACGGATTTACTACTTTTACAAAACGAAAGCCAGATATCCAAAAGGTCTAAAATGGACACAATAAGCATACAATAGAATGTAACCTAATTATCCGTTACACGAAACATATCCCAAGGCCAGTCTTTAGATTGGACACCAATAACTTCAGACACACGAACACAATGATTTTGTACCACACGCAAGAGATGTCTTAATTCACTCAGTTAGTTCTATGTCTTCGATGGAAGTCACTATCCTTACAAGGAAAAATTTGTAGTACATATTATATGTAGACTAGTTTCCATCTGTTTTCCACATGGCTCGCTAACCAAGAGGTGCTTACTTAAAGGACAATGTCCGGTTATTAAGCCGGTGACAGTTTTAATTTCCTTCTTGTTGCATCTATTTGCATCTGGATAATTAGGTTCATTTAAAACCTAGAATCCAGGTCTCTCAGTAGTGTCTTAGTATGGAGTCGTTAGCCTCTGTTTCTGTTTATGTTCTCTTTCTAGTCACAAACAGATATTCCTTCTAGCGGAATCCTTAGCGATTCCACATACGTTTATCGGTCATCTCATTGTCATTAATCTTCTTATGCGCTAGCACCTATATCAGTGACATAGCATTATCTTGTGCCACTCTGTTGAGGACTTGCTTGCAATGTTTAACCAGCTTCGACATGGTAATTGGGTTTATAATAGCCTTGATAATCGTCTGACTATCAATTTCTATATTGATTCTTCTATTGGTATAGCCGGCTTCCAGAATTTCGATTACTCAGCCTGGAAAATCGTTATGTATTTCTCCAGATTAAATGATCTTTTCATTCTAGGGCACATTCTAGAGATTTCTGCGCATGTGCCATGATTGAGTTGTGAACCCAGGAGTGTATTATGATATGATAATTTCATTAATATAACCATAATGGCCATGGTACTTGGAAATGGAACTATACGATTAACAGCTATAGTTGATAAACTATTTCTTCGCAGTTTATACTGTCTAAAGTGCAAACCGCAATATATTTTATCATTTTCTAACACACATAAATACGCGCGGTAATACTACACATGTTAGTCATTTTAACAGGTTGACCGCCATGTCCACCAATATGGTGCACAGTGTCAGGTCCGAGCTTGATTTTACATGATGTCCCCGAATCGGTACAACAGGCTACAGAAATTTTGTTTGTTAAATCATATGTTTCGTCAATATTACACCGTTTTAAAAATTGTATGACATTTCTTAGCGATTTTGTATGGAATATGATCCTTACCCCAAAAGTGAAAATGTTCTCTTGTCTCAGTCAGAGACCATCATGGCCTATATTACATATGCGTTATATGGAATAGTTGGATATTGCCACACAGCGTTCTAATATATCGACAGTTTCGCCGGCATTTATCCATAGATACTGATTTGAAAGATGGCTTCTAATGCGTTCTACTACTTTCGTGTAGCACTTAGGAACATAATATTTGCGTAAGTTTCACAGAGTTCTTCGTTAAAATTGTCAGATTCCAACGGGTCTAATTTATGTGTATATGTTTGCGATGCTAAGTGACGTTTTACATGCGATTTCTTGTAATTTTTTCACGATTTTTTACAGACTTTGGAATAAATTTCGGAATCACTTGCAATGGACAGCAATTGAATCAGTTTGACCCTTAATCCCACTCGCCATTGTTTCACGATGCCATTCTCGAAGTTGTTCCATATCATATCTAAGAAAGTAACTTAAATAATGTTCTAGATCTAAATATATGAAAATTAGAAATATATGCGTAAGTAATTGAAACTTAGCGAAATTCACTGAACACTTGCGTCAAAATAATTTGAAGAAGTAGATTCGATGAAACGATATTAAACAGGATCTATTAGAAAAAATACGAGGTATGTAATTTACAGTTAAAACAATGAAAAAAACTAACTCACCGTACTTTATTTATGTTGCGAAATATAAACTAATAAATAAAATAAATTATAAAAACTCCTCACGCTTCTATCTACGCCCATGCAGAAAGTAATTTCACTGTAATAGTGAAGTAATTGCGTCACAATTCAATAACAAAAAACTATTTATATGGTCCATCGTAATTTCGGCCTGATGTGTGCGGTCTCTAGTTATGACACACATTAGAAATGGGATAGAGAAATACTCAACAAACACTCGTTTCGTGAAAGAGGAATATTGGTAAAGCAGGGCTATTCATGAAACTAGATTAAACACAAAACAGGAAAGAGTGGAAAGCGTTTACTAAAACAATATCTGGGGTTAGACAGAAAACCTCAAATTATGAAGCAACACTAAACTCTAAATCTCAGACACGTAAAGGTCACTACATTTAGTCATATGGAGTCCAGTGACGAAATGCTTTAGTAGAGCTACAAGACTCAGAAGTATATATTTCTGTATCTTCATATAGTAGTTTTTATCTGATATATCAGATATATTACATGCCGGACGATTTATTACTTTATTCTTAAAACTTATGGGTAATCATTTACATAATACAGCAGAATTTGTAATTAGTATTACGTTGTTTTATATAACCTGAAATCCCACTGGATTAAATCGAAGTCGACGTTCCAACATGGGTAAGCAAAAATGTAAAATATACGAGAATAAACTAATAAGGTAAATTGCCGGCTTTAGGTAAATAGAATTTTAAAAAGACGTGCCATATAAGATCAAAACCGTAAATAGCATTAACTTTTTAATAAAACAATAATGGCTTCAAACTTTTGTTGGGTATATTCTAAATTATTGGCTACAAAGTCAAAGGAATTTTGTTTTTTATGGCTTCGTAATTAAATACTTTATTACATTAGACAAGTAACTGACATTTACTACATGATTAAAGCGCAAAGTAATAATAACGTTTTAAAGAGACTATATCTAAATGTGTATGTATATTTTTAATTCCGTTTGAAAATAGGTAATCGTAGGAGCGAAAACGTCACCATGAGAAATACAGGATGGCCCAAAATGACCGAAGGAGTTTGAGTTCATTATAACTTCTTATTGAAGACATAATTATTAATTTTTTTTTATTTTAAATACAGTATATTAATGGAGAATATTTTTAATTTAATTATGATAAATTATATGTCGCAAGTGGTGGCCATTTTCTGCTTCGCATATTTGTGCGTATTATTTTTTAATTGCTGTATGGTTCGAGGCTTATTAATATAGACTTTTCCTTTCAAATAACCCCAAAGGAACAGTCTGAAGCGGTTAAATCCGGTGAACGCGGAGGCCAATTAAAATCGCTTTTACAGGAAATAATTCGTTCACCAAAGATGTCTCGTAAAAGAGCCATTGTGTCCCTCGCAGTGTGCGCTGTGGCTCCATCCTGTTAGAACCATACTTGCGGATGGTTTTCCACGGCTGGCCTTAAAAAATTTTCCAACATTGTCCGATATCTAACACCAGTGATGGAAACGGCGACACCGTGTTCATTTTCAAAAAAATATGGGCCAATTATCCTTTCCGACGAAACACCGCACCAAACGGTACACTTAAGTGGGTGTAATTCTCGCTGTTGAACTACTCTTGGATTTTCCGTAGCCCATATCCTGCAGTTTTGCCTATTAACAAACCCATTTAATTGGAAATTGGCTTCGTCGCTCATAATTAATTATGAATAAAATCATGATTTCCTTCTGCTTTTTGACGAAAATAAATTGCATAATCAAGTCGTTGCTGGTAATCTGTCGGTTTAAATTGTTGGACAAGCTGAATTCTGTATGGAAACAATCTTACTGTATGCAAAATTCTCTGCAGCGACGCTCTTGAGAGGCCAAGTTGTGTCGAACGTCTCCTGGTTGATGTTTCCCCATCTTCCCGAATACTCTCCGGTACCCGTTCAATATTATCATCCGTGTATACCGTTCGTCGTCTGCCGGCACCAGGAAGGTTCCTTACTGCCCTTGTTCTCGAAAATTTGCAACCAGACGGTTTATTGTTGACTCTGAGGGTCCAACCCGCACATTAAAATAACGACGATATGCACGCTGAGTCAAAACAATGGATCGTTGATTTGAGAAATAAAGTTCAACGATTTTGGCATGTTGTTCAATTGTGTACTGTTCCAATTTAAATTCCCCAAGTCTTCTTTACAAAATACTGAAAACAAAAAAAAAATTATAATAAAAAAGTTATAAGGAATTAAAACCCCTTCGGTCATTTTGGGCCACCCTGTACTTTAAAATAAAACAGAACGATAAAGAACACCAACGTGTGTTGCCGTTGTCGCTTTCTCAATAGTGCATATAACAACTTAGGGATATTATTTCAAAACTCATGTGGAAAAAGAAATAATTGGTCATTTATTAAATAATTATTTCGGTTTATTTAATGTGACAGTATAACAGAATTCGTTTTGATTTAACCATGACAATCTAAAAATATTAAAACTTTTTATCATGTTGGACAAGGTGAACTTTTCGTGTTTCGAATGGTATTTTCCACAATTGGTCACGTGTCACGTAACACTCATTAACTATTATGCCAAACTTTTTATAACTTTATTATACCTAGCTTTACTAAATACTTATTAAATACACTACACTAAACTATTTATTTATTTATTTCGTATTAGAAGCGAAATTGAAAATTAAATATTAGTGTATAAATCACTTGTATGACAAAAAGAAGCGCCATAAAACTAATTTATACACTAATATCTAGATTTGTCAATCAGTCTAGTGCTGCAGGAATTGCCTTGGTCAGTTCGTGGCTACCGCCAGGGAAACTTCTTCTGGAGCACTCGTTTACTATGTGGACCATAGTTCGCTCCACATTTCCGCAGTCGCCGAGACTAGTATCTGCTAGTTTCCATTTATACAGCATTGAGTGGCACATTCCATGACCTGTACGGCACCTATTTAATTGAGATCATGGCATACGTGGAAGGGTTACACCCGGAAGAGATTCTGAAGGATTAGAAATTAAATCTCTGTTCCTCAATTCAGGGTGTTGTTCGAGGAGGGCTATCCAGCAATTATTCACATTGACGGAGTGTTGAACTTCCGTATCCAGCTAAATCGGTCTCCTAGATTTTAATCGAGTCCTGGGGACGCTCTCTCAATCATCGTGTAGGGCATGATCAATGTTGTTTATAATCTTAGCCCATTCATTCTCTGCTGCAGCGGGATTCTGATATCCGGCGGAGCAATGTGTCGGTAGTGGATCTATCTAACATTATCAGTGACGATCCTCATTGCATCGTTAAGTTGAATATCTATTAGCTTGGTATGAGAGTTTCTATACCAGGCAGCAGCACGGTTTTCAGCAGGAGAGTAGGCCAGTGCAACGCAATTATATCCGTAAAGAGCGGGAAACTATTAGGCGAATATAGGGTGAATGTACCTCTCTATTCAAAATTAGGATAAAATGATAAGATAAACATAACTAGTTATCAAATATTAAATCTTTAAATGTTGAGATAAACATACTACAAATTTAAAATCCTTTTAGGATAAGGATCTTATTGACTACTGATTACTGATTATTAAGGAGGTAATGAACAAACATGATTTGTAATTAAGATGTTTTATAAGATATCAAGCCTAATAACCGGTACTTTTTATAATTTTATTTATAGCATTTTAAGTAGTTTACAATGTTCTTAAAAAGGAATTTTATTATAACTCTTAAAATGAATTTATTTTTATAATATTTTTATAATAATAATTTATAATAATTTCAATGTTAAAATATAATGTTAATCAATGTTAAAATATTGAACATGTAATTGAGAAAAGGAATGGTTAAAAATGTATTAATAATATCTTTTTTATCCAACGGAAATTATACTATTTAAAAATACATTCAAGTTTAATAATAATAATTCATGCCTTAGCATTCTCCAACAGCTTGACGCCAATTACAGGAGGCATTGGTAAGCCATGACTTATTATTATGTCTGCGCCAGTGGAGCGATTTAAGATGTTCAGCTGTCGGCATTCGCTTAGACCGAGACGGAAAACCACGGAAACCTACTCGGACAGCCTAATCTACGAATCTAAACTCGGGACTGCCAGCATGATAAGCCAGTGTGCAGATATTTAAATAACATATGACAGATAATTATATAACAAATGTATATATTCATTATGGTAAATTGTAGATTGTTACATTATTAAGTTATAGTATATACTGCTTAGATTTTTTTAATTTCTTTAATTTCCCTTTTTATTGTGTGTTATTCTTTATAGTGTTACGCTCCGCATATAAAGAATATTTTAATTTATTTTTAAATAATATATTTCTTCTTTAAATATCTCGATTTAAAATATTTAACTTAAGACATTTTTCTTGTATGTATTCGCGTCCGAAGAGAAAGCATTTCTTTTGTTATATCCTGACCGACTAACCCTTAGTTTTCTACCTGACCTAACGTTACTGTGGAATTTCTTTCTATATACATTTCATTTTAAATTGTTTTAATTTAATGATATACATCTTCTTTTATATATGGTGTTTCATATCATTAGAAAGCTTAAGTCACAAGGGTTATTTTAATAATATTTATGCCATCGATAACTCTTCAGGTCCCGCTTCTTATTAATTATTAATCAAGATATCGACCCTCTCTTAGACTCAGGTCATAAAACAGACCGTTTTCAAGAACCAGTGTCTATCGACACAAAAACTATTAGATATCTTCTCGTTAGAACTCTCGTAACACACAGATCTTACTCATCGTACTGTCCAAGTACACGCCACGATGCCGCCAGGTGTCTTTCGCTTCTAAGAATCGCTCTACATATACTTGACCAGGTATATCTGCGAAGGCCACGTGACCATCTCCGCCAACCAAAGGTAACTCTGTATTGTTCGATACAGAGATTATTTTATATTAATCGTATTCAATTAACCCTCAATTTACTGCTCAATTAAACGTTCGTTTCAGAGTATTGTGTGTTAATTTTCAATTACAGATTTAATTCCGCTCCTTGTGTATATATTACTTTTGTTTTAATTACTTTTAAATATAACAATTTCAATTTCTTTTTTATGTAAATATAAATACAAACTTTAAGGACAACGCTTATGTGTTTTATTTATTTAGTAAGTAAGTTATATACATATTTTAATTAACAATCATCACGCACGTCCTGGACCTTTGAAGAAACTTCACCAGCACCACTAATTATTTTATTTATCTTAGAATAATTTCATTATTATTAGCACGGCACATCCACATCCCGATATCCAGCACAAGCCGCCGTTTGTAATAATAGATTACACTGGCCAACACAATTTTTGCTGACTTCTAAGCGAGACTTGTTTTTTACTAATTCGGGTGTGCTGAATCCGAAAATCATATTAGTTTTTGTATATCACGTCAAAATTAAACTGTATAATGTAGTATGCTCTTTGCAGAATCACTGATTCGACTAAGTAGTTACTTAGATAAGACCTGTTACGATTTAAATAAAGTATAAAATTTAATAATTCATTTATTTATTTCAATACGATATTAGTCACGAGTATAATCCAAGTATTAATACAATAATTATTAGAATATTGCAAGAGTATTTATAAAAGGAAAAACAACAATCAGGGAATAAATTTTCGTTTGTAGCACTTTCTGCTGTGTATTTTAGTTTGGCAGTCCATTTGAACACTCCAACAGTAGTCGGCCATCATATGAGGATCCCATCTTCTTTGGTACCGAGTTTCCATGATTTTTAAATCTTGATGAAATCTCTCACCTTGTTCGTCGCTTACTGCACCTAAATTTTCTAGAAACCTATGAAGGAAATGAAGCTATATGCTCATGTTACAAACTAGCATTGATTGCACTAGATCTTTATAATTGCAGGCTTTTTTGTTTCAAAGAAAATGGTTCGCGAACATCGTGAATAAGGGCTAGGCTTCTTTCCCAGTTTCGTTCATAGAGTTGATTAAATTTGGATCTATTAAGTTTTATTTTGAGGTTCATCAAATACCCCAACTATAATTTTTTCGTAACTTTTCACATATTGCAATGAATTTTTCCCCGAAGAGAAAATTAAAAGAAACTATAAAAGACTATATATTTATGTGTATTTTATTCCAGAAAAATATTTGAAAATATTTAATATTTATTTAAAATTTATTATAATGTGTATTTTTGTCCACGACTGTAGAATGTTCGGGCAGGATTGATGTTTGCAGTTCCCGCCACTTCGGATGTGATTACTGCTGTTGCTCTCTTGATTTTATGTTAGATATGGGGATATTTTCCGTTTCCGAGATGTTGGCAGAGATTAACCAGCTATTGAACAGATAGGTCTAATTATTGTCTGCTGGATAAAGACTTCTTTTTTATCCAGGGTATTTTAGTAATTTCGGTTTATGTTTTAGTTTAGTGCCTTTGATGTGTTAAAATTAATTCTCGATTTATTACGAGTCTTTTAGACTTGTAATTTTTTATTTATGCGTCCTATCTGAAATCTCTCATGTTAATTTTTTTGTGAAGTGTGATTACATTAATTAATGTACGTATATTTCTGTAATTATATTCATTTATTTATATATAATTTAGTTATATTATTTGTATAATATTGGAGCTCGTAGATTCAGTAAAAAAAATTGTAGTTTATAAATATATTTAGAGTCAGATGAATATTAAGGAAAATTTTCATATTTTTTTTGAGTATATTTTTTATTTGTAATAAATATGCTAGAAGGTCAGGAATTGGTGGGAAAATTGCCTTTGTACCATGTTGAATGTGCGCATGGGTTAAATTTTTTTTTGTTGAACGCGTTTACAGTTAATGTTCTGTTTGACGTTTAGTTGGGAATAACGTAATGAATGAAGATTGACAGTTTTCCTGAATATTTAATTAGGTTAATTTTGCTCGTGGTCATTTAGTGAGGTTTTTTCTCTTTTATTGTCATTTGTATAAAAGTTTTCCTCACCCTGTTACACAATAGATGTTTCAGTACGGCTTTATACTCGATAAAGTCTATTTTTTTTTATTATTTTTTTTTTTTGTAAGTAAAACTTCGTGCAGTGAATCTTTGTTTACTTTTCTAATACGTTTTATTAATGTACTACGTACCCTGTGAGGGTAACCCTGAAGATACAAGAGCTCCTGGAAGGCGAACCCGAATGAGATAGACCGGCCAAGCTACTGTGTATTGTGGACCAAGTTAAATAAGCAATTAACACCACAATTCACTGCAATATGTACTGGAAGCAGTTAGCTTGCAAATCTAGAGCTTTAACGTATTGCTTCATAAGACACAATTTGGTGTAAAGAGGTGGAAAAATTACTTTCTCTGTCGACTAAAGGTTGACTTATAATATTCTTTTCTCCAATATCTAGGGATGTTGTAGGAGGCCAATGTTTCTGAACGCAGGGTTGGTTTCTAGCTCGACTATCCCAGAGGCACCAAAAGCACAGAAATTTTGTATATCTTCTTTGAAAGCCAAGTAAAAAGTTTACCAGTTTGAGATCCACACAGGAGGCCCAGTTATGGTCAGTATATTTTAATAACTTTATAACGTTCTCAATGTCGTCATATTTTTCCTTTAATTGAACGGAATATCCAATAGGAATTACACCGCAAACATTTCCGTTATGTAGTAGGATGCACTTGAAGATTGTGCTGGAACAAACGCCACTCATTTGAGTCACATTGTACAACGTCTATTTTAGTTAATAAACCTGGCACATAGTTACAAGAAACAAATTCACACTCCTTTTTAAAATATTGCACAAGGTTGCTTTCCAGCTATGACTTTTATACTTTGCTCGAGCAAGTTCTTTTCATTTAACCTTGAAGCTAGCAGTTCCGATGATTCCTTTGATAGGCCCAAATCCCTTACCAAATCATTCAATTCAGCTTGAGTAAAACGTTGTGGTCCATCATTAGAAACATAGTCACAATCTACATCTGAATCTTGCTCCTCAATTGCATCTACCATGTCTTCAGCCTACGAGTACTTTAGTGAACCACGCTTTTCATAAACTGGCACGAGTATTTAATCGGAATGAAGCATTGGTCGAATCGCTGAGTCGATATTAGGATAAACAATGTTATTCTTATTCTTCTTATTATAACCGAAGGTCTGAACTGAACAAAAATGCAATAATCTACGTAGTTTTTCGGTTCACGCATATCATTGGAACGCCAAAAGCTAATTTCTGGAGGTTTCCCTTGCTCCACTGCCGCAAATTCTCCACACATGGTTTACACACATTATGTGGAGCCCATAACTTGTCCTTATCTGCAAGTTTTACGTCAAAATAAACCAAATACATATTCTTAGCAAAAGCAGTAATAGTTACCCTTCGACTGGGAACGGTGAAGCTGCCAGAAATGTAGCAGAACAAATCGGCACTATTTACACATCTTCGAGTAGTGCATATGATGTAGTTTCTTCGCTAACAACTAACATGTAACTAACGTTTTATTATCACCCTTGTTTACTTTCAAATAGTCCTAAGTGATCAATACTTTCTAATGAAATCTCATTAAAGCCTAATATGTTCACTTAATGAACATGATTAACTTAATAGACCTGCGTTTCTTAATAATTCTTTATTACTTACTTAGTTCTTAAATATTATAAGATACAAGTGTACATTATTATAATGAGATAAAAGTATTTGGAATTCTTTGAACAATTAAGAATTTGCTGCATTTACTTAACGATTTTCAAGAATTTTGAAATCGGCAAACAAGAAGTGCCGTAGAAGAAAATTTTGACGTGATAGAGACAGCTGGGTTTCATATTTGGCATTAGCGTACCAATATTAATTAAAACAAGTGTCAGATCAAAGTCAGCAGAAAAAAAATAATTGTTGGCCGGTGTTATCTGTGTTTTCAAAACCGAAATGGTGATCGTGTGTAAATAAAGCAGTTTTGTCTGTTTTGGAGTATTTGTGGGCTTATATTCTTTTGTATAAAAATTGTTTAATTTGGCCTATGTAGTAACTATCACAATCGCGATAGAGGGCACTATTTATACAATATATATATATATATATATATATATATATATATATATATATATATATATATTGATATAAGGCAAACCTGAACATAAGGATGCCTAGGAGAACAAGTAACAGAATTTTTAAAAGCTTATGTACTCATTAGAATTATAGGAAGTTTCGAAAACTGAATTCTTCACATGGTATATCAATAAAGTTGATTTCGCGTTTATTTTAATGTATAAAATTAATTCTCACATTTCTTTATTTCTATTCTTTCAGTTGCTTTAGTTATTTTATTTCGAAATCTTGTATTTACTAAGATATGTCAACTTAATTGATTATCAAAAATAGTTAATAATAATTTAGGTGAAACTGTACTTATTTAAAATAAACACAGCGGAAAAGTTCACCACAATAAAATAGCATTATGTAAACTTATTAACATTTACATATTAATTAATTATATATTATAAAAAACTTTAGAATTTATGTTAAGCTCATGTATATTTGCAATGATTAAATTGTTATTTTCTTTAGAAAAATATGTCGAGATTAAAGTAATGCATACGAATTAACGAATAAGAAGCCAACTGGAAAACAAAACACAGTTGGCGTCATCAGAAAAAAAACGCCATTAAAAATGCCGCATCATATAAAAGTGCATCTCTGAAAATTAAAAGAAAAATACACAAAATAAAATTAGAAACTTATATAAAACACTAGTAATACCTTACATATACATCCAGTACCTGTTTGAAGTATTTTACGTGCCCAACCGATTTCCTGTACCTTAGAAATCAAGAAGTGCTGTTTACCGGGGAAGCTAACTGCTATAGGAGAATACTAGGCCAAACGACGCGCCATTGCCCATAGAAAATCGTATCCTGCATTAATCGACTTTCCAGATCATATCCAGTGACAACAGGCCTGAACCCATTCACTTAAGTATTCTTTAATCTCCAATGAACTATAGAAAATACAAAATTAATTCATTTCATTTAAATAATAAACATAATCTATGTATTATTAAAAATTTATAACCTACTATACATTTGATGTTTATGAATGCAAATTAAGGTAAAAGAATCCAGTTTTCTTGTTATTATATTTAATTAGGTACTAAATTCATTTAAATATTAAAAGTTATGTAGGTAACATGTATTTAAATTGTTTTGCTAACCTAGAAAGTTGATCACATTTAATTTAACACGTGACATGTTACATTTTCAGTATATTTATAATTTAATAATAATTTCAATCACTTACCTGCTTTGATTTTACGTCATTAAAGTTTTTTTACAATTATCCTTATCTTGCTTGTTTTATTCTTGGTAGTTTGATAACGTATTCACCATTGTTTATTATATAACCTCCAACAAAATTGGTGTATATTCTATTTAGACACCGACCCCACTAGAAGGTGCATTGTATATGTACCAACCAAGAGTACTTTTGTTCTTTACTAGCTGGACACCCAAAGTTATAAAGTGTAACACACACACACACACACACATAAATATATATATATATATATATATATATATATATATATATATATATTTATATATATATGATAAACGTAATGTTAATGAGAATTAATAATCATTAAATTCTCACATTACTGCCAATGCCGCTCTAATTCGTTGCATTGATTTCTACACCTGACAAAATCACATTTGCCTAAGAATGTAGCTGCAACGCGTCGCGGCGCCAACTGACCGGGTTTTACGGGAAAATGAAAAAATGTGTGAAAGTCGTATCCACCCTGGTATGTGCAGAAGCCAGCGTTTCATGGTTTTACCAATCATCGGTGCACCTACATCCAGAAATAGACACGACCTTCATTTCTATACTGCGTGTATATATACTAATTATGATAAACGTAATGTTAATGAGAATTAATAATCATTAAATTCTCACATTACTGCTAATGCCACTCTAATTCGTTGCATTGATTTCTACACCTGACAAAATCACATTTGCCTAAGAATGTAGCTGCAACGCGTCGCGGCGCCAACTGACCGGGTTGTACGGGAAAATGAAAAAATGTGTGAAAGTCGTATCCACCCTGGAATGTGCAGACGCCAGCGTTTCATGGTTTTACCAATCATCGGTGCACCTACATCCAGAAATAGACACGACTTTCATTTCTATACTGCGTGTATATATACTAATTATGATAAACGTAATGTTAATGAGAATTAATAATCATTAAATTCTCACATTACTGCCAATGCCACTCTAATTCGTTGCATTGATTTCTACACCTGACAAAATCACATTTGCCTAAGAATGTAGCTGCAACGCGTCGCGGCGCCAACTGACCGGGTTGTACGGGAAAATGAAAAAATGTGTGAAAGTCGTATCCACCCTGGAATGTGCAGACGCCAGCGTTTCATGGTTTTACCAATCATCGGTGCACCTACATCCAGAAATAGACACGACTTTCATTTCTATACTGCGTGTATATATACTAATTATGATAAACGTAATGTTAATGAGAATTAATAATCATTAAATTCTCACATTACTGCCAATGCCACTCTAATTCGTTGCATTGATTTCTACACCTGACAAAATCACATTTGCCTAAGAATGTTGCTGCAACGCGTCGCGGCGCCAACTGACCGGGTTGTACGGGAAAATGAAAAAATGTGTGAAAGTCGTATCCACCCTGGAATGTACAGACGCCAGCGTTTCATGGTTTTACCAATCATCGGTGCACCTACATCCAGAAATAGACACGACTTTCATTTCTATACTGCGTGTATATATACTAATTATGATAAACGTAATGTTAATGAGAATTAATAATCATTAAATTCCCACATTACTGCCGGCAGTAATTTTATTTAGATATTCGGGCATCGAACAATACTATCTATTAAATAGAACATATGCAGCTATATTTTTATTTACAGGAAATTATTTAATTTTTCTCATTGTTTTTACATGATAGTTATATTTGACTATCCTTTGCATTTTTAAATTAATTTTAACACTTTATTACTTATTACGGAGAAATAAAAATAATTGTAGACATAATAATACTTTATTAAATTTAAAGAAGTTACAATCGAGCATTAATGTGTAGAGCAAGAACACCATCATAATCACTGGCTAAGAGTTGAATATTAGCGTTTCCATTCGAGTCGACAAACACAGATTTACCAGTACATTGTCCATTAATCAAGTTACCACTGATTATATCACAGTATGTACCACTCGGTAAACATGTATACATATTTCGTGAAAAGTCACCCGAATTAGTGAAAGCGATGAAACCGTTATTACCACGGCAGAAAGCTATTTGTTGATCACCATTGGACCACCAATTTGTTAAATCAGTTCCTCTAACAGCATTTTTGAAGCCGATCATGTTATAAATTTGACGCCACCTGTGTTCGCAAACCCAACCATTGGAGCACGTATTGTCAGCATTAATTCCAGGAGAGATTATATTACCATTACCATCAGCTGGTGGACCTGACAAACATAAAGATAAAATGACTAACACATAAACATGAAGATAGGATTAGTAGATTTTTGAAGAATTGTTTAATCACATTACTACTAATTCCAATGCTGGAAATGTTGACAATATTTCAAATTTAATATTGTTTCCTATTTATAAATAGACATTGTATTTCAGAATTTGAATAATTACCTTGATCAGTATCAGTAAAATCGAAACTGGACATAATCCTTGTAGATCCGAAAGGATGAGCTAACATAAAAGCGATAGCCATTTTATATTGCTTAGATTGTTTGTATGTCAAAATATTATCACCACCAGCGCCATGTCCTCTTTGGTTGTCATGATTGTCAACGAAAACAAATGCATACCTACTTTCCATAAAGCCCCAACCAGTGCCCCAGTTAGACAACCATGTAAGTTTGTCATTTCCTTTAAACACTCTACCAATTTCAGCACTATGTTTGAATTCCGTAACAGCTCCAAGATGAGTATATTCAGCATAAGAGATAGCTTCTCCACCTTAAACAATCTTGTTAATATTGATAAAGAAATATATTATAATTAACATGTTACCTAAATCAATAACTTCTTGGTAGATGTAAGGCCTCAAGCCTGATGCAAAACCATAATCGGTATTTAGATTATTAAGTCTGTTGTATATAATTTGTAAGTCTCCTGGCCACATATGTTTAGCAGCATCAACTCTAAAGCCGGCAACACCCAGACTAATGAGTTTGTTTAAGAAATTAACTATCATGAGACGAACATGTTCACTGCCCTATGAGAATATTTAAATATATTCGTTTTAAGAATACGTAAATAAGAAATATTGTCTAAAATTTACCTGATTAAGATCTCTGAGACCAACCAATTCGCAATTTCTAACATTTATGGCATCGTTGTAATTGGTAATTGCGCAAGCAGGATTGAAATCGCCTGGTCCGTATGGCACTGCTGGATAGTATCTAGTATCACCGTAACCCATGTTACCACCCGTACCAGTGTGAGTGCCCGGCCCAGTCATATGGTTAAAGACAACATCGACGTATATTCTACAAAGATAGGACTTGCTTAAGTTAACGATTCAATTTTTTCCAAATATTCGTCTAGGCTATTTAATTAATTAAATTAATACAGTTTAATTAATACTCGATTGACCCTTTTTTCCATAAATTTGAAGTTAATTAGTTAGTCTTAACTATAACAATGAAATATGTATCAACGAGCATTTAATTTGAAATTACTTTTATTAAAGGCGTTATACCGTATAGAACTTATATTTTGTTTGGTATTTGTTTTTGGCGTGTTAATAAATAAACATTTTACTAAGATTTTACTTCTGAAATGAATCTTCGCAACAGGTTATAAAATTTGACATACCGTATTCCTACAGCATTACATCTTCTAGTCATAGCAGCAAAATCTTCTTCATTGCCAGATCTACTAATAATTTGATAACTAACTGGTTGATATCTTTCCCACCATGGCCTGTTAGAAATAACAGCATATTCATTCACTGGCGAAACCTGCGTCAATAAAATCAATCAATAAATAAGCTTTCGTAATTAGAACATTTAGAAATTCTTACATTTCAGTATATATATATATATATATATATATATATATATATATATATATATACTATATACATATATAGTAGATTTAGATAGTTGGCCATTTAAGCTCTGTTTTACTTTGATGTAATATACTGTCATTTTTTATAACTGTATATTTACATTTTTAAGAAACTCTTTGATAAAGGCAATAATTTGCAGAAAGATATAAGAGCGGAATCAGTTTAAATAAATAACTATTTTAAAACAGACCTTAAATCGCCAAATAAAGAAAATCTCATATATATATATATATATATTTATATATATATATGTGTGTAAATATGTATACCTGAACGCCACCGTAACCTTTGTCCTGAAGAAATCTTTCACATTCATCTGCTATATCTGAGAATTTCCATTCAAATAAATGGATGATTGTGTTCCTATTACCCCACATGTTTGTATCCCATTGTGCTCTAGAAGCACCAAACAAGACCACAAGGCCAACAAGGAGTTGTGAGAACATTTTTTCAATATGCAGTATCTGTAAGAATGGCAAGTGTGCTTTAACCGCGACTTATATACCCGTATTGAACTTCACGATTAGATAATGAAAAAAATATTATTATTATAATATTCTTCATGTCATTGTATTTTTTAATCTAAATTTATTCATTTGTATGAATGATAGACGTTTAAAGAGGAGCATATATTATTAATTATCAAGGTTATCGCTGTAATTAGTGCTTTTTTAGTATCTATTTTCTATTCATTTCATAATAATCTAAGAAACTTTGAATTTTAAAACTTAAGCCATTTTCTCAAACTTCAAAATTTAATCAATAACTTGTTACTAGAAATAGCTAGATGACTGACATAAATGAACAAAATAAAAATTATTGTTGTTGAACAGTTTTTATAAAATAAATTCCACTGTATGTAAATTTAAAACGAATAATAATAGTAATATGCAAGGTAACGGTTTCCACAAAGGCTTTAATTGAACACTAAATTTTCGTATTTTTGAGTTTGTTGTTTTTCGATCTATTTTCTTTAACAATTTTGCATTCAGTGGATAGGTAAATAGATATATTATTTGAGGTGATCAACTTATTCCACTACGACCATTCCAGAAATATTGTGGTTTTTATGTCCATTACAGTATATTCTCTAGCGAAATTACTTTAACTAGACCTAGGAGCTTCGAGAGAAGAAGGCCTCCTCAAGCATTTGACGTTCGAATCTTTATCTGAAGTTGCGTCTTTTGCATGTATCTGGTGAAGAACCTCAATTACCATTTGCGTTTAGTGGAACCAATTACCGAACCAATTATCGATTCAGTGTTGTAGAAGTTCCTTAGAGGTCAACTGCTCGACATGTGACCGGTTGCTTCAACACAATGCGTTTATTTGATCCTTGCTTATCGAAAAGACCAAATAGTTACAAGTTGTCAAATCCGCAATTGTAAAAAGTATATATTAATTAAAAGTTACACTGTTTGAGCTGCGGTGGAGTGGGTGGGTTATCTTGACGCAAAATAAAAACGAATGGTGTAACTTTAAATTTAGTTAGAACGCATTTTTTCGAATACTATGGGCAAATGACGGATCGTATATTATTTAGCATCAGAGGAAGAGGCAAACATTTCCTTGTAAGCTCATTTTTTGGCTCCTAACGAAACATTTATATTCCATAACCTGTTACGATATTCGACACGGCCTTTGACCGGCAGCGATAGAAATTCTTGAGTATTTGATCAGAACAAATGTTTGAAGACGCACGAATATGAACGTAAATGATTTCGATTGTCTTTCTGAATCATAAGATGTACAGGACCAATATTTTAATGAACAGCATGACAAGTCGTTCCTAACAGAAATCATTATTCAATTTTGCATACAACTCACAAATATGTGTTTTACTCAATACAGTCGCTAAAAATTGTAGAAAATAAGGTGAAAAATGGATTTCAGTGCACTTCAGACAATTTTCTTATTTCTTATTTTTTCAAAATATTCCAAAATATTAGTTCCTTTGCCGCCTGATATCATTTCGCAAACACTATCCTATCGAGTAGCCATAAATATAGAAAATATTTAAATTGGCAACCCTGAGAAATTGGCATACCTGATCATTCGTTTATATTTATTTTTTCGGTTAGAATATTTTATATAAACATGGATGACATGGTAAATTAATATCAATTAATGATATCAGAAATTAAATTTATAAAAAATGTTAATTGAACCAAATTTTACGAACCTAGGTACATTAGAAATAATAGAAATATGTACAAACAAAATTATTCAAGGAAAATGTTCAAAATGTTGGCCTTCTACGAGGCGAAGCCTAAAAATTGCGGAAAAAGGAAAAAAACAGATATTTTATCGAAAGAAACACTTTACTGCTTCTCAAAATATTCGCTTTTAAGTTTTAAACACTTTTGCATTCGAAGAAACCAGTAGTCGAAACATTTATTTCAGTCTGAAGTGGGTATCTCAGAAACATGCCTTTTAAATGCTTCAGGTGTCTAAAATCGCTCACCATGCAATTTATTTTTGACAAAAGGGAACAGGAAGAAGTCATTAGGAGATAAGTCAGGCGAATACGGACAATGAATCATTAATTCAATGTTATTTTCCTTTAAATAATCGACTGTTTGATGTGCTGCGTGAGAACTGGCGTTGTCGTAGGGAAGGATGATGTGCCGATGTCTGCTGTTTTTTCTGATTTCATCAGGCAAACAAATTGTTGTATATCAATCAGCGTTTCATATTTTTAGATCCCCAAGAGCAACGGTAGCAACAGGCCTAGTTTTATGAAAGAAAAAAATAAACGTTCTTTGAAGCGCTTCGCGAACGAACAACATTTACTGGTTTTGATTCACTTTTGAACACCCAAACAGTAGATTATTGTTTTGTTTCTAGTTCATATGAATATATCTAGATTTTGTGACCCGTACAATACTGTATACATTGGCCGAAGCGCCACGATTGAAGCATTTTTTTGCACCAACTCACGCGAGCCATTTTTTGAGATTTGATTAAATTGTATGGAATCTTCACTACTAAATGCTCATGTAAAATCGTTTGTATTGGACTTTTACCAATGCTTAAGGACGCGTCTATCTCTTGATATGTCATATGTCGATCCGCCTTTAATCATT
This sequence comes from Melolontha melolontha, assembly GCA_935421215.2. Classification (NCBI taxonomy): domain Eukaryota; kingdom Metazoa; phylum Arthropoda; class Insecta; order Coleoptera; family Scarabaeidae; genus Melolontha; species Melolontha melolontha. Next base: position 66,283,399 of record OW285240.1, read on the forward strand.
TCTCGAACAGCATTGATGTTTACCGGAACAACAGCAGTTGATTGACAACTTTCACAAATTCCGTCACTGACATTAGTACGCCTTAAATTCTGCAAACGAGTCAAAAACTGTGGTTTTTGATGCTGCTTTATCAAAAAAGGCAGAATGAAGTCAATCAATGCATTGTTGTTAAGTTAGGCGATTTTTAAAATCGTAAAAGTCATCCCACCGAAGTCCATTTCTTTCACTAAATTGATTTCTTTTAAACGCTATTAATGCAAAACCATACAGCCGACTGTTTTTCTGTTAATGGTGCTTATCATACTAGATATCAAAGACAATCATATTGAATTATACGGTAAGTGCCACCTAGGGGTCATTTCAGAAAATTTTTGCTCGCATTAGTAAATAGAGTAGTGTCAATTTTGGAAGACACTGACGCAGAAACCAATTTGGAACTTATAAAGAAAAGTGTACCCCAAACGAGAGAGAAAGACATAGTTCTTGAATGTATAGACAGGCCGAATAACATTGACTGTAATATTCTCCAGTTGTCTTCTAGCGTCCGTAACGTATCGCTCGTGTTTTTGAGTTAATTTTATTACAAAATAAGTTATTAGAGTTTATTTTATTACAAAATCAGTTGTTTTCACAACTATTTGGAATAGAAGGTCTTTATATCTGTAGGTATTACATTAGTTTTCATGAATTTTTAATAAGATTTGTTGAAACATGTACTTTATTTGTTATAGATTATTATGTCTAGTTTACCGTCCACATCTGGATGTCGTGATCCAGCAGATGTTGAAATACCAGTGAAAAAAGAAATAATAGCAGAACAATCACGGGAAATCATTCATAACGTGTACAATTTTATCAAAAAGAGAAATATGAATGGTAAATTATGTTTTACTCTTTAAACTCTCATAATGTATTTTTTGTCGTATATTGCAAGCAATGATAAACGATAGCAAGAAATAGATATTGTTTGTAGGGAATATTTTTAATGGTAAATTAAGTTTTACTCTTTAAATTGTCATAATGTAATTTTTGTCGTATATTGCAAGCAATGATAAACGATAGCAAGAAATAAATATTGTTTGTAGGGAATATTTTTAATGGTAAATTAAGTTTTACTCTTCAAACTGATACTGAAGTGATTCTGAAGACGATATTTTTGATTATTTTTCTGATTAAGTTGATGAATAATTGTTGAAATATAATTTATTTATATGTGTAGTTATCTTTGTATTTATGTCATTAGTAACTAAGGGTATTTATGTATAATTATGTAGTAATAAAAGACGACGTGTAAACAACAAATTATTTTTACTCCGAATGAATATTCATAAATTTACAAATATAATGAATAAAATCTTGGTAAAAGAAGAAAAACTGTGATATATGTAAATGTTTAAATTATAATGAAAATAAATAATTGAACCAGAAATTGCTAGTTGTATCTCTGTTAAAAATTCCACTTGAAAATAAATAAAATAATAACGCTTTATTATTCATTCAGACATGTGTTTATGAAATTATGTTTCATGGCAAACGAACATAATAAATGAAATATGTTGTTTCCGCTGCACACGAAATAAAAATACAAAACGTTTTACGTAAAATTCGAATTTTAAATTGCGCGCTAATTTAGACCCAGCCCGACCTATGTTTTTGAGGGCGTTAATACTCAGGTTGCGCGATTCGCTCGCGCAAATTGGTGTCTTCCCAAAGCGATTTTACTCTAACACTGAACTCGTCGTTTTAAATTGCACATTTGCAATTGCCTCTTCAATTGCGCATCGTAGTTCTTGCAAATGGCATAAAAGAAAGCCAAAGATTAATCAACTGATTTACGTGTTCTTATGCCTACACATACAAAACGGTCTAGAAAAAATTTTTGTAAATAATTCGTAGTTGTATGTGAAGTTTATGATGTGTTAGAATCCTGTTGTAAATGAAAATTATAGTTGTGTACCTTTGGGCGTTAATTGTTTCATGGAAGAATATTGGCTCAATAATTCGTTGTCTTGACATTGCTACCCAAATACCAATTTTAACTTAATGCAATGGTACTTCGATTAAATTGTATGGATCTACGGACCGAGTGCTATAATGTTGCTAGTTAACATGACCAAACAAGTGAAACCATGCTTCATCGGAATAAAAAGTTAAATTTTGCTGGTCAATATTATTATGTAGATGACCATTACACAACCGGCAAAATTGGATTCGTTGTAAAAGATCAGATGGGCTAACAAAAATTTATTTTTGTTTATTTTTTTAGGTTCTTGCGAAAAGATTCATAGGAAAGGTCTACAAAAATGAATTATAGAATTAATGTAGAAAATTCTGAAAAAAACAGATTAATTGTTAAGTAGAGATTATATAATTGTTTCAGCCTTTACTTGATGAAATTCCATTATAACTATTATCAGGATAAAATAAAACAAATTTTAATGAATTTCACTTTTTAATTGACACTGCAACGATCGTTTCGCTCCAACCTGAGCTTCATCAGACATATAACTAACTTATTTACTAATTTTTTAACACAAGTATACGGTAACAAACACATGTTTTATTTTAAATATTTGAAGGAATGGGTACTTTTTATTACTAAAATGTCTATTCACAAACTTTCACTCCGGTTTATACAATGCTGTTCTTAAGTAATAAAAACTAGGGGTTTACATTATATTACAGGGAGGTAAAGAAATTCTATGAAAAAATACAATATGTGACTGTCTGAGTATCAAATAAATAAATTAAGTAAGGGTGAATTATTTGTTTCTAATTGATCATTTAATATCTTGTCGGTTTTCTTTAATTTATTGATTTCAAGTGACTCTAATAAATTAAGTTTTTTGCCCTTATTTTCTACATGTAATATTTTAAATTCTCTGTTAAAATTGTGGTTCGTTGAATTAATATGAGACGCATATGAAGAGTCACTTTTATTATTTCTAAATGAAGAAAAATGTTCTTTGATGCGTATTTCAAACGATCTACCTGTCTGTCCGATATACGTCATAGGGCAACTACCGCAGGTTAACTCATAGACTCCTGACTTTTTATTGTTGTTTGTTAAATCTTTATTGTTTTTTTATAAATTTGGATAAATTGTTGTTAGTTCTATACGCTGTATTAATGTCAAACTTTCTTAAATATTTACAAATTTTTGTGCTTGAAGAGCCTATAACGTGAAAATTTTAAATTTTTGGTTGTTATTATTTAATATTGGGTAAACTTGTGATATGGCTTTTGTAAGGAGTTTTTTATTTAAAATGTTATCTATTATATTACTTTTATATCCATTGTTGATAGCTATTTGTTTAATTAAATATAACTCTTTCTCAAAATTTGTTTGGTTCAACGGAGTATTGATCAATCTATGTATAAGACTGTGATAAGCCGCTAATTTGTGTTGTATCGGATGGCAAGAACTGTTATGAATAGTTATGTCTGTAGTTGACGGTTTGTGGTAAATTGCAAAGTTACATTTGTTGTTAATTCTAGTAATCGTTAAATCGAGAAAGTTAATACTATTATTTGTTTCCTGTTCCATTGTAAACTTAATATTGTGATGTAATGTATTAATATAATAAAATAATAAATTTAATTGTCTCTTTGTTCCTATGAAACCAGTAATATATCATCTACGTATCTGTACCAAAATAATACATTTTGAAAAAGATGATTTTTTGAAATAGAATTTTCAAGATGATCCATAAAAATCTCAGCTAATAACGGACTTAGGGGATTACCCATTATTAAACCTTCTTTGCAAGTGTATATGTTTTCATTAAATTGAAAGTAATTTTGTTCTATGCATATGTTTAGTAAATCAAGAATTTCATTAATAATTATTGGATTTACATTATTTTTATGGAGAAGATCTTTTACTAAAATAACCGTTTTTTCTGGAGGGATACTAGGGAATAAATTTTGAACGTCAAAGGATATGAGTTTTGTGTTAGACGTTAAAGTAAAGTCTTTGATTTTGTTTATTAGTACATATGAGTTTTTTACGCTTAATTTAAACATAAATTAAGCGTAAAAAACTATGTTAGTTATATGTCTGATGAAGCTCAGGTTGGAGCGAAACGATCGTTGCAGTGTCAATTAAAAAGTGAAATTCATTAAAATTTGTTTTATTTTATCCTGATAATAAGTAGAGATTACTTAGTTGAAATAGATGACGTACAGAAAAATGAGGATTTTGTTCAACAACTTGGTTCAAACTTTCCAAAATATCGTGTGTAACTACAGTTAGATGACCAGTAGATTTTCCTTTAACCACATTACCAATTTTTAAAAAACATTCGATTATTCTAATAGTGTGTTGTGAAAAGTAACGATATTTAATGCAATTTGTAATTATAGAAACATGTGGATAAATTGATTATAAGCCGACCGTCTGGAATGGTATATTAAATTATCTTATCTAAAAAATAGCCCATTACAATAAATGTACTTTATTCAACAGTAAAGATCATTTGGAAATGTTTTATTTATTTGCTTGCTTCGTATTTACTTTGATAAAGGTTTGACAAATATAAATTGAAAAATGAAGCCTGTCAGCATAAAATTGAAGAATTGTTGCCAGCTTAAGAAAACAATATTCAATCATTTAGTCATACGCTATTATCAATAAAAGGATGTTGGCAGAATGAATAAATAATAATTTAATTCTATTTTTAAGTGATAAACGGCTTCATATACCTTGAAATGCTGTAATTGAAATAGATTTTCTGTTATAAAAACCCACAGAATAAAAAGAAATCTGATCTTAAAATAGATGCAAATTAACTTAATAAACTTCGTTTCTTTTAGAGTATCGCTTACTTAATAATCAATATTACTTATATTTACATATGAAAAACTTACCAATCATGCGATAATCGCATAATTCGTATGCAAAGACTACCTAAAATGCAAGAACTTATAAGATTATTTTAGAATATGTTATCACATTCTAAAAATGTTATTTTAAAGCACAATAATATACAAATTTACACGACACTCACAGTTCGGAAATGGTAGTAAACTAATAATATTCTCGTAATTCAAAGAATAACTAATGACCTTGATAAAAATACCACAAAAATGTATGAGGTTTGATAGCATAATATACAAAATAAATTAGAGTAAGATGTAGTAATAAAGAAGAACCACAGCGCGATTGTCAGTTTAATGAGCAAATAAATTATAAACTATTACAGGCGCGAATGAAAGAATTACCAAATAATGATAATTTTTTTAAAAATCCTGCAAGTACTTAATAAATGCATTTTTTTTTTGTTACGAGAACCTGTAAATACTTTAAACAGGAATTCTGACGTAGATATTTGAATGGTGAATTCTAAAGTTGCTAAATGAAGGTGCATTTACACTGAAAAAAGGATAATAGGGAGTGTCACTATATTAGCCTTATTGTTTCAGAGGGCGTTCTAAATTTTTTGAATCAGAACTTGTACAATTATGATGTTTCACAGAGTACTAGTTATTAAGTCGTATACACTCTTTATTTTCTCTGCAGGAGGTCAGACAAAAAAAATGTTTATTATTAACTTATAAATTTCATTTACACTAAACATTAACAAAACTAACATACATATCAGAACATAACATAACGAAATGTTTAATTAGATATGCTTTATAAGATTCGTTTTTATTTGTGCTTCTGTTATTAATCAAACTTAGGTAAGTGTTAGGAAAGTATAAATTATTCAGTTGGAAACGAACGAATATAGAGATATCAATAAGGAAAATTGAACTTGAACTTGTGATGCCGTCAACTATATCTATTAATTCATGCTGAAATATAATTTAGAATGGGCAATTACTGGGACGAGTAATAGCTTATACGTGTTTACAAGAAATATTTCTTGATTGCGTGAGATATAAATTAGAATTAAAAGTAATTTCTTTTATAAATTTTAGATTATCAGAAAGAATTTCAATTAAAACATGACTAAATTGTTTCAGAAATTTACAAATTTAAAAAAGTTATGAAACACTTAAGACAAGTGTTTTATTTAAAAGTTATGCACATTATCAGGATGTTTAATCAAGATTTGGCTGTATAAACAATTTATAAATTTTAGAACTGTGTTAGTTCTGTACAAATGTACAAATATAACTTTATAAAATCTATTCGGTAAACAATAAATATCTCGGCAGCATAAACACGTAATATCATGTACATTACAGGTGAAAATATATAATTGTATGGCCATTAATATTGTCCATAACAATTGGGCACATAAATAAATCAAATCAATTAGATTAAGCTCATTATATCACTTTATCTTCCAGATTCTTCATGATATTTAGACAATGAATTAAGTACCTACAATTATACAGATGTAAAGAATACAATTCTATAACAAAATTAAAAATGAATCTATGAAGATATATGCGTATCGAATTACAAATAAATTAAACAAATTTCATTATCGAATCATACTTAATTTTAAAAATTAATATACGAGGTGTGGTTGGAAAATAACGAGACCGAAGCCGTGAAACTTTTTATTTTAAATTTGTACATATTTAATTGTTATACCTTTCAGTATACCCCACTTCTATCCCTACATCGCTCCATTCAAAATCTCCATTGTGCAAAACTGTGCTGGAAGTCTGTGAGCACCTTCATGACGCGTACTGCTTTTTCTTTAATAATAATAATATTTATTATCGTAAATTTACAAAAGTCAATTTAGATTGTCAATACGGATTGTTACGATCTCACCACCCAGTTCGATAGTAGATACTTACATTAATATTCTAACAGTTTTATCTCGGGTCTTTTATTTAGGATTCAATGAAAAATTATTGAGGTAACACAGCCTTTTAATAAAAAATCAATATATATTAATTCATTCAAAAAATAACATCGAGGTTACTATGGTTACAAATTAATAAAATCAAACTTAAAATATATCTTCACCAAATCCAACCGTTGATCTCCAAATCTTGGCATCAGCAATACATACAATATCAATTCCTCAATCTTCAATCTACTACTATATATATATATATATATATATATATATATATATATATATATATATATATATATATATATATATATATATATACAGCGTTAGTAAAAAGTCCCGGAACGGTCGAATAACTTTGTTATTTGAAATTTATGATTTCTGAAATTTGGTATGGAGGTATAGTTAATATAAATGCATTTTATGCAATACAGTTAATATTTTTTTCACTTCCGGTTTAATCGGCAATACGTCCAACTTTTTTTTTTTAAATGGAACGGCCAGATTTTTTTAACACTTTTGAATGCAAAATAAAAAACTACGTTCAGGAAGTATTAAGATGTTTATTTTTATTCACAAGAAAACAGTTAAAAAATTAAAAAAGTGTCCTAATACAGAAAAATCAAGGTACCTTTGAAAATAGTTGTTGTTTAGTGTTTTCATTCTTTTTGCTGTCACATTTGACAATTTTGAAAGCGTTTTAACTTTTGCATCGCTATAAATTTACTTATTTTAGACATTAACACATTTGAAAATGGCAGTAAAACTTACTGAATCAGAACGAATTGAGATATTAATGATGCGTGGGTACGGTGATCGTCAACGTTCTTTTGAAGAGGTTCGTATTTTGTTTAATACTGTTTATCCGGATCGTCACATTAGTAAAAGTACGGTATGCCGAACAATTCAAAAGTTTGAAGTATTTCGTCAGGTGAAGGATTTGCCTAGAAGGGGACGTCCATTAACAGCAACAGATGAAGAAACTAGTTTGAATGTGTTACTTACAGTGGAAGAAAATCATCACGTGTACACAACAGAATTAGGTCAAATTCATGAGATCTCTCAAAAATCTGCTCATAAAATTCTTAAATCAGCAAAAATAAAAGCCTATAAAATGTATCCCGTCGATGAGTTAACTGAAGATGATCCAGATCGTAGACTACAATTTTGCGAAACAATGACGGAATTGATCGAGCAGCAGCCTAATGTTTTAGATCACATCATTTTTTCAGATGAGGCAACGTTTTGTCTCAACGGCACTGTGAACAGACATAATTGTCGCTACTGGTCAATTGAAAATCCGCATTGGATTGAAGAAGTCCATACACAGCGTCCTCAAAAGGTGAATGTCTGGGCTGGTCTTGTTGGAAACAACATCATAGGACCATTTTTTATAAGAGGAAATTTAACTGACAACGTCTACTTAAATTTATTGCGAAATGAGATTATTCCAGCACTTGCGGCCCTCTTCCCAAATGCAAACATAGGTGATCACCCCAATGCACATTTTTGGTTTCAACTAGATGGAGCTCCCCCCCATTTTGCCCATAATGTCCGCGATTATTTGAATGACATTTTTCCGGGACGTTGGATCGGACGTAGCGGAGCATTCGAATGGCCAGCACGTTCGCCAGATCTCTCGCCATTAGATTTTTTCTTTTGGGGTCACTTGAAATGTCAAGTGTACAAAAATCGTCCCCATAATCTTGAACAATTGGAAGAGAGAATAGTTCAAGAATCCAATCGCATCACTCCAGAACAAATACAAAATTCAATAAAAAATTTTACTGACCGTTTACATTTTTGTCAAATTGTAAATGGAGAGCATTTTGAACAATTATTGTAATCGCAACCTGAATAGACAGGTACCTTGATTTTTCTGTATTAGGACACTTTTTTAATTTTTTAACTGTTTTCTTGTGAATAAAAATAAACATTTTAAAACCTGAACGTTGTTTTTTATTTTGCATTCAATAGTGTTAAAAAAAACTGGCCGTTCCATTAAAAAAAAAAAAGTTGGACGTATTGCCGATTAAACCGGAAGTGAAAAAAATATTAAGTGTATTGCATAAAATGCATTTATATTAACTATACCCCCATACCAAATTTCAGAAATCATAATTTTCAAATAACAAAGTTATTCGACCGTTCCGGGACTTTTTACTAACGCTGTATATATATTTATAAATATAGTATTTTCGTGACCTTGGTATGATAAGGTAAACTTAATTAGTCGGCGATTAAAGGTCTGGTTATTACTTCAAAGTGTATATATTTAAAATAATCCTACATGTTTCGGCAATGATGCCTTTGTCAAGGATATAAAAAATATAAAAATTTTTATATTTTTTATATCCCATACCAGATTCTTGTATGTCTTCGGCTAATAGATTTGGACCTTCTATAGACGACGCCACTATACTCCCCACGCTGCTAAATAAACTATTAACTCTCAGGTGTGATGACTGAGAACTTTATATTTGATTTTTCTGTTTTCCCATTTCATTGCCTATTACCTTCCATATCGCTTCAGCCTAATTTTGGGAACATTGAATATATTTTGAATATTTCTTTTCTTTTTTCTCTTGTGTTAACATCATTTTATATTCCTGTTTGAGATCTTTGTATAAAGATATATCTTCTTCATCTCCAGTAGCTCTCATTATTACATCTAAACTATCTAAAAAAAGTCATCGACCTTTGTGTACCAAATTAAAGAAGATTCTTGTTATACTGAAGATTTGCTTACAATCTCAGGGAACGTGTCCTCAAAAAGTCCAGAAAACCGTTGAAGAAACATTCAAAATTGTGGAGGATAGCAACACCAGATGTAAAAGTGTTCCACTCCATCTGCGAAAGCTTATTTATGAAGTGGTAGGTATTATAATGATTCATTTGCCTAATTTTCTTTTCCCTCCATTTATCACTTCGAATTTTTATCTCTTTGTGATCAATAACTTTTGGCCAAAGTGGTCCGACAAATGTGAATTTACTGTCTTTGGCGAGCAAGTTATCGCATGTATTGAAACAAAAATATGATCAATACAAGTTGCGGAATTTTGTGTAACCCTTGATGGTTCTGTGAGTATTTTTTGTAAACCAAAATACATGAAGATATTAATAAGGGAAGAGCTTTCTTTAGCCATGTTTGTAAAATCGAAATTATAATCACCTGCAGCTATGATATTTGCTTCTGAATAAAGATAAAATATGTCAACCAAAACATCATTTATATTTTGAAAAATATGCTGTATAATATCATCTCGTGATCTATCCACACAGATACAAACCATGTTCTCAGATTTGATATATATACTATCAATTTCCAGATTACATTTATTTATTTTGTTCAATTTCTTGTGTTTTTATGTAATTATGAGTTAAAATCTAAACTACACCATGTATATGTTTTGTTCTGCAAAATGATGCAGCTATATCATAGTTTGTCAAACTGACAGTTTGAATTCTCGCGTTAGATAATCAATACATAAAACATCTGGTCTAAAATCATTTAAATATATCTCTAATTGCTCTATTTTGTTGCATATTGACTGTATATCTATATTTTGAGTATTGATATAACCAGCTTTCAGTATGCTATCATTTAAATGTACATTAGCCCTATTTTTCATTGAATTTTTCTGTAGATCGAAGAAATCTAATTTTCTTAACTAGTATATTTGCGGGCCAGAACAATGGATCATTCATTAGAGAAATATCTGCTTCTATTTTAAAAGACGTGCTATTTCCTTTAGAATTTAATTTAGTAACTTCAAAAGTTTTATTCGGACATTTCCCCTCTATATACGTTCGCATTTGCTGCTCAGTTTGACTTACATCTCGCCACATAAATCCAAAAGCTTCGTTCGGTCGCCGTGAGTTCATCAGAGTGAGATGCGGTGATTGTTGCGTATAGTCTTACCTTATTGGGAGATTTTTACTCGTAATGTTTTTCTTAGTTAGTGCAATATTTTTATTTTCGTTATCTTTGTTTTCAATATATATAACTTTCACAGTTTCAACGGTCTGAAATCGTATTCCTTATAATGTAGATTTGAGATTAGAACACATGCCAGTACATGTCAGTACAAATATTTTCACGAGCTTCTTCTTGTTCGATTATGAAAATTTTCGCCGCCCTTTTCCCACACAATTTTTGCATGTTGAAATGGTTATATAAAATTTGCCTAACGCATTCTTTGTCAATTCCTACAATTTCAGTAATTGTACGAATAGCTACCTGACGATCAGATCGGATCAAATTATCGACTATTTAAATATTTTCATCCGTTTTTTGACGTGGAAGGCCGTCTCCTGCATACATCATCTTCAAATACCCGCGAACGTGATAAACATTCATTACCGTATACTTATTTTAATGAAAGATAAGTGTCAGATGCGTTTTTTTCATATTTCATGGGAAATTTCACGATAATTTGTTGATCTATTAAACACTTTTCCGGCAAAACAAAAAATAGATCTGATACGAACGAAGGCCATATCCAGACTATTTTGTATGTCTACAGACACGGGAGAGGCGGCAATCGAAGGAAAAAAGTTCACACTACACAGTTGTCGATCGTACGACTTTAGCGCTTGCGTAATTCGTGTGTCTCGTTATATTATAGCTGGAGAACGGACATTCTTACCACATGACTAAGTTCTCCGAATACAATAGCCCTTGTCCATTAATGCAGCGAAATCAGGTGGCCGAGAAAGTCAATCACAAATACTTCATTGTATTATGTCGAGATATACTCAGTGAAGTTTATAAACATTCCGAATTGCCGATTGCGTTTAATGGATATTTATCCTCCGAATACAATAGGTTGTTGTCATTGTAATCGCAGCGGACTAGATGGCCGAAAATGACTTACAAATACTTCATTGAATTACGCCGAGTCATGTGGTAAGAATGTCCGTTCTCTAATTATAGCCACACCTTGTACTGCACAAAGAAGTTATTTAGAAATATCAATAAATTAAGTTAATTTAAAATTATGTGGGTATACAGGCTGATTCATTTTCGGCCCTCACCATGGGGATCTTGCTTATTATTGGAGATAGAGTATAGGTTTAAATTTGGCAAACTTGTTAAATTTTGTGTTTGTTATAAATCGGTAAAAAAATATACCTGTGACAAATGACCTTCGTTATTTAAAAAAAAACGCGAAAACCCCATTTTCTTCTTTTATCTATAGCACCGACATTTGGCCTTGTAGAGAAAAAATAAAAACACATCCTTGTGGCTATTTCTAAACCTCTATCCAGTGGTGTGCTCTAAATTTTCTGTCCATCATCAACTATCTAATTTCTTATAGGCGCCATATTGGATTTAGACATCTTCAGGAAGAGTTTTTTTTCTGATTTCAGCCATGTACCACATGTTGACTAAAGTTTTTGACATTAGGTTTTATTTGAAAGAATAAATTATAAGATTAAATAAGGTAGCCATGGAATTTCAATCTGTCACACATTTCATTTATTGTTCATTAATAATACAAAAATGTCATACACTAACGAAGAGAAACGAGATATGATAAATATTTTTTATTCTTCGAACCGAAATTCAACAGTAGCGAGTACAAGATATCTACAATTATATCCAGAACGACAACAGCCTCATCGTACCATTTTTCTAGATCTCGACAGAAATTTGGTCGAGAATGGATCGTTTACTAAGCCGCGTAATGGTCAAGACAACAGGAATTTAAATGAAAATCGACGAGATATTTTACAAATGGTAAATTAAAAGCGTGTTTTCAAATTTCATGTTAATCTTGTATTTTTATAGATAAATAATAATCCATCAATTTCCACACGCGAAGTAGCGTCAGAATTAAATTTGTGCCAGTTCAGAGTTTGGAGAACTTTACATAAAAGTAGGTTTAAACCATACAGGATCCATGTTAGTCACTCTTTACTGCCTGGAGGTAATTTGAGAAGGCTAGAATATTGTAATTGGTTAATGGGAAGGATAGAAAATGAAGAAAATTTTTTAAGCAAAATCATCTGATCAGATAAAACAAAATTTTCAAATTCTGGAATGTTCAACAGAAATACGGAGCACTATTGGGCAGTACAAAATCCCCGACAAAACAGGGCTAGAAGACCACAACATCGTTTTGGAATAAACGTTTTGACGGGTATTTTGGCAAATCGTCTCTTAGGACCAGTTATGTATGAAGAACATTTAAATGGAGAAAGATATTTAAACATTTTACGTACATACGTATCTGACTATCTTGACGACAATATCCCATTAAATCAATTACAATATTTATGGTGGCAACAAGATGGCGCACCAGCACACAATGCAGCTGTTGTTAGAAATTTCTTAAATCAAGAGTTTGCAAACCGTTGGATTGGAAATAGGGGAGTTGTTGAATGGCCTGCGAGATCACCTGATTTAAGTCCGCTAGATTTTTTTTATGGGGATATGTTAAAAATTATATTTATAAAGTAGATGCGCCACAAAACATTGAAGAATTACGAGACAGACTTCAGAATGCCTTCGATGCAGTTCCTAGAAGAGCAGTACAAAATGCCAGAACGCGTGCCCAATTGTTTACTTTTCTATGTATTTTGATTAATGTTTTTGTTATCTTGTACTCGCTACTGTTGAATTTCGTTTCGAAGAATAAAAAATACTTATCATATCTCGTTTCTCTTCGTTAGTGTATGACATTTTTGTATTATTAATGAACAATAAATGAAATGTTTGACAGATTGAAATTCCATGGCTACCTTATTTAATTTTATAATTTATTCTTTCAAATAAAACCTAATGTCAAAAACTTTAGTCAGCATGTCGTACATGGTTGAAATCAGAAAAAAAACTCTTTCTGAAGATGTCTAAATCCAATATGGCGCCTATAAGAAATTATATAGTTGATGATGGTCAGAAAGAAACGAAACGTCGTATAAAAATTTAGAGTACACCACTGGATAGAGGTTTAGAAATGATCACAAGGATGTGTTTTTATTTTTTCTCTACAAGGCCAAATGTCGGTGCTACAGGTAAAAGTAGAAAATGGGGGTTTCGCGTTTTTTTTTTAAATAACGAAGGTCATTTGTCACAGGTCTATTTTCTGTGCGGATTTATAACAAACACAAAATTTAACAACTTTGCCAAATTTAAACCTATACTCTATCTCCAATAATAAGAGAGATCCCCATGGTGAGGGCCGAAAATGAATCAGCCTGTATAGGGTATCGATTTTACATGCATAAAAATATATTCGCATAACGAGAAGAGTTTTTTATGTTATTTACCTTGGTATGAAAAAAACAAGTTAGAAAGCAAAAAAAAATTCAACGTAAGAACTATTAACACTAACACACTTATTCCAACGTTTTTTTAATGACGCTATGCCTTCGAAAAATTCTATTGGCAATTCCGCAAAATACGACACCACAACGTTTTCCACGTAGTCGTTCGATAATAATCGACGCCCTCTCAAGTGCTTTTTAAAGAAGTAACAGACACAGGGGGCGAGGTCGGGACTGTAGGGTGGACGTCGTAATTCCTCAAAGCCGCACTCATTGATTATATCTGGAACAATTCGTGCCTTATGCATCCTACAGTTGTGCAGACGCAGAGTTTTTTGAGCAAAATCGTGGGGTCTCTTTTAGCTTAATTCATTCGTTCCGGCCTTACTCTACGGATTCGATTCTTTAGTGATCGGAAAGTTTTTCAGTATCTTTTTGAATTAATCGTTGATCCCTTCGCCATATATTCGGTATGAATAACTCGCTTTGAATTTTAGAAAATGGTGAGCAGGACGTTCTACCCTCACGGAACTCTTTTGAATTTGTAGACATGATGAATCAGAATGACGTTATTCAATTGCCTTGTTCTATTGACTGCCGCTTGTTTTTGGGGTCATAATAATGAACCCAAAATTCGTCCCCAGTGGTGATGTTCATGACAAAATAATCTTCTTCACGTCGATATTGACAAATGTTCTTTTTTGTTCTTTGATAATATCCGTTAATTATCGCGGTACCTATCTGCAATTTTGTGTGTAATTAGATGTCTGAACTGGTTTCTTCCTTGACTAATGCCTACTTAACGTACAATTTATATCTGTATAATTCAGCGGTTTACTTGAATGAATGCATTAACTTGTCTGTCCAATATTATTTACAATCGTTGCCATAAGCAGCTTTCGAATGCCTGTAAATTTATATGGACGTCCGGCGTCCAAAGTTCTATCACGGATCATTAAAAATGGAATTTTGCATGCTAACACGAGATACTCGAAATTACCGTTCGCAGGTTAGAATTGTTTTTATCCCCACTCCTCAAACAATGTTGTTGTAGGAGACCCTATGCTGTGCCTTCATTTAAAATCGTAACATGACACTTGTGTGACACTTCATTCTACCGCTGCTTTCTTAATTTTGGAAGTTCCTCGTTAGTTAATTTATTGTCATTAAAAATCTTCTTGCAACATTATATATTTTACTTTTGTTTTCCCTTAGTTTTTGATTATTTTGTATAAAGTCTGGTTCTATTTCTCCTGTTTATTTACACAACTAACTTCTCATTCATAAAGTTCTTCTCTCTACTTCTTAAATATTTTTTAATTCCCAAATCCTTCTTTAGCCCTATTATTACGATATTGTTCCGAATCATTTTCTTTTATAATGCTTATAGACTTATTTTCATGGTTCTAGTTCGTCATTTTATGTTTTCAGACGTCCGCTTTCTGATTTAATTTATATTATGCGATCGAACTCTCCTTCATTCACCGTCTTTTGTTCCTCGAATTACTTCCATCGTTCTTCACATTTTACAATCCCGTTTTTTAATTGTATTTATTCTGATAAGATAAGAATTTTTATATATCCTTGTGTAGTTTTATCCATAATTTAACTATTTTGCACATGTTATTTCAAACAATTATTTTAATTAATTACTTATAAGTTAGACTAAATAGATATATTTTTGAAGAAACAAGAATATGATATCGCTAACAAAGCGTTTGCAATTTTCAATTTATCAAAAACATAATACTTTAAAC
This sequence comes from Melolontha melolontha, assembly GCA_935421215.2. Taxonomy (NCBI): domain Eukaryota; kingdom Metazoa; phylum Arthropoda; class Insecta; order Coleoptera; family Scarabaeidae; genus Melolontha; species Melolontha melolontha. The sequence continues at coordinate 66,299,192 of OW285240.1, forward strand.
TTTAATACTCATAAACTTTTTAAATTTCGATTATTGTATACAAAACTCAGTCTATTGGTACCTATGTATTTACACTATTACACAACTCCTTAACAACTACGAGGTAGGGCACGTTATTACAATAGTCGTATTATTTCTCCTGTTTTTTTTTACGAGGAGAAGGAGAAAGAAATTCTAGAATTCTACATAATTTTTACTACTTTCAAAAACTAAATTTGCTTTCTGTAACTTCTAGCACAAAACATTACTTGCTCGATATATTAGAGAAAATCAATATGTGTCCTTGGATTCTTACATATTTATATTGACATGAAAGTGAATGCGAGTTTTTTATGTTACCTACCTAGCTACGAAAACAATATGCTGTCGTAACAATTTTCTTATGTCAAATTTCTGTGACATTTTATACTTTCATCTCTAAGTTTGGTTCAAATTGGTTTAACATTTGTTACTTTTATATTCGTTTAAGGAAGAGAAAATGAGTTATTTGAAACTTGAACACAAAACTGTTGAACAAATTCTTTATCAAAAGCAAGTAGTAGCCCAAAGAATATTCATGTTTGAATGGTGGCATCAACAAAGTTGAAGATTTGGTATTGATTGACCGCCAAATTTGACTGCTTAATCTCAAGATGAAGAATTCTTAAATAGAATTATAACTGCGCATGAAACTTGTACACCACACGAAACAAGAATCTATGCAATGGGTTCATATGGCTCTACAGCCCTTGACGTGAGTGTTTCGAACTCTGGAATTACTATCTACAGGATGGATATATTCCAATTGGTAGCCTTTAGAGGAAAATGTTCTTTTCGCCAATATATTCCGTCAAAGCCAGGTAGACATGGTATCAAATTTTGGGCAATTTTTGACAGCATTACATCCTATGCATGTAAATTAAAAGTCTATACCAGAAAAATAGGCGAAACAAGGGAGAAAAATCAAGGTGAGAATGTAGTGAAAAGATAAGTAAAAGATATATAAGGATCTGGGAGAAATATAGCATGCGACAATTTTTTGACGTCCTATTCACTAGCTATCTATCTACTGTCAAAGACACTGACCATTATTGGAGCTATTCGCAAAAATAGGCCAGATTTGCCCATCTGCTTCACAAATCCCAAGAATTGGGAAATCTTGTCGACGTTATTTGGCTTTCAAAACAATAAAATTATACCTTCATACTGTCCAAAGAAGGGAAAAGTAGTTACATTACATATTACAGTACACAATAACACCAAAGTTACTGGTACAAATAGAAAGCCAGAAGTAATCCTAGATTATAAAAAAACTAAAGGCGGTGTAGACACTATGGATAAAATGACTAGAAGCTACAGTATGATACGAATGACAAGCAGATGGCCTTTAACTATTTTTTATAATATGATAGACATTAGCGTTATGAATACATTCATAGTGTGGCTGTCTCTCAACAGATACTGTAGCAAAAAGTTACGCAAGAGAAGAAACTTTATTAAACAATTGGCTCAGTACCATGAAAGTCTAGTACCAGCTGCAGCATCCACTAGTAGGGAAACTGAACCACCAAGGAAAAAGGGTCGATGTAGCATCTGCACATATAAAAGTGACAGAAATATTAGAACTACTTGTAATAAGTGTAAAAAGCATTTATTATGCAAATTACTCATGTAAGTGTATATTTATAAATAACTTTTTTGGTTCAGTAGACAGCGGGTTAAATGAAAAGAAAATCGAGTTCTAAACTATTATTATTATATGATGAGAAGTTCTGCTTCTATAGTTTGCAATAAGAATTGGTTATTTTTATATTTTTTATATTTATACTGGTTATTCATTTATAATAAAGAAGAAACTCGTAATAGTATGCTCAGGAAAGCTCGTAATATTTTTACGTTTTAAAAGGAAAAAACTAGACATGAAAATCTTAGAAATCAAGAAAGCCAAGACAGCCAATAGGAACGTCACGAACATACAATTAGATTTCGGAAACACCCCCATCATCGACACTGTAGTTAAGTCACTAGCGCATACTTATAAGTAGGTATTGGTAGCTTTAGATTTTAGTTTGAATTTTTAACTCTTAGATAATGATCGAGAGGTCGAAACACGTGTCGAGTTAATTCTGATTAAAGTGAAACAACTATACCAAGTGTTTTTTAATTTTTTAATTTTATTATTCATAACATTTTATTATATAAGTTCTATTTATGTATTTTGACTTGATCTAATGCCTAATTAATAAATGTAAGGTTCTTTTAATATTGTACGTAACCAGAATGATTTTATTTTAGGGCAACCCCGGTATACCCGGTACTAAATTTAAAATTAAAGTAGTTTAAAGAAACCACATAAGTATAATGCGAGAAAATTTTTATTTCTATGTATATTAATTCATAATCTAGCATTAATATGGATTGCAAGAACACCATCGAATTCACTGTCACCAAGTTGAATGTATCCGTTGCCATTTGAGTCCACAATTACGCTTTTTCCAGTACATGAACCATTGTCTAAATCACCACTAATTACATCGCAATATGTGCCAGCAGGTAAGCATGTGTTCATGTTCTGATTAATGCTGTCACCATTTGTGAAAGCAATAAATCCATTGTTACCCCGGCAAAAAGCTATTTGTTGATCGCCATTGGACCACCAGTTCGCTATATCGGTACCTTTCACTGCATTTTTAAAACCTACCATATTATAAATTTGGCGCCATCTGTGTTCACATACCCAGCCATTCGAACATGTACTATCAGCATTAATTCCAGGAGAAATAATGTTTCCATTACCGTCAGCTGGAGGACCTGAAATAATATTATTTGATGTAAAAGTTATATATTTGAAAATTTGTTTGTATGTATTAAATAAATTACCTGCTTCGGTGTCAGTGAAATCAAAACTAGACATAACTCTAGTTGATCCGTATGGATGAGCTAACATAAAGGCTATCGCCATTTTGTATTGCTTCGCTTGCTTATAGGTTAAAATATTGTCACCACCGGCACCGTGACCTCTTTGGTTGTCATGATTGTCAACGAAGACGAATGCATATTGACTAGCCATAAAACCCCAACCTGTACCCCAATTTGATAACCAGGTCAATCTATCATTACCACGGAAAACCCTGCCAATTTCAGCACTGAATTTAAACTCAGTAACTGCACCTAAATGGGTATATTCAGAAGCCGAGATTGCTTCTCCTCCTAAAATGAAATATATGGTAAAACATCTGCGAAAGTAATTAATAATTGTACAAAAACTAGAAAGTTCAAACGAAGTGGGATACAAAATTTAATCTGGTTTCAACCCCGAAGCCCGAGAAGAAATCGGGGATACAAGATTTCGAAAATGTAGAATTTAGATTTTTCAATATAATACAATTTTAGGATATTGAACACATTGACTGCCAACTATGAAATAATTGGTAGTACTTTCGGGTGTCATTTTCGTGTAGTAGAGTTGACATTTGTAGAATATAAGTGTGTATATTTAAGGAAAGGTGAACTCCGGCACAAAACATTAAAATCAAGGCTGGGTTGACTTACTGAAAATTTATTAATAAGTTATCAGGAAATTTTATTAGTTTCAATATTACGACTTTTATACCCCCCCCCCCCCCCCCCAAAAAAAAAGGAGACGCACAATGTGTATGTTTTCTGGTTATTATTCTATACTATAATTAGATATCTTAAGCAGTCGACGCATTAAATATACGTGGGTTAAAAAAAAGATTCTAGTCAGCCTTGATTTTGCTGTGAAGTCGAACGGTTAACTTAATTCAACCAATCGGCCATCTATCAGGACATTGCATTTAGCTGTTATTTACATAATTCCTGTTATTCGATTTTACATATTTTTTTACATACAAGATTAATTCAATGTTGAAAAAGTCTATTCTTGAAAGAACCATTTTGTTAATGGTTAATATTTATCGCTAACAATGCCACTTCTTCTTAAAAGTTTTAATATCGAATCGTATTTTCGAAATGGTCAGAGTTGTAGGAATTTGGTCTTATTCAATTGATAAATGTGTAGCTGAATTTTGAATTGAATATTCAGAAGTTAGTGTCGAATACAATCAGTTCTGTAAAACACTAAATCTTCTTGTGATTTCGTTTCATGAGACTTGGTATACAATCATTTGCTTGTAGCAAGTCATCGCTGAGTTCCGAGAAACCAACCTACAATGACGAATCATCCTCCTCCAAGGCAATAGAAGTTCGCCCACAGCTGCCAAGGCAATTGAAGAGCAGTCGATGCCTTAGAAAACGCAATTTTGATTGTCGAGTTTTTGAACAAACGAGTGGAATAACTGCTTCCAGAGTAGATTCCAGTCCATGCAAAAGTGAAGAAATATTCGTGGAGAATACTTCGTAAAACAAAAAATATCTTTAAATGCTATCTGCTGTTTTATTCCAGCTCTATATGTAAAATATAAAAGACAACTTTCGTATTTTCAGCAGCCCTCGTATGATATTATTATATTTCCGTTTACTATAAGAGAGTTCTGAAAAATTCTACAATAGGGCTAGCAACAAATATCTGTGAAATGCAATGTTGTAGGGTTTGCGTGTATCAACACAAGAATTTTTATTCCCTTGCAACCTGTTCGTGTTCGTGTTTAAGATTTGTCTTACCTAAATCGATGACTTCTTGAAAGATATAAGGTCTTGCACCAGATGAAAAACCATGGTCGGTATTCAAATTATTCAACCTGTTATAAATAATTTGTAAATCTCCCGGCCACATGTGTTTGGCAGCATCAACTCTGAATCCAGCAACACCCAAATTGATAAGTCTGTTCATAAAATTGACTTGTTGTTCGCGAACATATTCAGAACCCTTTTGAAGTATTTAGATACGAACGTCATTAAAATTTTTAGTATTTAATAAATAAGATTTGAGTTTACCTGGTTAAGATCTCGTAGACCAACTAATTCACAATTTCTAACATTTTCAGCATTATTATAGTTATCAATACCACAGTCAGCATTGAAATCGTTAGTACCGTACGGAACTGCTGGATACGATTTAGTGTTACTGTAGGCCACACTACCACCGGTACCCCATATTGTGCCCCAGTTACCAGTCATATGATTAAGAATTATATCAACGTATGTCCTGTAACAAATGTGGTATTTGTTAATGCATAGTATCGGTCGAATAAGTTACAATAGTAATATGGTGTCCGCCGGGAAGGTATACTGCTTTGTCGGTATTGCCGGTATTTTAGTAACTTTTTTGTTTTGACAGTTCATATTTGTCAGTCGTGGAGTAAATATATGTCAAATTTATTATGGATAAATATTCGACAAACAAACATATTTTAGTTTTTAAAACATTTTATGCAAATCAATCATCGATTTATGGAACGGTGAGAAAGTTACGCGTACGTTTTGGGAGAAATAACGTACCAACAAAAGGTGTAGTGAATGATTTCGAAGAAAGAGGGCTGCAGCAGCAACAACTGCTGCAGACGGATGGAGTTGTGTTGCAAACTGTTTGCAATACAACTAGTTTGCAATACAACTCCATCCGAGGAAGACACTGTGTGTTGAAACAATTAACAAGTAATATTGCTTTTAAATTTTTATTTCATTATTATTTTATACCTCAAACTGACAAATATTGTGCCATATGTAGTTGCTAAATAGATTTGTCATCTGGTAATTTATATGCCTAATACATGTGTAGAGGAAGTTGAAGGGAAGTGCTGCTACTTGCATATTGAGAGAGGTAGAAGGTCCAAATGTAATCTTAGATAGTATCGCGCAAAATTGTTGCGAAAAGTCAGAACTTGTAAAATACAAACGTTTTGAAACGAAGATAAATGCCGTACATTTGGCCCAATTACGAAGGTATTATCCATTATTGACATATAATGGCAGGAAGATAAATGCTGAACTGTATTGCGAACAACGGCATCACGTAATGTTTATTTGGTATATTAGAAAGGTGTAATATTCTGTTATGTATAACTGATGTACGTTGGTCACCTTTGATATTAAAAATGGATAATATTTCAACTTGTTATTCAAGTTTAAGGACTTAGTCAACTCATTAAACAATCTTGGAACTAATATTTGCTGTTTTTCTCAGCTGTAATCTATTTAGAATATAATAAGCAATACGTATGTAGATCTTATGATACAGTTTTATGAGTGCAGTGATCAACAGAAATCATGTACTGGCAGCAGAACGCCAGGTTGCAGGCTGCCCATAGAACACACGAGTTACTACCATGTCCTGCATATAGCTTTGACATAGCACTATCAGACTACCACCTATTTAGGTCATTAACTTGCTTTATTTCTAGAAGCCCCTTTATCAATGTTGCAGGTAGAAGGAAGGTGTCTCTAAACCCAGGGAATGGTTTAAGCGAGGAATCGAAACTATCACTAGAGAATAGCAACAAATTATCCAACACAATGGGCTTAATTCTGATTTAATTGCTGATTCATTGCTGTTAACTATTTTTAGTAATCTTTAAAAATAGTCATTTGACTAAGGAACATAAATATACTTCACAACAGAATAATGGAAACATACATGAGTGGGTAGAACCCCACTAGTTTTGTATAATACAAAAGTATGTTTAATAATATAAAATATTATTAAAATTTTTAATAATATTTTATATTATTAAAAATACCTTACATTACACATGCGGTTTTTCCGTAAGAATGAGTGAAGACACAAATAAAATACAGTTTCTAGAGACAAGGCAGTGCCACCTCTGGAAACACGTCGTTAGTTCTGCATTGGTTATGTAGACAAAATGAGAACTTCGGCCGTCTGACAATATGCAGCGCAGAATGTAGTTCTATTCTCGGTTTTAATAATTTCTGTGAAATAGCGAAGTCGTTCTATTTTTGTGAATATGTCTGAAGATATACGTACTTTCTCCAGCAGGGGCGTAATAATAAATCTGTAGAAAGATGAAATACGTATCTGCGTCTCTGTGGAGGGATATGTTCGGACACATTCACAAAAAATATTAATATTGAACTTGTATTGGTGTTCTTCACACCAGATTTTTAATAATATTTTATATTATTTAAGATACTTTTGAATTATACTTCAGAACTAAATTTACACACCTTACTCCAACATTATTACATCTTCGTACCATATCAGCGAATTGAGCTTCATTGCCAGACCTTGTTGCTATATTGTAACTTATTGGTTGGTATCTTTCCCACCATGGTCTGAAAGGAGAAGTGACTACTGCATTTTCATTTACTGGAGAAACCTAAAGTTAGCATTTGTCAGGATTTTTGATCAAATTGGTTACTTTTACATACATACCTGGACACCACCATATCCTTTATGTTGAAGAAATCTTTCACATTCATCCGCAATATCGGAAAATTTCCATTCGAATAAATGTATTATAGTATTTCTATTGCCCCACATATTCGTATCATACTGAGCAGTTACAGTACCAAATAAGGCTAAGAGACCAATAAGAAATGTACAAGTGAACATTTTGTTGCTTTTGAATAGTTCTAATGTATACTCTTGTTTCCAGTTGTATATATACATAACGGGAAGGTATAAATAAGCTAAGTACATTTTTATTAGATAATAACAAAACTTAATTTGAATTATTTTTTTTTAAATCAAATTTAAGCACTTGTCTTTAAAACTAAAAAAAGAAAACTTTATTAAAATATTTAATCCACAGTTATCAATCATAAAATTAAAATTTAGTAATCCTAGTAAATGTTTATTTGATATATTAAAATGGTGTAATATTCTAGGTACAAATGATGTTCGAGTATGCTGGTCAATTTTTATATTAAAAAGAGATAACATTTCATACACTTGTTATTCAAGTTTTAAAAAAAAAAATAATCTGTCAACAATTTCGCGAATAATTCTTGCTATTTTTCTAAGTTGTAATCTATTTGAAACACAATAAGCAAAACAATTTTAGATAAAATCACATGACATTGAGAGTTATCCATTGGTAACGGCTTAGTTAGATATTTGTTTGCATATTCGACTAAAATTAATACGACTTTTTTGGTGACTTGCAATTAATAATATCGTTTCTATTTCTTCAATTTTATACTTACATTCACATAAATATATGTGGGCTATGATGAAGTAATGTATAAAATAAATATTTTTTTAATGCACTGATTTATTTAAGTAAGTACTGGATGCACATGATACGCGTCTTCGAATTGCCGTTTGAGTTATGTTATTGGCAAGTTGACACATTTTTTAAGAGAATCCTTTGCAATGAAGCTACATTAAATGTGCTTTATTAGATTTTTACTGCTCGTGAAAATAATCAGTACCGAAAATACAATTCCATTTATTTTTTAATTTGCATATTTTACATGCCATTGTGGTGTAAATAAACTTCATAACGATTTTGCAGATCGTTGAACATATCATTAAAGAGTGGTTGACGCAGTTGCTGGAAATAAATTATTATTGATTGCTATAGTTCTTCAATATTCAAACCGACCCATTGTCTAGTGGTTACGCTCTGGCTTATCATGATGGGGTTCCGGGATGCGAACCGGGGCTGGGCTGTCCGCGGCTTTCCTTCTCGTTTAAGATGAATGCTGACAACTAAAGATCCACGGAGTAATAATAATTCATAGCCTGCCAATGTCCCTGTAATTAGCGTTAAGTAGTTGGGGAATATTAAGGCGTGAATTACTATTATTATTATTATTATTTTTATGATTTTTTGTTTAATCGACTCGTCATACTTCCTCAGCGCTATGCTGGGGGCTTTTCACCCATCCTAGAATCCTCAGCGTCAAGATTGGGCTCGGTCGAATTTATCGTTACTATAGTAAGGTAAATAGTATTTTTGGTGTTACAGTAGAAGCTCGATCATCATCATTGCGGCGACATGTAGCTCGCTAATACATGCTCCCGCCTCTTCGTTTCAGCTGCTTCTTCCGAAGAGAATAAGAATGGTGTTGGGTGATTAGCTTCGTGAGCTCGTAGAATCCGGAGCGATACAAGTATCACGCATTTCTGGCTCTATCTAGTTGTGTTCAGGTGGTTTTCCTTGATGGTTTTTATTTTCTTTAGGTGGTGGTATATGTTGTCCTTTATTCCTCCGAATACTCCAATGATTACTGGGATAAAGATTATATTATAACCCTCGTACGTCAAACGCAGTTGATAGAGTGATCGGTATATTTCACTGTTTTTTCCTTTTTTTTTTGGCTGGGATGTTTGATTCACTTGGACACAATAACTCAACAACGTACATCGTTTTGTCTTTGTAGTCCAAGACGACTATGTCTGGTTTATTCGCTGGTATTTCTGAAGTTCCACTAAATGGGAAATTCCAGAAGATCTTGTACAATTCACTGGAGACTACAGACCCCATTTGCTTGTGCACGTAGGGCCAAAAATTCTTATTACTATTATTATTATTAGTGTTATTATTATTGTTATTGTTAATATTCGTTGGCGGATTTTCCCAGTAAAATATTGACCCTTACATCTTACTCCAATTACAGACATCAGGTGGCGTCAGATCAGGTGAATGAGATGGGCATTAGAAGTTTGTGACATGAAAAATTATTCTGTTATCAAAATGTCATGATTTAAATATTTGATTCAAGTAAAGATGGCAAAGTATTTATGTAAAGTACAAGAAGTAGTGGTCCTATAACGGAGCCTTGCCAAACTAACTTGTGGTATGAAAATAATAAGATTTAGAGCCTTCACATCCAACAAAGTTCGTACCGTATCTCAAATAACTTCTGATAATGTCATTATACTTTGAACCGATACTAAAGATATTTAATTTTGTTAGTAACAATATTTGTCTGTAAAATTCACACTTTAGACGCTGTTCTATATTGGTTTGCAAAAGCAAACGTAGGTTGCGACGAAAAATTTGTGCGATGTCTTTGAAGTAATATTTTCAAGCCGAAAATGTCATTAATTCTGAGTACTGTCAATATATCACAAACTTTGATGCAGCGGTAAAAGAAAAAGTAACGCTAGTAATAGTCAATATGAAAGGAACTGCTTCTCAGCATGATAATATTAAGTCAAATGTTCTACCAACTAGGTTAGGCAGTGTCACCATGTTCACCATAATATTTAGATGTAGCCCATTTGGATTTTTACCTTTTTCAATTATTACAAAATTTTTTAAGTGAAAAACCAAATAAGTACTTCAAATAAACGAAATTTGTCAAAAAGATATTAATCGACATTAATTTCAGTAGAAGTTATTAAATCAAATTTATACAAAAAAGGTTTAAGTATATCAATACGTTAAGCACGTATTACCCATTTGTTACAAATTATTATTAATGGACACTTCACTAGCTTAACTGACGACGCTTAATAGTAATAGCAGAAACATGTGTCTTAAGCAGAAGTTAAAAGCTGGAAAATACGAGGTGTGTTGTCCATGTTTACAGTTACAGATGTGTATATTACATGTCTGATTCATTTGTAATAAATCAAATTTAGATTACATTAAATCATCATTCATTTTATTTGACTTTGAGAATCACTTGTGACAAATTGGTGAAAAGAACAAAGAACTCCTGAAAGGTTTTTGGACATTTATCGCAGAATCTTCCATTACATATATGTACTGTTTCCTTTGAAGAGATATTCTTTTTCTTTTCCATACATTATTTTACTTTGAAACTTTCTAATTTGTAGGTCGCTACGATCCCTTATTTAACTTTGAGTTATATTGTTGTTGTACTAATATACCGTGTATTAATTTTTCCCTTTTCTTTTCGTGTAATGAATCATACTCCTTTTCAAAATATTTATTTATTATTATTATCATCTGTGGTAAGTTTTTTAATTCAATATATTGTCCTCATTTCCATTTTTTTTTCACTTATTGTTGCCTTATATGTAGATCTCACTTTGCGCTTTTATATACCGTGTGCACAACGTCGAGCGATCGATGGATATATAAGTAATGACTGGCCAACTGCAAGTGGGAGGGGCTACATACGTTAAACTCCTACAGGGCGTATTTAATTGTGGTGAACCAAGGAAGCGTTATGGTTGTTTATTAATAAATGATGTATCAAAATAAATATTCCAAATTAATAACTAATTGTTTAACAAACTACAAAATTATTTGTAGTATACTATTTATGGTTAATGTACGAATTTGGATATTTTATCCGACTACACCGTTGCTTTTCGCACTATTAGTCATATGCCGGCTGTCAACGTCCCTACAATAAGGGATACTTTTGTTTATGTCTCTTCGGCCATAATACTTTAAATTTAACATTTAAATTTAAATAAGATGATATAATATAGTTGAAAGTATCATAAAATACAATTCGCCGTAAAGTGCAGAGTTTTTGTTTACTGCATAATAATAATTCTTACCGGCGAAGCATCAGATATTTTCATCGCTAAATATTCAATGATAAGTTTCATCATAGCTTTGTGGCTTGAACTTAAAAAATTCTTATTCAAATGAAAACACATAAATAATATAAAATTATGAAACAAAACCGTAACTCTTATTGACAAAAATTAAAATAAAAAGTATTCTGTGATAGCATAAAATTTCAAAACAATAACGATTCTTGCAAGAATATAAATAAAGTGTTTACCAGTATAAATAAATTGTTTCCTTAAATAAACTACCTATAAAATATCAAATTTAACTAAAATACCTTTATTGGTAATAAATATTAATTATTAAATAAAAGAACATTCTAAAAAGAAAAACTAATTATTTAGTAAATGCTCAAATAAACCACCCTCTTGAGCCGAGCAGTAACCCAATCGGTTATAAAAATTACGACGGACATTTGTTAGCATTTCTATACGTACTCTACCTACGGATGACAAGGAGCAACTGAATGACCAGTCGCAAGCTTGTTTTCCGATTCAATATATTCCGCCTTGCTTGAACACTTTGAGCGACTGATAGGAATATTCAATGTGTTAGAGAGAGATTATTTGATTCGTACTTAGATCGTATGTAGAATGTGTTGGATAAAGAAAGGGAACGCCCGTACAGTTAGACAGTAGAACAGACTGAATATACTCTCTCAACCCTAACCACATAAACTCGCTATTCGTCTTCGTCTTACTACATTGTGGTAGATCAATCACTCCCGGGCGTTCATACGGTATGTACCTATTCAATGTAGTACTTAGAATGACAATAGTAAATCTCGTTTCCTAATAGTCATAATCAATGGTTTTGGTTTTTCGTAATACGTGAACGGCTAGGAAAATTTTTAGAATTTAATAGTTTAAGTGTTGCTCACATTTTCCAAATGTCAGATTCGTAAAATTTAACATTTATAATCAATAATTTAAATGCTAGTTCATACCAATGGAGCCAGTTTCTCAAAAGTATCAAAAGCTGTTTAATAAAAAACACCTCATCACGAAACTTTTTTATTTATTATCCGATTCCAAGAAAAAATGACTGAAAGGAAAGGAAATGTTTCTACAAACCTTACAAAGAGGCTCTGATATATGCTTTAAATATTTAGCGATTGTCTATTTTTTTAATGGACACCCGTTTTTTTTGCTTTAATATGATAAGGAATTATTTTGTGAATCTAGTGATATTAGTTTAGTCATCATTTGATATCTAAGGTCTCCAACTTTAGAAAATAATAACAAAAAATAAAATAATGAAACCAGTGTCTAAATAAAGTAAATTTATTGTACTACCGACGTATATAAATATTTTTCATAATCCCACATAATCACCATTTAGTGCAACACATTTCTACAATTTCTTTATTCCGTCCATGAAAAAGCTTTCTTATTTACTGCTGATCCAACTGCGAAGGCCAAACTTTAGTGTGTGATGTGTGGAGGGTGCGAGACAACAGTGAATTTTAAGCTCGTCACTGTCATCATTGTTTCGTTACTGTAATGCGGTCTGGCTTTGTCGTGGTGCAGGAAAAAATTCATTCTTTTGCGGCCTTTTACTACGGATACGATTCTTTAGTGGCGGTAAAGTTTTGCAGTATCTTATAGAATGAATTGTTGATCCTTTCGGTAGATATTCGGAGTGAATGACTTCCTTTGCATCCCAGAAAATGCTCTGCGCTGGTGGGACTCTTTTGAATTTCTATACATCTGGGAAATCAGAACGACGATATTCCATTAAAAACAAGCAGTAGTGTTTTAGGGGTCAATGATGAATCTAAGATCCGTCTCCGGTGGTGATGATAATGAGAAAAAAAATTATTTTCTTCACGTCGATACTGGTTAAGAAGTTCTTGGCAAATATTTTTTATATATTCTTTCATGACATCTTCTAATTGTTGTGGGACCCATCTGTGGCAATTTTTTCTCTAATTCAACGTCTGAACAATATGCTGGACTCATTATTGGCAAATGCCTAATTGCCAAACAATTTATTTTTACGTAATCTGCTGATTTCCTTGAATAAGTTGCCTTTATTTGCCATTGATTCTTCTCATGGGTCACTGACCGACCAATCTTTTTTTCGTTAAACACCTTCATTTCGCTTTTAGGACAGTTTTGCATACCAAACGCATTGCCGAATGTTCTCGCATCCCTCAGACCCTGTAACGCAATTTAACAACGTTAAAAATTCTATCACGGATCGTTTCTTGGTAGGCATCTCAGAAATTACTCAACGACAGTACAAGGAAAATGAAACTTTACATTATAAAACAAGATACTCAGAATAACCATTTGCAGATTAGTACTTATTTCTGTGTCCACTACTCACACAATGACGTTGTTGGAGACCTTATATATCAATCCGCCCTGGCACTTTGATTTTTACTTCTTTTATATAGTCTCTTACCTTAATTTTTATTTTCTAGATTACATTTAATTTTGTCGCTGTTATCACGTCTACTGTAAACTTATTTGTTTTTTAGAGATCGATTTATCGAGGTTTCTGGGTCAATGTGCAACTATATACAATACATTAGTATTTTTACAAGTGAAAAATTACATATTTTAGCATTTTAGTATATTCCGTATTGAATTTTATGAATTTATTAAAATACGAAAAAGCAAATAAAATACGAAGGGTGTTTCGTCAAAAATCCGAAGTATAAGTGAATCTAGGATTTAGAATTCAACTATAAGATTTCCAATTTTATAAATATTCAACGTTCGCTTTCAAATTTAAACCACTGTATAAATAGATTTTTATTATCATGTTTAAATTGTAAAGATTTTTCTAGATTCTAAGAAGCAGCATCTTTTATATTCGTAAATTTATTACTTTAGGATTTAGACCACTAGTTTTATTACCTAGGGTTATCAGTGAACAAGTTCAAAAGACAATCTTTAATCGGACCTCTATTGTTATGATTACGTTTCCTAAGTATGTATCAATAAATTCCATTTATGTACAATGGAATTTATTCACAACTATATACTTAAATTTATAACCAATATTTAATTACTAATAATATTTTAAGATTAAATTTGTTAATACCTAGAAGGGTATTATTGCCAGTAGTATTATTTCCATTTACCAAGAATTGATCACAGAGAAATTTTACTCATTTATGACATCAATCTATACGATGTACAACCAATACGCGTATTTAATTATGTAATAGCTTGTAGAAGCAGTAGTGGATTTCTGCCTACTTGCAATACAGCACAGAACAGTCTCAAGAACAGTCTCACACAAACAACAAGGCAACAGTATTGTGTGATTGACACAACAGTATCAATCAAAGTCTCCCACTAGCAACAAGATACGGATAGCGGATACGGAAGTTACGCTCCGTGAGCGGCGGGTCAAGAAAATAATTTACGAGTATACAAAAGTATTCGAATTTCCATATTAAAAATTGAATTGTCATATCGGCTTTTTTTAACTAACCTATGTATTCTTCAAAATCTTCCTTACCTTGCCCATGTTATTTTCTTAAAATAAATCGCAATCTAATGCTTTAAGAATAATTATCGATATGAATTACATGTATAAAACGCCAATGTATCAAACATCAATATATTTTAATAATTTATTACATTACAAATCGAAAATATATGCTCCGTTGTGAATGTTATTTGTATTAAAAACACAAAAAAATTGCTTGTAAGTTCATTTGAATTATTTGGAAATCATTTCGACTAAAATTGTGAAATATCTTGGTAAAATTTATTTTGCTTCGCTAAATAGAATTGCTTAGATAACGATTTATCATAATCTTATTAAAATAGGTCAGCTACCTAATATATTTAATTTTACCATTAAAACAACAATTAAATGTATTATAATCCATGATATCTTAAAGGAAGCTTCTTCTTCTAATTTTTGGGTTGGACGCCTGTACGTCTAGGCACTTGAGCATAGTGTTCTTTGTACCACCCCCAATAGATCTCTCTGTTCCACTCTGTTAGTCTTGTGTCTTAGATAAAAGCCACTATCCTCCCCAGGGAAAATTTGAATATCCTCGTAGGATCCAATAGATATCTTCCGAAATGTTTCTGTCTGAGTCCTTTCAGTTCCTCACTAGTACATATTACATGAAGGCTAGTCTCCTCCTGTTTTTCATATCTCACACACAAGGGCTCGCTAGCCAAGCCCATGCAGTGTACAGATGTTTCCTTAAAAGACAACGTCGGGTTATTAAACCGCTAATAGTTTTAATTTATTTTCTGTTACTACGAATAAAGTTGGCGTCCAACTCCCTTAGTAGTGTTTTAGTATGGAATTGACCTTCCGTTAACCTCAATTTCTTTTTATGTTCTTTTTCTAGCCAAAACCAGGACTCCCTTCTGGCGGAATCTTTAGCGATTCCTCATCAGGTTATGGCCCTATGAAGTTCCTATTAGTACCTACCTAGGCCAGTTCGTCCGCTATCTCATTGCGTTTAATCGCTGATATCCTAGCATCCATATCAGTGACACAATATTATCTTGTACCGTCTCTTGAGGACCGGTTTACAATGTTTCACCAGTTTAGACTATTGTCTGACGAGTCCATAGCAGAACGAAACACGTGTCTGCACGTATGGATTGCAATTGTGTTTTTTACATTCCATGTTTAATATTTTTGATATTATTAAAAACATCTTTGTTTTATACAAATTGTGAGGTTTTACACACTCAAGTATATTGCAAATTGTTTTTTTTATGTACGATATTGGCATTGGTAGAAGTGGGAGGCGTCCCAATGTTGTGAATGTATACTATCGATACTACTAATTTATACTACCAGTCTACTAACCGTAAAGCTTACAACCACCGATACTTTTGAAGATTATAGAGCAGTTCTTTCATAAGGGTGAAGTCAAGTAGTTGCTTCTAGGAACCTCCAAAGAAATTTGGACAAGATACAACAATGCTTAAATGCATGGAGAATTAAGGCAAATGAAAGCAAATTTTTACAAACATAGTACGCCATGAGTAAAGGAAATTGGTCTTCAGTGACATTTAATAGTAAGGAATTACAACAGGCTGATGTTTAAAATACTTTATATTGCCTCTTGGTCGACGCACATATTCTCCAAAAAAGAAAACAGTTTAAATTACAGCAATATTATTGTATGATTGATAGATAATTTAGAAGTTAATTAAATTAACAGTTAAGAACCAGTTACTAATTTATAAACCTGTATTAAAACCCATGTGGACCTATTGTACCAAATTGTCATTTAGTCATTTAGGTATGCTTACAATGAAAGAATGATAAAGTTTGGTGTTATATAGAAAGACCAGGAAGACAGCAATGCCAAGGGCGCAGTTCCAACTCGGAATCCAAGAAGCAGTAAATTTAAATTGGTAATAAATAACCTATAAAAGTGTATGAAAAGCCATGGAACAAATTTTTAAGTTTTCCTCTGTTATACAATTATCTTGTAATTAAGTTTAGGTATTAGATTAGACACATGGAATTAATTCAATGAAATTCTCTTGTGCTTGTCATTTGGTAGTAGCTACATTAATTATGGTTCTCCAGTTGCTAAAATAGAAAACTAAAAAGAATACTAGTTTAACAAAAACAATTTAAAACATAATAGAGTGAGAAAAACCTAATTTATTTGTGTACAAAGAACTGAACAATATTAGATAATATAATTTCGTCATCCATTTTTATTATTAAAAATGTTCTAGAATACTTATTGCGTCAACGATAGATTTTATTATATGATATGGTTGGATATTAATAAAAAAATAGGTTTCTGAACAAAATCTTCTAAGCTACTTTTTTTCAAGCTTTACTTTCGTTCTTACACATGAAAGTTTTATTTTACTCAAAGCTATTTCCTTTGCATTTACACAATCGTAAACATTAGTTTTTGCACCACTTTTATTTTGTGGAAAGGAAACGAAATAAATATGTTAACGTTTTCTCAAATTTCCTTTTGCTTTTTAGTTTTTTAATAAAAATAAATAATCTTGGAATATCTAAAAATGCAAATAAAAAAGTAGGCGTAACTTAAAATATTTAACCAGCTTATTAAAGCTGAATTATTTTCATCATTTCAATTTAAAAACCTTAATTTTGAAAATTCTTTCAATGGAGACTGTGGTTAAATAATAATTTATTATTTTAATTTTGAACATCATTATTATTTTTCACTTTGCAGGAATACTTTATAAGCTTATTGAAGGAGCAAGTTTCATTAATCATTCTTCTTTATTTAAACATAAAACTTGACGTTGATTTCTACGGATTATCGTCTAAATATATATCATTTTCTTATTCCTTTATTAGTGAAATTAATTGCAAAAAAATATCTTTTTCGAATAACTTGAATAATTATTTTACTTAGGTGTTTGAGCAAGTATGAAATATTTATTGAATAAAATGCACAGATTACAGTATAATTTTAATAGTTTATTTATCATCAATCATTTTTACATTAAATCAAATGTGCGACAGAATATCAAGATGAAAGTTTGGCATTAATGTGGATAGCCAAAACTCCATCCTCTTCATCTTCTGAGAGAGAAATGAAGCCGTAACCATCTGAATCAACCGAAATTGTTTTTCCAGTGCAGGAATCGCTTATTAGATTACCCGTTATTACGTCACAATAATTTCCAGCGGGTAAACATGTTTGCATTGTTTGCGAAATGGAACCATAGTTGGTGAAGGCAACAAAACCACTCGTACCACGGCAGAAGGCTATTTGCTGATCTCCGTTTGTCCACCAGTTTTGAATAGCGGTTCCTTTAACTGTGTTTCTAAAACCTATCATATTTGATATTTGACGCCATCTGTGCTCGCAAATCCAACCATTATAACAAGTTTCGTCACTGTTAATGCCGGGAGATATTATATTGCCGTCGCTGTCCGCAGGAGGACCTGAAGGAATATTAAAAATATAATTGTATTTTGTATTATGTTGTCGTAATCCATTCATTATAGAATATTTTTTTATTTTCCATTTCTCTCATATTTATAATAATAATAATTTCAAGTTTAATTTCCCAATAGAATTTACGATAATCTCAATTACGGGAAAAAACAAAAATTAGATCAAGTTCATTTTGTGCACAGGTAATCAATCAATATGTCTATCCTATGTCTAACCTATGTCTAACCTATGTCTAAATAAACTAAAAGAAAAAATATAACAGAGAGAAAAAAATATATATAAAAGCATTAAAATAATTAACGGCAATTTGCCTAAGAAAATTTAAAGAACAAAGAAAATATGTAACAATCTTGCGAGAGAGTTATATCACATAATATAAATTGGTGATTTGACTAGTTAGTTGGTACGTACGAATGGTTCATAGAAAGTATTGATGTCTCGCGGTCCAGGATAATGTTAAGGCCACATTATTAACACGTCTCGTGTAAACACGTGTTGTTGAAATATCTTTTACCTAGTTTCAAATAAAGCCGAGCCATTATTGTGATGTGTCGTTAGAAGCTGAAAACACTCTTGAACACGTCACTAAGCGTAATCTGGCGGGGCCGGGTTTTCGTGAGTGCGTTATTGCGTCAGCCCGTGTTCGCATATCATGTCTGAGCCATCTGCGCTCCCAAAAGATGGAAGAATTATTAATTGAAGAGGAATGAAAACACAAATTTTTGTATAATGTTCAAAGTAAGGACTGTAGAGACCAAAGAAAAAGACAAGAAGCTTGGATGGAGATAGGAGTAAAAAAAAAAAAAGAAAATTTATATTTTGAAATATATATTTTACTTCTTTCATTTACTTTCTAATAAACTGTTCATAAACTGTTCATAAAACAAAATATGGGCATAGATATCTCTCCTAAAGAGGTTACAAAGATAAGGGACAACGTTTGTATGATAGAACTTGAAAATGAGACACAAAAAAGGGGAAATAATGCAAAATAAAAGGAAATTAAGAAGTTTGAAAGACAATAAGGTTTATATAAATGAGGATTTGACACAAAAAGGGAGAGAAAAACAAAAACAAATAAGAAGCATCGCAAAAAGTGAAAAGGAAAAGGGGAAAGAAGTAAAAATAGGATACAGCAAAGTAATTATAAAACGGGGTTGAATGGCGTTGGAATGAAGACAACGAAAAACTGGAGAAGACCGAAACAAAAAACTGAATATGTATATACATGCAGGATGGAAATAGATTGTCGGAATTGGCAAACATTGAGGACAAGATTTTGATACAAAGGAATAAAGCAAACCCACAACGACATGATACAGAACAAGAATTAGAAGATAAGTTAGTAAACAATGACATGGAGAACGAATTATGGAAATTAGCTACATGAAATATAAAAAGTATAACAGGGAAGGAAAATGAATTAGCACAAGAATTCGAAAATATGAGAGTAGATATACTAGCAATATCCGAAACAAAGAAAAAGGGATAAGGAATGATGAAGATGGGAAATGATCATATAATGATATATAACGGAGTAGCAAACGACCAACGAGCACAAGCAGGGGTTTGATGTATCATAACTAATAAACTAGCTAAGGAAATATATAATTGGAAAGCAACTCCGGAGAGAATACTGATGCTTGAACTGTGACAAGAACTTATAGGCAGACATAGAACAATTATAGTAGTATATGACCCAACGAAGATGACAAAAAAGAAAACAAAGATAAGTTTTGGAATGACTTGACAATAGTAGTTGAAAATGCTAAAGGAAAAATATATATATAGCAGGTGACTTCAATAGTAGAGTGGGATTGAAAGATAAAGCATGCTATGAAGTACTAGGCAAACATGGAGAAAAAACTAGGAACAATAATGCAGAACGAATGCTGGAATTCTGCTTATTGTATAACCTAATCGTGACGAATACATTTTTTGAACACAAGGATATAAACAACTACACAAGAGAAATGAAAAGCATTTTACTTGACGTTTGTAATGTAAGTGCAGTTCAAGTAAACACATACGATTTCGGATTCAAGGTTGACTCGATTACAAATTATCTTGATCGCTCGATATATATATAAACTGTTAAGCACATCAAATTCCTTCTCGGTCATCCTTATATACATTTTACATCTTTCATCGTCTTTGACGATTTTGGGCTACAGAACGTGAAATTCGCCATGGTTTTGCTTATGCTCGTTTATTGGGTGTACCCAGTACTTCCTTCAGCGCAAACAATACCGCAGTTACAGCTATCATTTTCTATTCTTCGTCCAATTTATCCATCTCTTTGCGCATATTATCCATTATGTTCACACAGACAGATATAAGCTGGGCACGATAGGTATTAAACAACTCTCTTCTTAGTTTTGATACAAATGCGTTCAAAACATCGAAATGTCAGTAACACATATTGTATCACAACAGAGTAGTATGTCTGGTATATCTGATGTGTTGCATAATAATGTGCTATTAACTTGAGACACTGCTATGCTGTATGTTGTATAAGTTATGAAAAATCCACAAGATTTTTACAAAGTTTACATAGACAAATTGAACTGGCAGACACCGCTAAATCGAAAAGAATTTAGATTCAATCATTCTAACAGCCTGTAATGATCTCCATTTCTATTTGGATAGCTGCCATCTAATTAGAACAATAGAAACTTGCAAGTTTACGCTGTAGGAATGAGACCATGGTCAGGGCGACCGAAGGCTTTAAAAAAATTGGTATACAATATATCAACTTTTTTTTGTGATTCAAGGCGAGAAAGAGATATATCGAACATAAGCCAAATGTGGTAGATCGCTTCTCCATAAAGGCGGGTTGAAAAGGATATATGTACGTCTTTATACCGGGTGGGGCATAGGAATCAAGTGTTTTTGAAATGATAATAAAATTATTAGTTTTTACTCTAAAAAAAATTTATTGGTAGTACAACATAGCTAATAATAAAGCATTTTGAAATATTCAAGTACGGAAAATTACATCTGGCATATGATGTCCGTTTTCATTGATACACTGTTGCAGCCGTTGACGAAAATTGGCCTCCACTCTTTCCAGCATGTCTCTGTCGATTAGGGAGATTTCATAACGAATCGATTCCTTTAATGCGTCTAACGTACGGGGTTTGGCCTAGTAAACACGTGACTTGAGGTACCCCCATAGATAAAAATCACAAATCGATAAGTCGGGAGACCGAGGAGGCCACAAAACGTCACCAAATCTCGAAATTAGACGATTTGGAAACAGGTGGCGAAGAACAGCCATAGATGCTTTGGCGGTGTGTGCCGTGGCCCCATCTTGCTGTAACCACAAATCTTGAATATCCACACATCTTCTTAACAATTCAGGTATGAAAAAGTTATTCACCATATGAATGTAACGCGCAGATGTTACTGTAGCGGTTACACCATTTTCTTCAAAAAAATATGGGCCAATGATGCCAAATTTTCCCACCGCACACCAAACTGTTACCTTAGGACTATGCAATGGCATCTCATGTAACTGTCGTGGATTCTCGTCAGCCCAGTACCGGCAATTTTGTTTATTGACGGCCCCCGTAAGATGGAAATGAGCTTCATCACTCATGAGTAACAACATGTTTTCATTCTCCTGAACAAGTTCAAGCATTTGTTGTGCGAAACTCAAGCGTTGGGCGTAATCTCTTACATTTAATTGTTGGGCAACCAGTATTTTGTATGGGTGAAAATGTAAGTCACCATGCAAAATCCGCCGTACAGTGCGATAGCTGATTTGAAGTGCAGCTGAATGTCGACGTGCAGAGCGGCGTTGACTTCGCAGTAATGCTTGTCTCGCCCTTTCAATATTCTCAGGAGTACGCACAGTACGTTGACGACCGGGCGGCTTTCTTTTCATTATTGAACCTACTGTTCGAAGGTTATTGACCCAGCGTAAGATGGTGTCTCGGGCAGGAACAGAGTCATTACGATGGATATTAAATCTTCGCGAAATTCACGCTGTACTGCAGTCACCGTCTCGCCACTTCGAACAAAACAATCATACGCGAACACGCGTTGCTCTAGCGTCCACCTCTCCATGATGGCAAGTGGCAACTGAGAAAGTGAAATGCTTTGAGTCGAGGAATGGATTGTAATAAACCGCGCGCCCCTCCCTTTTCTAATGGCCGAGTACTACCCAAACCAAAAACACTTGGTTCCTATGACCCACCCTGTATATGCATAAATTGCAGAATAAAATTATTGTTCGAAATACTTTAGCAAAGTTAGATATGGCAGCTATTGCATGGTAACCAGCAATATTAAATCGATCGTCAGCCTTAAATACAGGTGCTATTAGTGCTATCTTCTAAATATTAGGAAAACTGACGACTGCAGAGCTAAACGAAAATATGTAAAAGAGATTTCACGAGAACATATTTACAGTCTTTGATAAGAAACGTTGGAAGTCAACGTGGCCATTTTAATACCAATTAATACTACGAATTTTGAATCAAAGTAGCTTTTACTTGATGGAAATTCATAATTAATGAAATAAAAATGAAAAAGCAATATTACTTATTTTCCACTTTATGGAGGTAAAATTCCATTAAAATAGTTTCGACACAAAGTGTTTTCATCGGATGGAGTTGTGCAATTCTAATTGGATTTTACCTCAATAAAGTGGAAATTAACTAATATTGCTTTTTAATATTATTTCATTAATACTACTAATTTTATTATTTATCAAACTGCGGATTGTCCGTACTCCAAGAAAACCTTTATTAGTAAAACCTATTGTATTACAGATAAACAAGAAATATACTACTTCTGCTAGGTTTAAGAGTAAGTTGTATATAAATTTTGATAAAAGCTATCCAAAATTTGAGACCAAACAAAAATATTTGTTTGTGAAAAGATACTTTTTAAGAATTTATAAAAACTGGAATATCAGATATTATTCAATTCTCTTTCAAAAATTATGTAACAAAGAAGATTATGGTGACATGTTAGTACTATTGCACACACACCGAATGAATCTTCTCCTATAAAGAGTAACATAACAAGAAATTAAGCTTGAAATAAATATAAATGGCTAAGTATTGGACAAGAGTAAATTGAGATAATACTCGTAAATTATGAAATATGGTTTGATAATTATGGCCCAGGTACCAAAAAAAAAAAAAACGTCCAGAAACTAAAATGCTTTTTTTGAGAGAAAGGTATTCGAAGCAAAAGTTTTTTGTTTTCAGAGTTGAGAATAACATAATTTCCAAATAATTTATTAATAATACTAAGAATCAAACCGGTTGATAAACAATTAATTCTAAGTAATTTTTTCAAAAAAGTTTTACAAACTTGATTCAAATCGGATTCGAATTTTGGATCTTCTGTTTATTAGACAACTCTGTTAATAAATACATTTTTAATATACTATATCGTTGCCTTTACTTTCAATGGTATTAAAAATAAAAATTTGGAAATAGTGAAAGATGTATGCAAGCGAACGGTTATATTCTGATTATTTACATGATTGTGTTTCAAATTCTATAATCATTTCTTTTTTTTAAGGTCTGGAAAGTTTTTTCGATGCTTTCAGCATAAATACTACAAGTTTTTTTTTTATTAAAAAAACATATATTTTCTAATTGCCTATTAAATCCAGTCATAAAATAAATACTAAAACATTTAACTTACGACGAACTATTTTCAACGTGATTTAATATCTAATCATTTAGAAATACTTTAGTTAAATATGTATCGTATGATCAAAAACTCTTTAAATCGCTATTGCCGTTGAATTTACGAGATATCTATGAAATTATATATTTCAATTAGTTTTGACATTTTACATTAATGTGACTTATGTATACTTCAAAGTAAAGAAGTACAGAAGTAAATAATTCTATAGATGTTTTTTACACTTCATGGCTATCGCGATCCAAAGACTTTTTGATCAAATGTTATTTACCTGCATCGTATTCATCGAAAGCAAAACTTGACATAATTCTAGTTGATCCATATGGATGAGCCAACATGAAAGCCGTAGCCATTTTATATTGTTTGGATTGTTTGTAAGTTAAAATATATCCACCACCACGCTGATTGTCATGATTATCAACAAACACTAGTGCATAATCACTAGACATGAAATTCCAACCCGTTCCCCAACTATCCAACCAGACAAGCTGATCATTTCCTCCGAAAACCCTTCCAATTTCTGCACTGTGTTTGAATTCCGTTACACGTCCTAAATCTACGTACTCATTGAATGAAATAGCTTCACCACCTAAAATTATATTGTCTGTAAGTAATTTGATATTTTAAGAGAGAATTTAGGCTTTCTAAATATGAATATAATAATCACTAGAAACAATGGAAAATTAACTGTATGAAAAAGTTTTGATTTATTGTTTATTAGCAGGAAAACTTAAATTATGAAAGTGACAGTATATTAAGAATCTATAGTGAGTAATAGAGATACATTAATTTAAGTGATTAATTCATCGGGGTCATGGTTGCATGATTTCTTCTTATGGAAAAGGCATGGAGGTAGATATGGAGTTAACAATTTTTAGCCTTAGACCTGCTTGGGCTTTATACCATAAAAGAGCCTAAATTTTATATTTTTTCCTTAAACATCTGTTAGATAATAAAAACGTGCCTTGACAATAGTAATTGCAATAATGGTTTTCATTTTCAACAGCTTGTGCACTTAAATTTAAGAAATATTACTTCAAAATAAGTAATCAGTAAAAGTCAACTAGATTACAGATTTTGAATACACAAATTTTAGAGTATCGTATATCAGGTTCGTGCATAAGTTCGTGGCGCTTCTGGTTTCGAGGAAGAGTGTGCCTTGAAAACAATCGTTAGGTATATGTCAAAGCTATTTTAATGTCTTATTATTATTGTTTAGTTAATTAGTTTTGGAATTTGACATTTTGTGCAAAGATGGTTATTAATTATTGATAAAATAAAATGGTCAAGTAGAATAACACGAACATTTTCAACATGTACTTTTGTTCCAGTTAGAACTTAACGCATCGGTGGTCGCTAGAATCATTTGCGCCATTTGCCAAGAAAACGTAATCCGGGAGAGAACAATACGTAAATTTTTCGTTTAAAAGAGGGCCATCTTGACGTAGGCGTTCAGGGAGACCATTGGACTTTAATTAAGATCGTTTGAACGGTTTAATTTGTATTGATCCACGTCAATCGGGAATTAGCCATTATGATGGATTGTAACCAATTGGTTGGCTATAATATGCCATGGGCGAAATTAAAAAGGAGCTGTTTGGTTCCCGTATGTTTTGAGCAACAAAAATCAGCGTCTCCGTATTTGTGCCTCTTTGCTAGCTCATCAACAACATCGGAAGCTTTTGTCCAACACTGTTACTCTTAACGAAAAATGGTGGCTTATTGTTAACAACCAGAACAGAACTGAATGTCTTATCCTTAATAAAAAGGCAACTCCTCGAGCAACAGCTGATACTCATTCTCTTAAGATGTGACAAAGAATAGGTCGTCTACTAATAATTGCTTCCAAGGAATATAACCATCACTGCTGAAAGTTACTGTTAATAAGTCCGTCGATTTGAGGCTGCAGTTCATTTTAAAATACCGGAAAGACATCGCGAATTTATTTGTGGAGCACGATAACGTTCGCCCTCATAATACTAATATTACAAAAGCGCTATTAAAGAATTGGACTCGAAAGCATGCCACATTCACCTTATTCTCCCGATTTCGCCCCGTCAGATCTCCAACAATCTTCGAGGAATTACCTTTAATAACGCTGTCATATTTGAAAATGGTTTAGCGATTTCTTTACTTTCAAACCACTGTATTTCTTCAGGCGTAGAATCCAAAAATTGCCGGATCGTCGAGAGAAAATCATAAATAATGGAGAAGAATATGTTCTATTAGTTCATGAATTTTGTTTGTTAAAAAAATTAATAAATTTTGAATTCAATAAAATACAGACACATAGATCTTCATTATGTAACTAAATACGGAAATAAAAGATACAGGTATAATGTACCTAGTACTAGCTACTGTTACAAAACTTATATATATATATATATATATATATATATAGTTCGTAAAGTATAAGTTTTCAGTTCAAGGCCAAATTCAAAGCATATGATTCAAATCAGTACTGCAGAGTCAAATAAAGTCAATATTCAATCGCGGAAATAACCATTTGTCATCATAAAATATAAACGTCATGTTTTGCAATATTGTCAAAATTTTAGTATGTCACTTGCAATAACCAAAGAAAGCATATACATAACCTACATGTCAAAAGTAAAGTAGGAACATGAATAGTTCAAAAGGATTGTTTCTTTTCTAGTGTATTCATTCTATCCAAGAAAACTATGAAACTAGAAAAAAAACCTAGAAAACTATGCGCAAATTATTACTTTAATATTCGAACAAATTACCAGGCATCTAAGAAATATTCTGTAAAATAAATAGGTAGGTTAGAAATGTCAAAGTGATAATTAAACAATTTCGTACTTATTGTCACTAATTGATATTACTGTTTATTATCAGTATTGTTTTGAAAAGAACGGATTTTGAAATTTTTTATGACAAACTAAATATTCAAATTAGAAGAATGGTTAACCTAGAAGTCAGAATACCGGAAACAAAGTCAATAAACAACAGTATTCAAATAATTTTACAGCAAGCCGAATATCACAAGACTATCTCCTGGACAACTTATCCTTTTTATTTAATATAATATTTCAAAGACGTACGTCTTAACTTAAAATGACAAACGTGAGTAGTATTACAGCGCGTATTCATGTGTGTTAGAAAGAGATAAAGTACAATTTGCGGTTCCCACTTGGGCAGTACGAACTGAAAACTTATACTTTATGAACTGTATATATATATACAAAAAAGGTTTAAGTATATCAATACGTTAAGCACGTTTTACGCATTTGTTACAAATGAAACAGACATGTAAAAAAATTTACACATCTGTAACTGTAAACATGGACAACACACCTCGTATTTTCCAGATTTTTACTTCTGCTTAAGACATATGTTTCTGCTATTACTATTAAGCGTCGTCAGTTAAGCTAGTGAAGTAATTTAAAAGCTTAAATCGCCTATATGGTATAGCAAATTTCGTCCTATCAGGTAGCACCATATAATATAGTGACATCTGACGGACGAAATAGACTATGCCGAAAATGGCAACCCTACCTGGTGCTACCTGATAGGACGAAATTTGCTATACCATATAGGCGATTTAAACTTTTAAATTACTTCACTAGCTTAACTGACGACGCTTAATAGTAATAGCAGAAACATATGTCTTAAGCAGAAGTAAAAAGCGGGAAAATACGAGGTGTGTTGTCCATGTTTACAGTTACAGATATGTACATTTTTTTACATGTCTGTTTCATTTGTAATATATATACAGGGCAATCCAAATTAAGTGTTCACCATTGGTAACTTTGTTATTATTAAAGATACAAGATTGTTTAAATTAGCAAACTAGTAGTACTCTTAACGCTCTTTAAGATGGAAGAATTTAAAAAAAAAAAGAGCAGCGCGTTTTCGAGTTTTCCCGAAAAATATGTTTTTTTCAAATGGAAACCCCTGCATATTATATCATTTTCTGTTAGAAATTCAATTTTTAAACAAAAAATCTTATAAGAAATTTTTTACTGGGATTAAAAATACTTGAGTTATAGTGAATAAACAAAAACAGCTAAGTCAAGTGCATTTCTATGATAACGACGTTAATTCTTTCTAGTAAACGTCAAATATTAGTACAGTTTTATTAGTCTTTCACTCATAAATTTCATTTTGCTAGTTATTAATTTGACAAAAAAATGATTTTTACCCATGCAGAAAAGTGTGATATGTTAGAATCTTATTGCAGAAAATCCTCTAGGAGGGCAAAAAAACACTACGCTGAATTATATCCACTCCGAACACAACCAAATGAGCAATTTTTTCTGAGACTGTACCGAAAATTTAGAGGCATTGAGAGTGTTTTTGCCAAAACAAGAACAAGAAGGACTTTTATAATAAGCGAGGCCACGGAAATTCTAGTTCTTGCATATTTTGAGGCCAACCGTGAGAATTCCATACTAGATATTATCAAGGAATCTGATTTGAGTCACGGTACTGTGCATAGGATTCTGAAGAAACACAAATTCATTCCTTATAAGTACAAACCAGTTCAAGTTTTCTTGCCAGGGGATCCAGAGAGAAGAATGTTTTTTTGCCACTGGTATCGTAACTTTTGTCGCCAAAATGTAAACAACTTTCGTTATATTTTATGGACCGATGAATCAAATTTCTCAAATTCTGGAATGTACAATACAAAAAATCATCATTACTGGTCAAAGGAAAATATTCTTTTAGTACATCCAAGACGCCCGCAAGTCCGTTACAGTTTTAATGTTTGGTGCGGTTTAATTGGTTCAAGGATTGTTGGTCCTTTCTTTTATGAGGGCACTCTAACTGGTGAAAGGTACATAGAATTTTTGACTGAAATTTTGAATAATTTCTTAGACGATATTGATCTCATAAGTAGACAGAATCTGCATTTTCAGCAGGATGGCGCACCTGCGCACAACTACAGAGGTACTCATCAAATTTTAAATACTATTTTTAACAATTAGTGGATAGGAACAAATGGTCCTATTCAGTGGCCTCCCCGATCGCCAGATTTAACACCGCTTGATTTTTTTTTTATGGGGTTATTTAAAGACAAAGATTTATAAGCAAAGGTACGAAAACGTAAACGCCCTAAAAATTGCAGTTAGTGAAAAGATAAACCAAATAGATGGTAGGACCATGCTAAAAGCAGTTCCACAAGTTCAGAAACGTGTTCAAAAATGTATTGAACAACAAGGTGGTATTTTTGAATATCTTCTATGAAAAAATCAGTGATTTTTATTTTCTTTTAATGATATGTTTATGTATAAAATAAAGTTTATAAAAATTATTTAGCTGTTTTTGTTTATACATTATAACTCAAGTGTTTTTAATCCCAGTAAAAAAGTTCTTATAAGATTTTTTGTTTAAAAATTGAATTTCTAACAGAAAATGATATAATATACAGGAGTTTCCATTTGAAAAAAACATATTTTTCGGGAAAACTCGAAAACGCGCTGCTCATTTGTTTTTTTAGTTCTTCCATCTTAAAGAGCGTTACAAGTACTACTAGTTTTCTAATTTAAACAATCTTGTATCTTTAATAATAACAAAGTTACCAATGGTGAACACTTAATTTGGATTGCCCTGTATATATATATATATATATATATATATATATATATGTATAAATAACAAGTGCTGTGAGACAAAATAAACAAAACACAGATATTCACTGTCAGTTGACATTCCTGCTATTCAAGTGTGTGCAAATTTAAAAAATTGAATACAGTTTGATAATGGAATGTGGGAACAGAGAGAATCGCGTTGCTGTAATTGCTTTGCGTAAGTGTGGTATGGAGAAATCTTCAATTTTCAAAACATGCCAGCCATTGGAAATGTATCAAGAAAATATTTTGAAATGCGATGTTACACCATTGAACCACACATTGTTTAACAGTGAACCATGGACATCCAATACGATGCAACGCCGGCCCACAAGGCCAGAACAACACAACAGTGGCTTCAGAGCAACGTACCAAATTTTATTTTTAGGCATGATTGGCCTTCCTCCAGTCTGGATCCTAATCCCTTAGATTACAAGTTATTGTCGGATTTAAAGAATATGGTGTGCTATAAAAGACATCCGAAATTGAAGTCTCTAAAGTAATCCTTAAGGCATGCAGTGAAACATTTCCCAATGGAGAACGTACTTGCTGCAACAGATGCATGCTCGGAGTGTCTGAAGTTCTGTGTTAAGGCAAATAGAGGCCATTTTGTATAATTTGTTGAAATATTTGTCACTTATTTATTGGTCAATAAATGCTGTAAAAATTGTTATGAAATATTTTCGCATTTCTATTTTACAAAAACATTCATGTAATAGTATTTATGATAGTACTAGGTGCTAATTGCATCATAATAGAGTTTGTGCTGCTGTCGCAAATTATTTATTCTTAATTCGTTAAAATTAATTGTATTCAACAACTATGAGCACTCAATTGCATTGCGTAGAAGACCGCATATAATTATATAAGTCACTAATGCTCAACGAAGTGGTGTTGAATCTAGCGGACATTGGAAAATAATCAGAAGCTCTTACTTAGTGGACATTTTATTTTCATGATTAATGTTATATATAATATACTGTTTTGTCACAAAATATGCTTATCCTAATTAATTTCCGAAAGATTAATTACCTACCAAAATCAATAACTTCCTGGTAAATGAATGGTCTTGTACCGGAAGCGAATCCATGGTCAGTATTTAAATCATTTACTCTGTTATATATCGCTTTTAAATCTTCCGGCCACATATGCTTCGCAGCATCCACTCTAAATCCAGCGACACCTAAACTTATTAATTCGTTTAAGTGATCGACTAATCTGTCTCGAACATATTCACTAGTCTAAGGTATTGTTTTAATTTTAGTTAGACATATTAATTTGTGCAATTTTTGTACTCTTACTTGATTGAGATCAGTCAGACCACTCAACATACAGTTTCTAACGTTTGCAGCGTCGTTGTAATTGTCAATATCGCAATTTGGATTGAAGTCGTTGTAAGTATAAGGTACAGCAGGAAAATATTTATCATAGGTTTCAGCTGTGCTGCCACCAGTTCCATAAGCTGTACCGAATTGTCCAGTCATATGATTCAGAATAACATCGACGTATATTCTATTGAAATTATTAATCAAATTAAATACATTATCATTTATTGGGGCACAAAAAATGCTTGTTATTCGTTAATATATTAGACTGGCTTGTGTAGACTCATACAGACATACTAAACACATTAATATTCAAATAAAAAAGGACAACATCTACTTATTTAGATTTAAAAAATGACTTGTGGATTCATTATTCTTGGTTTCTTAATTTCTAACATATGTGTACTATTAAATAAGCCGGGTGTGTTATTAATAATAACCACCCGGCTTATTTAATAGTACACATATGTCAGAAATTAAGAAACCAAGAATAATGAATCCACAACAACTGAAATTATACTCTTAGATTAAATTACATAAAGATAATTATCCTATTAGGCCGGTAATTTCCTATATTACAGCTCCTGCAGTCAAAGTGTCCAAAAGCCTAATAGATATTATTCTTAAACACACAAAATTCAAACCCAAATACACGATTAAAAATACTCTACATATTGTGATAACGTAATGCAATTTGTGTGTATGCAAACAATCTGAACCAGGCCACAGCCTTGTTCCCGTAACGCAAGTGGAACGCGTGTTACAAATACGACCTCGCTCACACGAGTTGTTTGCAAACACAAGTTGCATGTCAGGGTTGTATAACATTCCCTAAGTAGTACGAGGATAATCTAATGCATATATAACGAGAGTAATGAAAGAGGCAGGGATTCACATTCACTCATTGACTGATACCCAGTCACGTTCACACATTCAGTCTTAAACAAGAGACAGATTCTTAACCAGAATCATGTCCTCTTTTATACTCTCTTTAGATAGACAGTAATAGTATTAATGATAAGTATATCATAATGTATATAAACGTTATCCAGTTTTAAGTGTTAAATATTAATTATACGATGTTACCCAAACTTCGTGAGTGTCTTACTTTACCATAAGTCGCCCTACCTGTTATCCCGTGGGCTACCAAAGGCCCAACATCACAAGGCGATGCTGCCTTAGGGCTTAAGGCCCCACCTTTATCACATGGCGATCCTGCCAGGATCGCCATGTGATGTTGGTGCCGTTGGTGCACTTCGTGGCAGGACGCCATGTGATGTTGGTGCCGTTTGTGCACTTCGTGGCAGGACGCCATGTGATAAAGGTGGGGCCTTAAGCCCTAAGGCTGCATCGCCATGTGATATTGGTCCTTTAGGTAGCCCACGGGATAACAGGTAGGGCGACTTATGGTAAAGTAAGACACTCACGAAGTTTGGGTAACATCGTATAATTAATATTTAACACTTAAAACTGGATAACGTTTATATACATTATGATATACTTATCATTAATATTATTACTGTCTATCTAAAGAGAGTATAAAAGAGGTCATGATTCTGGTTAAGAATCTGACTCTTGTTTAAGACTGAATATGTGAACGTGACTGTGACTCTGTGAATCAGTGAATGTGAATCTCTTGCAATACTCTCGTTATATATCCATTAGCTTATCCTCGTACTACTTAGGGAATGTTATACAACCCTGACATGCAACTTGTGTTTGCAAACAACTCGCGTGAGCGAGGTCGTATTTGTAACACGCGTTCCACTTGCGTTACGGGAACGAGGCTGTGGCCTGGTTCAGATTGTTTGCATACACACAAATTGCATTACATTTACGACACCAACAACAGTGCAGTTTCCACCATCTCAGGACCGGTCATCTTAGAGTTGTGGAACTGTCAAAAACGATGACCAACCGAATCAGACGAACTTCAAAAGTAGAAGAAAGGCAAAAAAGGCTCCAATTCGCCCCTAGGTCGTGAGGAAGCAAGCATGCGCTTCCAAGGAATAGTCCGACACGACAAAAAACGCTCTCAGAATTTTTTTTTTTTTTAGAGATTGCAGTTATAACAAAAGTGTGTTTTGTTAACTGGTCTCAAGTTTTTCTGTACTGAAGAAAAGGCTTACAGTATAAAGGATCAGCAGCACGTGCAACTTTAGTGTAGCCAGAATAAGCTTCAAAGATAGTTCTGCGCAGGAACATGACAGACACGAAGTATGTGCTGTCCAGGGAAATACACGAAAGAGTGATTTCCAGAATAATTTTTTCCCATGGAGGAAAATAGATAGAAAAACAGAGAGTCGGTTTATTTTTAAGTATGGTTGGAAAGGGAGCATAAGAATTAGGAGCAAACGATCATGCACAAAATTGAAGACAAACAATCAAGTATAAGGAATCGGAAACGAACAATCAAAGCAAAGAATTTAAGACAAACAAGCGAACATGAAGAATCCAAGACAGAGAATCGAATGCGAAAGATTAAAAAATTAGAAGGAAGAATTGCAAATACAAAGTAAGTCAACTATTAGATATATACGGAAACATGATATAGAAATAAAATACAAAAAGCATACAGACTAACAAGATTGAGACAGTGTACAAAGGCCCGATTATTATAGTTATTATTTTTTTTGTAAGACATACTATTTAGCAGTACATTGAAAATTTATTTAAAGGTTTTAATCTATATTATATATATATTTAGTACTACAAGTTATATTAAACATTATCATTCCTAGAAATAAGTACACATATGTTAGTTAATACTATTGTTAGAATAAGTGTAAATATGTTAGTAGGAAATAAGAAACTTGTATACATGTAATAAATAAGCAACTATTTTTAAGGTTAATAGTATATGTCATATTTTTAGTGATCACCGTACTACAAGAATAAGAAAGGTATAGATTTTAACATAAGAAAAACAAACACCTCAGCGTTATTTTTCTTAACCCCCAGGGAGGGTGGTGTGATAACGTAATGCAATTTGTGTGTATGCAAACAATCTGAACCAGGCCACAGCCTTGTTCCCGTAACGCAAGTGGAACGCGTGTTACAAATACGACCTCGCTCACACGAGTTGTTTGCAAACACAAGTTGCATGTCAGGGTTGTATAACATTCCCTAAGTAGTACGAGGATAATCTAATGCATATATAACGAGAGTAATGAAAGAGGCAGGGATTCACATTCACTCATTGACTGATACCCAGTCACGTTCACACATTCAGTCTTAAACAAGAGACAGATTCTTAACCAGAATCATGTCCTCTTTTATACTCTCTTTAGATAGACAGTAATAGTATTAATGATAAGTATATCATAATGTATATAAACGTTATCCAGTTTTAAGTGTTAAATATTAATTATACGATGTTACCCAAACTTCGTGAGTGTCTTACTTTACCATAAGTCGCCCTACCTGTTATCCCGTGGGCTACCAAAGGCCCAACATCACAAGGCGATGCTGCCTTAGGGCTTAAGGCCCCACCTTTATCACAATATCAAAGACACCAACTTCCCCAATAATACCAAATTCATATCTTTCGATGTTCAAAACCTATTTCCTAGTATCCCACCTTATACAGTGATTGATCTATAATTGATAAAACGCTATCATATAATAGATATGACCCCATAATAAAAGAAGAGATCGTACATTCACTTAAGGTTTGCTTAGATCAAAATTACTTTTGATTTAATAACAAATTCTATCTGTGTAAAGAAGGTCTAATTATGGGAAATCCGATTTCTAGATTACTTGCTGAAATTTATATGGACAATTTGGAAAATAGGATTTTTGACAACGAAAGAATATTTTGTTTGGTACAGATATATTAACGACATTTTGATAGGATACACAGGAACAGACAGACAGTTGAATTTTCTTTTTGAATACATATATTAATTCTATTGATTCTAATATTACATTCACTATAGAGAAAGAATGTAATAACAGCATTAATTTTTTAGACCTCACACTAAAACGAGTAAACAACAAAGTTCGCTTTTCTATTTATCACAAAGATTCTCATACACATACTACTATACACAATAAATCAAACTATCCGTTTCAACATAAGTTAGCTGCTTACCACAGTATGACCCATAGATTGATTAATATTCCGATGCTCAATGAACATTTTAATAAAGAATATAATATAATTAAGCAAATCGCTTACAAAAACGGTTACAAACCGAATATAATAAATTCATTAATATCAAAAATATCTTACAAAAAAGTATTAGGTGAGGTTTACCCTACTATTAAAGAGGTATTAGGAAAGAAGTTTAATTCATTCACGTACATAGGCCAAGAACAAGGCAAATGATCAAAATTCCTCAAAAAAAGAAAATATTAATATCACTTATAAAAGAATAGCAATTTAACTAACTATATCAAAAATAATAAAGAAAGAAATACTAAAGATAATAAATCGGGAGACTATAAGCTACTATGCGGATCATGTACATATATATTGGACAGACAGGAAGAACTTTTAATAAACGTATCAAGGATCATCAATATTCCTACATCAATCGGAAAGCTGACTTAACACATGCTAATCATTTATTAGAGAAGGATCACGATTTTAATTTACAACTTGATTTCTCCATGTCGAAAATAAAGGGAAAAAACTAAACTGCTTAGAATCTTTAAAAATTAATAACCTCAAAAATTCTGATATACTATTAAATGATAAATTAGACTTGAATTCTTCCCCGTTGTTAAATTTATTTGTTCTGTGAAATGGGGTTTTGCCAAATCGTTCTGTTACTTTATTAAATTTTGTACTTTCACCGTTGTAAAAAAAAATTCCTGTTGTTAAATTTATTAGTTCTGTGAAATGGGGTTTTGCCAAATTGTTCCGTCACATTATTAATTTTCTACTTTCCACGAATTTAGTTACAGTTTAGGTTGAGATATAGCAATTAACATAATAGTTTGAAGTAACCCAATATGGTTGTGTTAGATATATAGTATGTAACATTAGTTTATGGTTATACTTGAAGGAGCTAGTCTGTTGCGAAACAGCTGTCATATATATTTTTTAAATATAATGTAAATCTACAAACATAATTTGTATGTTTTATTTTTCTTTTAATTTGTATTAATAGTTTCCTTTTATTTTTTTTTCGAATTGCATAAAAGTGATTCTCTTCATATTAGTAGCGCTTACATACGTATTTGAAAACGTAGGATTTATATTTAGTGACAAGGGAAACACATTGATTTGTAGACAAGCTGTATGACAATTGATAATAAATGTACATTTATTTCTTGGTCTTGTTGAAAATATAATGGTTTTTTCCTTACAATAGAGGAAACCGCATCTTTGTACAACGCCAATGCGAAGATTTGACAAGAAATTGTAACTATTATTCAAAGAACCGCTGTCGAAATTGCTATGTTTAATTAAAAGAGCAGGGCTAGAGAAAATAATCTAACGAGACATGAGGATCATAGTAGACCTAGAAAGGTCCAGTGAAATAGGCTTCATAGCCGCCTCAACTAATCTATATATTCCATCAATACACTAATGCATAGGGCAACAATAATTAACAAGTGCTTAGAGAGGAACATGCTAAGAACGTATTATAGAAGAATGAACACAATAGTCTTAAAATACAAATTCTAAATAAATCAAAAACTAAGTCTCAGCCAAAGGGAAAAGAATCACACAAAGGTTTGATTGGCTACCATTCTTTTATGTCGTTGAAAAAATGAGAGAAATCTAAAAATAAGATTTAACACGATCACGCAAGAATACGCAAGAATACGCAAGAACTTCTTCTGCAAAAGGTTACCAATGTGCAAAGAGCTACGTTAGACAAACAGAAAAAATTATTAAACAAAAAATAAAAGAGTGAAAGAAAGAAAAAAACTTGAGCATTCCGCGGTTGTAAAACATATTCTCAAGAATGCACATAAAGAAGAGTTTGAAAGAGTTGAAGTATTGGCTACTGCGAAAAATTATCATCGAGAATTAGAACAGTCGTGGAGACAAAGATGCATTAAAACTTTATCGAAGAAACCGGTTGCAAATTTAATAACATCTAGAGTATTTTACTACGACAAAACCATTATTGCAATGACATGCATCTATGCCGACGACCAGGTGAAGCCTAGAAGAACATTGTATTGTTGGTGATACCGACGATGGAAACTAAAGAATTTCATCAAGATTAATAAAACCAAGTTAAGAAAGATATGCAATGTAAGAACATTTGTTTAAGAAAATGCGGGAAACATATTTCTGAATATGTTTAAATGATCGTAAAACTTATTTTTTCACAAAACTAAGTTTTTAATCCGTCTCTGTTTAGTCATTAAAAATATTTAATTCGTCAAGTAAAAACATTTAATTTTAACCGTTAATTTAAAAAATAGTAGTTAAATAAATGGTGATACTTAATTTACTCTTTAATCTTAAACTAATATGCTCGGTACTATATAAATATTTGTATTCTTTAGATCTTACTAAATCTTATCAAAATTTTCAGACCAGATTTTTTCATTCTAACGATCAAGAAACGGTGACTTAATTTCTGTGGACATGCTTTTTATTAATAACATAACTATTCAACAAATAAACAAAATCTTCCTTTTCTTTTGGAGAATGTTTATTTTCTTATACATTTTCTGATGACTAAATAATGAATACTTCAAACTCTAACTTATACTAATATATGACACCAAATTATCAAGGCAATTTACATGATCGTAATTTTAAACCTCAAAGAATGGATAAAACCACATTCAATAACCTTCTGATATCTTGAGATAAAAGATATTAATTCATCGGCCCTTGCTGAGATTCTACAATCAATTGCATTTTCGCGAAGTAATGTGAATGAAATATATGCTTTCTATATATACTACGCTAATTATTAGAAATTTTTACTGAAAATGCAATTGAGTTGCACAAATTTTCCAACTACGGGCCCAATATTAATAACTGTTTCTTAATGCAATTTAAGATTTCCCTACGATTCGAACTTCAGTCCTTTAGTAGCTTAATAGTAAAAGCCTGGTCCGGCAAAACAATGAATGCAGATTAGAATCCATAAGGGCAAATTTTTTTTTCAGTCAACTAGCGTCGTATATGTAGAAAGCATTTATTTCATTCACATTACTTCGCGAAAATGCAATTGATTTGCACAAATTTGCCAACTACGGGCACAATATTTATAACTGTTTCTTAATGCAATTTAAGACTTCCCGACGATTCCAACTTCAGTCCTTTAATAGCTTAATGGTAAAAGCTTGGTCCAGCAAACCAATGGACGCAGGTTCAAATCCTGCATAAGGGTGAATTTTTATTAATTCTTTCCGTAGTTTAAAACATTTTTCACATACAAATTATAAAAGATATGAAAATATGGTGTTAAATTGAAGACCAAGTTCAAATAAATACTAATTTTAATCTAAACCTAAAAAATCAGCGAAAATATTGTTAACTTACTCCAACAATACTTATTTATTCCTATAAAAGGTTTAAAAGGAATTGTATTACTCATATTTGTCAAGAAAGGTAATTAAGTATGTGTAAGATAACATTTTTAAGTAGTCAAATATAAATACATAAAATAAAATTTTCCATAGGTTCATATCTGTGTGCATCAATAATGTGCATCGACAACTAAGTGTGAAATAAAACTTACTTTTCATGCACTCTGCGAATGATTTGATTAAAATCTTGCAATGTATTGTGTATTCGGTAAAGTTAAGCTGTGATAGTGCCACACATCGAAGTAAAGTAGACATTTCTATTATACAAACCTTACGCCAACAGCATTACATCTTTTAACCATATCAGCAAATTGGATTTCAGTACCAGATCTCGTGGCGATTATATAACTTATTGGTTGATACCTTTCCCACCAAGGTCTATACGGTGAACTAATAATGGCATTTTCGCTCACTGGAGATACCTTCATAATTAAAGTTTATACATATTTCAAAAACATTCTGTAATTCGCACCTGAACGCCGCCGTAACCTTTGTATTGAAGAAATCGTTCGCATTCATCTGCAATATCTGAAAATTTCCATTCGAAGAGATGAACAATAGTAGACCTGTCTTCCCACATATTTGGATCCCATTGAGCCCTGGCAACTCCAGAGAGAGCCAACACTACAACGAGCGAGGTCAACATTTTTTGTGAAATGAAATTGCACTGAAAATATTTTAACATTTTCTTCATATATATTAGGCAAAGTCCTTTTATTTTTTTCGAAACATATCTCGATGTATAATCTGAATTAATTGATTTGTTGTGTTACTAATTTTATTTAATAATGGATATTGATTGTATCGTTTTTTATTAATTAATAATATACATTTTGAGTAATCGCTGGGTAAATATTTGATTTGGCCGTGCTTATATATGAATAGAATACATATAAAAAAGAAAAAGTATTCCAAATGGTGTGTGAATGTGAACATCAATAATTAACTATATTAAACTTTTAGAGTAGCATGCATGAAAATATGTAAATATGTTATGATAGAATCCATATAAAAATGTTATCATATGACTAATGACAATTTAATGTTAGTATGTTCCGTATAATGTGAAGTACATGTGCGTATATTAATTCTTGAGATAAAACTCGTGCCATTTTTGATTTAACTGCTTGATAAACAACTTTTCAATAATCTACTTAAACATCGTGTTATTAATATCACGCGACTTCAATGAACTTTCAGGTAACTAGAGATATCGTGTAATTAATATGCAAACAATAAATCTGAAAATAAACAGAGAAACGATATCTAAACAAATATCTCCTGCTTAACACATTTTTACTTGCTTAATAATTGCTTTAATATTATGCTTTATCACCAGGGAGAATTTTCCTTCAATTTATTTTCTGTTAAAAAATGTTACGTTTGCGTATGATAAATGTCCAATTTTTTAAAAATTTTATAATACTCACATTGATTATGTGTATAGTTCTCGTCAGATAACTTAAAATGACTGCAATTAACACTAAGCGGATTATAAGGAGTACCTGCTGTGAGGTTACCTGTGGGACATGAAATATTTAGAAATAGTATTTGTCTATCAGGAGTGTATTCCGAAAAATTGTAAAGCGGCAACAGGTGCTGTTTTAAATAGTCAAAATTGAAAATATTAATCATGGGACAAATTAATTGCCTTTTCGAGAATTAATGTAATTGTAAATATTCTTTCTACACGTTACGACGCTATTTTATTCAAATTTTTCATAGAAAAAATTCGCCCTCAAATAGGAATCGAACCCACGACCTCTGGCTTGCCGGACCATTGCTCGACCACTGAGCTGTTGAGGCGTGAATTAGAAGCTTTTATGGGGATGCTTTGAGTTACATCAAAGGAAACATATCAATATGTCTTGCCCGTAGTACGGCACTTGTACAAATTAATTGCGTTTTCGCTAAGTAATGTAATTGTAAATATCCTTTCTACACTTTACGGCGCTGTTTTATTCAAATTTTTTATAGAAAAAATTCGCCCTCAAGTAGGAATTGATCCCACGACCTCTGGCTTGCCGGACCATTGCTCGACCACTGAGCTGTTGAGGCGTGAATTAGAAACTTTTATGGGGATGGTTTGAGTTACATCAAAGGGAACATATCAATATATCTTGCCCGTAGTACGACATTTGTACAAATTAATTGCGTTTTCGCGAAGTAATGTAAATTGTAAATATTCTTTCTACACTTTACGACGCTATTTTATTCGAATTTTTCATAGAAAAATTCGCCCTCAAGTAGGAGTCGAACCCACGACCTCTGGCTTGCCGGACCGTTGCTTGACCACTGAGCTGTTGAGGCGTGTACAAGTGCCGTACTACGGGCAAGATATAAGGATCTGTTTCCTTTGATGTAACTCAAAGCTTCCCCATAAAAGTTTCTAATTCACGCCTCAACAGCTCAGTGGTCGAGCAATGGTCCGGCAAGCCAGAGGTCGTGGCTTCGATTCCTACTTGAGGGCGAATTTTTTCTATGAAAAATTCGAATAAAATAGCTTCGTAAAGTGTCGAAAGAATAATCACGGGAGTTTATAATATAAATGAATATTTTATTGGGAGAGTTATGATATAAGTATATCTTCCACAATACATCATTTCAATATAATGCAGTTTATTGACATTAATATAATTAATGTATTTGTCAATATATTTTTGTACCGCGGGTACAATAAAGGACAGTAGATACAAAACAAATACTGTAAATACAAGTACAAAATACATAAGGAACAAAACAAACAAAAATGAAAGTATAAGAAATATGAATAGGTAAAATAGAAAAGATATATTAGAGAATATTAAAACATTTGATACTTTCTAAGTATCGTATAAACAGGTAGTTAAAATTTCATCCAAGAATAGTTACAAGCGTTTTAACTATTTGGAAAATTAAAGGGTAAATTCATAATAAAGGTAAACAATTTATCGGCAACCACATATTTATCAAATAATGAATTTAATAATCAAAAATAAATTAATGGGATTATTACTTAATACACATTCTTATATTTTCCCGTCCCTTTTAATCTGTCCGAAAACTAATAAACTAATTAATTTTTTAAATATAAAGGAAATATTGTAAAATATGGCTTAAGAATATTCCAACTTAATGCGACTCTGCTGTGTTTACTATTACTAGTACTACTGCTTATGAAGGACCCTTTCGCATTATCTTTAAAATCTCATTAGCTATATACAAGTCATTTTAAATTATCTTGACGAGAACTATATATAGGAGGGTGGTTCATTAATTAACTTAGTTCGATATAAAAGATAATAATCTGAGTTTTGCATCTCACTTCATTTTTCATCACAATCCTTTAGAAGTTCAATACACTTCTCCCAACATTTCTCTAAATTCCCGATTCCTTTCCTTAATTGGTTTTCTTCCAGGCCCTGAAAATACTAGTCGATCATCTAGATCAGCGTTTCTTAAACTATGTTCCGCGGAACCCCGGGGTTCCGTGGAGATCACTCAGGGGTTCCGCGAAAGTTACGTGCTTTTTTTATAACATTCAAGGAAGTAACATAAAAAAAGTAATAAAAATTTAACGGCACAACTAAATTCCACTTACTAATCTGGATAGTCGGTGCAAATGCGACAGTCCGACGTCGCGAATAGTAACGGCGTCGTCGGGACAATTTTTGGTATTTAAAAGCAGCCGCCCTGGTATAATCACGGGAAATCCCGGTATCGGTGATTCCCCGGCTCAATTCTTTATTGATCATTACACTGCGAGTATCCGTTCATACTAGTCACTTGCCGATGTGTGTCTTATAAATAAAGTGATTGAAAATTAAAATAAAGTGATTGAAAGATAAATAAACTGATCGATAGTCACTAGTCACTAGTCACTTTATCAATGTGATTTTGTTTATTGATAAACTTTATTGGTTCTGTCTAAAACCAATTGTTTAAAACCACTGTCTAAAAACTGTGTTACAACCTAGAAATTGTAATTGTTTGTATTTAATATTTCACTGTTAAAAATAATATCAACGTAAGTAACCTTTAAACTTTATTCGGTCTTAAGGGGGAGTTCTCATTTTTTGAATAAAAACACGACGATTTTTAATAATTTTTTTTAAAGAGGATTGTTTTTTTATATATAGAACCTTTTTTTAATGCGTTACGCATATCTTTGCAAAAACAAATTGTGTTTTAATTTGCCATAATTTGCCTCTGTAGCAGAGGGCGTTAAAGTTGACGCCCGAAAAACGAGATACCAAACGGTAGCAAAGATTACTTCTGTTGAGTAAAATAGGATCTTTTCAAAAAATTAAAAATTATAATAATGGCGCGCATTTTACTAAAAATTTGAAAAAACGACCTTTTTAGATTAGGAGAAGTGGAATTAAAATTGAAATATAGCATTTTAATCAAAGATCCTAGTTTGCCCACTGGTGTACACTTTTACAAATAACACAAAAAGATCTAGATCTAGATTGGTCAATTAGCGTCTGAGAAATTCTTGTTACCGATTTCAGAATCATCATTTTGGGAAAAATTTGTTTAAACTTTATACGAGTGATGTATACAGCTTGTATACAAGTGATACATAAAGC
Organism: Melolontha melolontha; assembly: GCA_935421215.2. Taxonomy (NCBI): domain Eukaryota; kingdom Metazoa; phylum Arthropoda; class Insecta; order Coleoptera; family Scarabaeidae; genus Melolontha; species Melolontha melolontha. The sequence goes on from OW285240.1 coordinate 66,342,131, forward strand.
TATAACTTTTATACGGAACCGAGTACTTATTCTAGAATTATTCTAGACACATATAGCATTAAGATAATAAAAGAAAAAAAAACTTTTTTTAATTAAAAAATGAGAACTCCCTCTTAAAAGGTAACTGGTGCTGTTATTTTTGTCTTAAAACCATTTTCGATATTTTGTTGCAGGATGGAGAGGTGGCTTCAAGAAGGCACTTTAAAGCGTTCTGCTGCAGAACTTGACTCTTCTGTTTCGGACCCAGCAACTAGCTCTTTTGCTGAAGATAACTGTGGTAATAATAAAAGTGATGCAACTGAAATCGCCACGAATGAAATTAGGCCAGTAATGGCCTCTACAAGTAATCAACCCAGAGCAGTTACTAAAAAACTAAGGAAATATGATGAAAGTTATATATGTTTAGGATTCATGAACGATAATAATAATCGTCAGTGTGTTATATGCAACAAAGTTCTACCAAATAGCTCTATGGCTCCAGCTAAAATGCGTCGTCATTTAGAATCTGTTCATGGCGAGCTTAAAGAAAAAAATTATTCATTCAGAAGCGTGACGAACTTTTAAAATTAAAAACGGTTATGGTTCAAACCACAAAAACGGTGAATGAAAAAGCAAGTGAGGCTTCTTACTTAGTCAGCTATCTGATAGCTCAACGCGGTGAAGCATACTCAATTGCGGAAAATCTTATTAAACCTTCATGTATGGAGATGGTAAAATATGTGTTAGGTGAAAAATCTGCAAAAGAAATGGCTAAGATTCCACTTTCGAGTAACACGGTAGCTCAGCGCATCAGAGATTTAGCAGCCAATATAAAGAATGAACTTACTTTTCGTCTCAAATCATGCAAATTTTCATTACAAATGGATGACTCAACCGATGCATCTGGACTCGCAATATTAATGGTAATCGTTAGATATCAGCATGAAAACGCATTATTGGAAGATCTTCTTTTATGCAAATCTCTACCAACACGTACTACTGGAGTCGAAATATTTGGTCTTCTAAATTCTTTTCTTGAAGAGAATAAAATACCATGGGACAACTGTATTGATATCTGTACCGATGGAGCAAAGGCCATGAGTGGCATAATTAATGGGGCTGTACAGCTTATTAAAAATATAGCTAAAAACTGTTCCAGTAGTCACTGCATGATCCATAGGCAGGCACTTGCTGCAAAAAAAATATCCCCCAGTTATAAGAATGCTCTTGATGAGGTCATCAAAATCATTAACTTCATAAAATCTCGACCGCTAAATAATCGTTTATTCAAAATACTCTGTGAGGAGATTGGAAGTGTACATACATCTCTTCTTTTACATACTGAAGTCAGATGGTTATCTCGAGGAAAGATACTAACCCGTTTTCTTGAGTTAAGGGACGAGGTGCGTGTTTTTTTTTTATAACACAATTTTGAATTGAAAGGTCGGTTATTTGATAGAAATTGGTTACTTAAAATTTGTATGCGCTCCAACGAGTTTGATTGTTTCCCAACAATAAAAGGCTTATTAGAGGAAGAAGGGGTTGAAATGGAAGAGGCATTTATTGAAGAAATTATTCAACATCTGAAAGGATTGAGTGAAACTTTTAATAAGTATTTTCCAAATGAACAGCAGATTAAATATCAAAATGAATTGTGAATTAAAAACCCATTTATTTTCAACGCACGACCTTCGACCATGTTAACGGAAGAATACGAAACTTTTATTGAAATGACATCTGATTCATCATTGCAAAATAAATTTAAATTAATGCCATTAACGGAATTCTGGTGCAGTATAAAAGATGAATATCCTCAATTGTCGCAAAAGGCCGTGTTGGTGCTTTTACCATTTGTAACCACATATATGTGCGAAACGGGGTTCTCAGCTTATTTGTCGACAAAAACTAAATACCGGAACAGACTTGATGCCGAACCTGACATAAGAATTCAACTTTCATCAATTAAGCCTAATATTAAGTATATTTGTGATAATAAAAAGCAATATCACTCATCCCATTAAAATTAAAATTTAAAAGTCCTCTAAATGTAAATTTAAGTTGTTTTAAGAACTTTTGTGTTAATTTTTGAATTACTTTTTGAAGAAAATAAATATTTTTTGAAATAATTGTCATTTTTGTTGCATATAATCCACTAAGGCCATTTACAGAATGTTACATTAAAAGCATACTATTGAAACAAACCAGGGGTTCCACAATAAAAGTGACTACTAAAAAGGGTTCCACTTATCAAAAAGATTAAGAAACGCTGATCTAGATAACATTTTCATTGAATTAAAATTTTTGGCCAGCCAGGAATGTGTTAAGTTTCACGAACAGATGGAACTCTAAAGGAGCCAAATCGGATGAATATAATAATATATGGATGCGAAAAATGCAAACGCAACCCCATATTTCGCAAAGTTTTCCAGGTGTAATTAGCTATGCAAAAATGAAATGTACTTAATAAGTTCAAATGCCTGTGACCTTTTCTAACTCAGAAACTTTCATTTGTCTGGCGGCCAAAACGATATCATGGACTTTGTCAATATTTTCGGGCTCTACAGAAAATTTTGGAGTCCCAGAATGTGATGCATCTTCTATATTCTATCGCGCCTGAATTCATTGCCTCAAAGTGTCACGATTTTAGAGGAAGGGCACAGGATACCTAATGTAGACACAATACTCTTATGAAATTCATTCGCTTTTTTCCCATAAAGGAGAAGAATTGAAGAATACCACGAATTCCAGTTTCATCTATTTTTCACTTTCGCTCGAACTGCTTGTGTTTAAGCAAGTGTAAAAATGAGCTAGTGTCACATGAAGCAAGGAACCTACATATATATATATATATATATATATTGAAACGATACGAAGGAGTGTACTAAGTAAAATAAATATATAAGAATAATGTGAGCGTTAAAACTAAAAAATGAATGATGTAAGAAAAACTTAAAAGATTCGAATTTGAAAATTGGGCGCCAAGTTTTAACGTACTTAGTTGATCCAACGCAATCTGTTATATACCCCACTAGCTTTCGGGAGAGCTTGAGTACTTATGCTTTATTTTCTATATCAGGTTTCAAAATCGGTTGTTTGTATATCCTGTAAATGCAATGTAAATGTATATTAATTCGACACAAACTCAACATTCAAACAAATCAAATAAAAGATCGAATCTAAATCAAAGTAATAAAATTTATTAGAATTAAAAAACAGAGAACTGTAACAATTATTACGTGCGAATAAGAAATCTGTACATATGCTCGTATTATCTGGACTATACGGTAAAAAATGGTATTATGCACTTTTGCACATGTGTTTATAACTATAGTTAAGGTTATGTATACTGCAACAGTGCAAATAGATATTAAAAGTTACTTAAAAATAAACACACAAAGGTAAGTTACATATACAAGTTTTATAAAAGATTAAGAATGAATGAATTATTATATATATTTAAATAGATGTTTAGAAATGTTGAAATTCATGTATTATATTTTGATGCAAACAATGTTTGATATTGTGATGTGATATAAATTTAATATTAACTTTTAAATGATGTTCTAGGTTTTATGGAAAACAATTGGAAAGAACCTGGTATTTCTCCTGTGTCTAGGCTTGGATATTTCCTGGGCTCGCAATTGTAGGAATAGATCAGAGTTCGTCTGCTCCAATGGAAGTCCCAGCGTCGGAAGCGGTTCAATGTTGGAGTTGTCGGTACGATGCAGTTCTAGTTCCGAAAAGATGCTTCGTTCAATATTTATTGTATTCGACGTGATGCGGGTCTAATTCTTCTATCAAAAGTTTGGCCTGATTTCAAGGTATTAAATGTATATGGTTTTCGTAGGATTTTCTTGAATTTTAAATAGTAATTTTAATTAAACTTTTTGTGATAGCAAAAATGCGGCCAGGCCATTCGTTGTAAAATTTTAGTATCAGACGCTTTCTTCGGCTTTTGTTTTTTCATAGCCTGTGTTAAATATCGGCAAAAGCCTCTAAGTTTATGCTTTATTTGCATCTAATATAATATGAACTTTCATAATGTTATAATTTAAAAAAAAAATTAAAAAAAGGTATATAACCCCTTACCACAATTATTAGTCGTATCCTAAATACGTATTTCGACAACTAAGTTGTCATCATCAGTAGGTAAAAACTACTAATTAAAAGTCGCACATGGGGCACAGTTAAACAAGAGAAACGCTTCCGCACAACTATTATACACTGCAACCCTGTATAGACTCAGTCTATACAGGGTTGCAGTGTATAATAGTTGTGCGGAATCAGTAGGTAAAAACTACTAATTAAAAGTCGCACATGGGGCACAGTTAAACAAGAGAAACGCTTCCGCACAACTATTATACACTGCAACCCTGTATAGACTGAGTCTATACAGGGTTGTATAGACCCTGTATAGACTGAGTCTATACAGGGTTGCAGTGTATAATAGTTGTGCGGAAGCGTTTCTCTTGTTTAACTGTGCCCCATGTGCGACTTTTAATTAGTAGTTTTTACCTACTGATGATGACAACTTAGTTGTCGAAATACGTATTTAGGATACGACTAATAATTGTGGTAAGGGGTTATATACCTTTTTTTTTTTTTAATTTTTATTTAACCACAGTCTCCATTGAAAGAATAATGTTATAATTTTAAAATAATAGAAAAATTAATTAAAGAATTTACAAATGTTTATAATGTGGTTTTCAATGTTGGATTAGTTCAAAAATACACCGTAAAAATCGCATTCGCGGGGTTCGAGACAATTTTAAATTAGTGGGCGTGGTTAACTCGCTTCGATATAAATCTTGATGTGGATAAATTAAATACCTGTAATATGGCGCGTATGATTTGAATTTGAAATGGAAAAATATAAATATAAAAAGTAAGTTTAAAAATCAAAATGAGTTAATTATCAATTTTAAAGTTATCGTCGTATTAATTTATACACATCTCGGAACTAATTTCACAAATTTCGTCCACTAATTCAATATTTATACATGGGTTTATTGTATGTTGTTATCTGTGTTTCTTATTGCAGTGCTGGAATAAGTGTGCTGGTTGAACCATAACAATATATATATATATATATATATATATATATATATATATATATATATATATGGATTATCCTCTCAATCAGAAGTATAACACCATTATAGGTATGAGAAACCGAATATCACATATTTGTCATGAAACCTTTCTAAATGACAATCTTAAAGAACTTTTCAACATCTTCGTCAACAACGGCTATCCTAAACACATACTTAATAAATTTATATTTAGCTCAAACTTTTTTGATGGCCCTACTGAGGACATTCCTGCAGACAGTGTGATTAAAAAAAATCCCATACATTGGTGGTCTTACTCATAAAATTACTTACTCATACACGTTTATGGTTTGACGGACCATTGCTCTGTCACTAAGATATTAAGGACTGTGGTTCCTAATTCATGGGGAAGCTTTAAGTTACATTAAGGAAACAGTATTTTTTGCCTGCAGTAACAATGGTCCTGCAAACCATGGACGTGGATTCGAATCCTGTTTAAGGGAGAATTTTTTCAATTAAAATTTTAAAAATTAGCGTCGTAAAATGCAGAAAGCAGTATTTACATTAACATATGTTCATTTGAAAAGTTCAGCTAGATATACTCTGAACCTTTTGAATTATGTCATAAATTAAACCTAAACAACTACTTAACTTTCAAAGTCATTTATGTTTTAACATTTTCATGCGTCAATACAGATACCTAATAATAAGTAACTGAATTTTATTTCATTATCTCAAAATTACAATAAATTTTGAAAATGTTGTTGTTCTCGTACATTTTACAATTATAATGCTCCAAAATGTCTGACGTAATCTTGCGGCATTATCTAGTTATTATAAATTTCCATGTATGTCTCTTAAATTTTTCTATATACTTATCATTAAATTCAATACGAAATATGCCGTTTTTCTATATAAGGACCTAAGAACAAATCACAAGGTATTAAATCATATCATCGTCTAGGCCAATAAGTTTATTATTGGCCTTCTATTATCTGGTCGCGAACATCATCAGCCATGTCATCGATTCACCTTGATATCGCGTCGTTAGAAACGGAATCTTGTTCAATTTTTTTGTCTTCCACGCCTATTAAAAAGCTGACCATAGCAATTGTAGCAGCCAACATGGGATTTTCGGCGATAGTATGGAGTTCAGACATCTTAGCTACTTTTAATGCTATGAGATAAGGAGCTTCAAGTGCACTTCATTCAGTATGGCTTGACTTACAAATAGAAGTTTGTTGATATCTCAAGGTATGTAATTTTCTTTCGAAACATTCCAAGGATTTGTCTTTATGAGCCGGATGACTAGTTACCAAGTGTCGAACTAATTTTGATGGCTCCATGCTTTCATCGGAAGGAACTTGAAAGCAAACTACGCACTGTGGCTTTCCATCCAATGAGGTAAAATCATAATTTAAATACGACCATGCCTTTTTACCAACCGATTCACTGGATGTAGATGGCTCACTTCGTTTTTTCACAAATTTATCCGTTTCGCATAAGAAATTTAAAAAACAATTATAGGAGGAGACCAAATTACAAAGAGCACGTACACATAAAGTTGGAACTTGCAAATTACTAATGTATGTACACGTCATACATATACATATATTCATCACCGACCTAGCGACATAAAATAATAGGAATAGACGTTTTACATTTTTTATACTGTCGGTATTTTCTTAATGTTTAAAATGAGTGCAATGTGAAAATACGCTATTATATACTTTTTTAGAATTGTGGTTACAATCAAAAGTAAATTAGTATTTTTATTTACATTTACTATTCGGGGGTCGCGGAGCTAAAGATGAGAATCGCTACCCGAGACGTCCGGCTCCGTTTCTAAGCATATTTCTGCCATTTCTAAAGATCATTTACATTATAAAAATGGGATTACTGACCGTATCAGCAAAATCCTCATCGAACATAACATCTAAACCATCTTTAAACCGCACAACGTATATGTACAGTGTACGCTGTACGTTGTACAACGTGAACTGGGAAACCTAATGAACATATTTCAATGTATTTAAAAAAACTTAATATAAACACGGCATACATAGGCCTTTACTTGATGAAATTCCATTCTGACTATTATCGGGATAAAATAAAACAATTTTTTTATATTTTATCCCGATAATATACACCGTACATGGATGCGGTAAGATATATGTTGGTCAAACAGGAAGATCGTTTGAAAAACGCATTGCTGAGACATTCTTCTTCGTTTAGAAATAAAAGGAAGATTCCACTTTTGCTAATCATCTATTAGAAGAAAACCACACTTTCAATAAGAATTTTCAAATTCTACATTTAGAAAATAAAAGCAATACATTAAATTTACTTAAAAGTTTAGAAATTAATCAATTATAACAATGACAAAATTTATTTAGCTATTAATTAGATTTAAGTAACTCACTTTTGTTAAATTTATTCCTTTAAAAACTTTTTAGACGATAATGGAAATGTATATTTAGTTTATTAAAACAATTTTATGCATAAGCATGTTTAGTACACTAAAGTATAACAGTTGGGCTGAACAGATGTGTCACATTTTCGCACTACCTACAATATTTGTGTGAAGTCTTTGATTTTTTAAAAAACATTATAAAATAATACTAGCCTTGTTCATTATATTTTTTTAATTTAGTTTGTAACGTGCTGTCTAGCTGTAAGTACCTGATGAAGCCATTGGGCTGCCGAAGCAATTGTCGTTTTACGATTACATATTGAAAAGTGAAGATTTTAAATATTAGCTTCATTTTTATTTTAAATTATGGATCTTCGTCAAATAAGAGCCGAATCAATTCAATGTGTATTAGTCTTTTTGTGAGAATCTGAGCTCAAATAGGATAGATACAGAATTTTGTTGATAACTCATGTACAAGTTCATAAAGTGCTTCTTTTAAGTCATATGACTAAATTCAAAGCATCCGATTTACTTAAAATGACAAACGTGTGTAGTATTAGGGCGCATATGTATGTGTGTTAGATTGAGATAAAGTTCAATTTGTGGTTCACACTTGGACAGTATGAACTGCAAAGGAACACTTTATGAATTGTAAGAGGGTTTATCACTTACTAACATACTACAGATTTGTATAAACAGTCACAGATTGGAATAATCTGTCAAATTTATAGAAATAATTTCTATGTAAATTACTTATAACATTTTATTAATTAAGATTCGCTAGTTACATATTATTTGCTAAAAAAGTTTAGGTTCAGCCGAGAACTTATTTAAATAATACATAATATTGTATAGACTTCGAAAATAAATATTTTGGTCTTAGTATAATATAATGAATATCTGGTAGAAGAGGTAAGAGGATAATGTCGATACTATAAATCTAAATTTTTGCATATGGTAATAGATTGAATTATTGTAAAATGCGTTTAGTAAAATTTTAAATAATCCAGTTAGAGGAACTTCTTTTTAATAGAAAATGTAAATTCCGAACGATATTATGTATCATTTACTAGAAGAAATCTATTATTAGAGGAATGGGTAATGGCTATTTTTTTAAAATAACTTTTTGTTATTTAAAAATGACCAATTTATTGAAATGTAGTTTGTTTTTTATTGAAAATTTCGCTGTTACAAAAACCAGAAACAAAATTGTTATTAAAGTGTTATTTATAAATTTACAGGCATTTATTATTAACAAAAACTCAAACTCTAGCATTAATGTGAATTGCAAGTACACCATCGTCTTCATTTTCATCTAGGGAAATGTAACCGTAACCGCTGCTGTCAACAGTGACGGATTTCCCAGTACATGAGCCATCCGACAAGTTTCCACTAATTATGTCACAATATGTTCCCTCAGGCAAGCAAGTGTACATTGTTTGGTAAATAGATCCGCTATTAGTAAAGGCGATGAAACCACTTGTACCACGACAGAAAGCAATTTGTTGATTTCCGTCAGACCACCAATTCGTTAAATCCGTTCCTTTCACTGCATTCTTGAAACCTACCATATTATAAATTTGACGCCATCTGTGTTCACACACCCAACCATTACTACAGGTATCATCATCGGAAATACCAGGAGAAATGATATTACCATCACTGTCAGCTGGGGGACCTAAAAGATATATAAAAATTTCGCGTTTATTTAGATTTTAACATTAACATTAATGCTGATGCATTATTATAGTTTTTTTTATATTTTTATGGTGTTATGGGGGTGATTTGAATAAACGCTAAAAATAACGGTGCGCTTTAGTTTTTAACAGTTTACTAAAATTTAACAGACCATGCACGAGGAAAGATTTGAATTCAATTCATGCCACCATGGTACTGTTCTATATTGTAATGCCAAGTCATTGAAAACTTAAAATAAATGTCCTTTCCTTCTTAAAATAATCAATTACAAGAATTTTATTTGAATTTTGGTAAGAAAACATAATAGCCTTTTTAACTAATGAAATTATTCTCTGCGACCGATTCAACAACATAAATTAATTTATTACGTTGATTGTGCTTTTGCCGTTAGTATGTAATAGTGAATCTAAGTTCCCAATTCAAAATTCTTTGAATTGCTCTAAACCAGTCATGAGCAAACCTTTTAAGGGGAGGGCCAGATAAAATAAAAAATTATCTAGACGGGCCGAAAAAAAATTGAACAAAACACATTTTTATAAGTTTTGATTTTTACATCACACACAACTTATATGCTACAATGGAAAAAAAAGCTATAAAAATTGATTATTCTTTAGAAGAGTATGAAACCGTATGTAACACATGAAACTGTGACTGAGCTTCTAAAGGTTGTTCATAATGTGGTAGAAACTGGGATGAGCTGATTCGCAGTAATGTCGGTTTCTAGCGCTGTTTTTGCGAAGCTTCATAGTAGAAAACACCTATCCACAGATGAAGGAAAATGCAAACATCGCAAGTATCTTCTATTTGAGAACGTTGAGAAATAGTTGCTTCATTTCAGTGTTACATTGCAACTCAATCAGTTCGAGCTGCAATTCTGATTTGACTGATTCACAATCCACATTAAATGGCATGCAAAAAATGTCCGAGTCCTGTTCGATAATTTTGAAGTCTTGGAATCTTCGTTCAAATTCTTCATGAAGACATTCCATAGCTCTTAAGTTTGTTTTCCCTAATTGCAATAGTTTGGCGTCTTGGAAAATGAGTAAATTCTCTCTTGACCAGTTGTTTGGAAAATAGATTCAATTGCATTATGAAACCCCTGATATGGCCCCAAATGTCATGGATTAATTGATTTCTTCCCTGGAATTTATGGTTCAAATTATTGATGTGACTGAGAAGATCTGTAAAAAATGCAAAGTCCGAAAGCCATACAATATCTTTCAAATGTTCAACACTCGTCCATTCCTTTTTCTTTGATGAAAGAGATTATTTTGTGTTTTAGATCCCAACCTCGTTCGAAAACCCGTCCTGTACTGAGCCACCTTACTTTAGTGTAGTAAAGTACATCAGACTGCAATGAGTCAAGAAACTCTCGAAATTGTCTTTGATTGAGTGCTCGAGAACGAATGCTATTAACAAGCTTAATAACAACATCAAGCACGTGTTTCATGTATAGATCATATTTACACAGAGCTTCTTGATGTATGACATCATAAAGAAACACAACTTTGTTCCCAGGAAATGTCATATTCATCATGTCATATTCGGTGCTCCATCAGTAGAGTAATGTTACAAATATTGGCCAAAAGTAGTTCCAAAGACGTAATAGTTTCTTGAAATTCTTGAAAAATGTCTGATCTTTTTGTCGTTCCCTTTAATGAACGCATGCAAGCTAATTCTTCGGCAACAAAAAAGCTGTCATCAATACCTCTTACAAATATCAGTAACTGAGCTGTGTCATTTATGTCCGTACTTTCATCCAACGTAAAAGAACAGAATTTGAACTCCCTTATGTTTAACTCTAGTTGTGAGACAAACTGCTTATCAATTACTTCAATTCTAGAAGTAATTGTTTTTCGAGACAAACTTACTGTCTCAAAGTCCTTTGTTTTGTCAGGACACAAAATGTCACATACTTGGAGTATACAAGTTTTTACAAATTCGCCATCAGAAAATGCTTTGTTACTTTTTGCAATATTGTATTCTACAATGTAACTGGCATGTGTAGCTAGCTTTTGAGAACTGCTTAGTTTTTTAAAAATATTTTGCTGACCTGACAGTTTTACGTAGAGCTTCTGCTTTTTGCTTCCGTTCTTTTTCGGTCATAGTTTCATAAGTGGCGTTTTTATGTTTTATTATGAAGTGTCGTGAGAGGTTGTATTCCTTGAATACGGCTACAGTTTCCAGTTTCCAGGTGTATCCTAAGTAGCCGTGAAAAATTATTTCCAAGTCCACTCATCTTTGAAAACACGACATTCTGAATCAACTTTTTACTTGCCACTGTAACGATCATAAATACCAAAAAACACTACCAACAAAGCAAAATTATAAAAACACAACCCAGACACACAGCCGCAGAGGTGACTTGACACTTGAGAACGAGAACAGACGAAACGAAAATAGTAGCGGCCGATTCGCTCCGAACTTAGAGGACCAAAACCGTGCGCTCTACAGGCTAGGCATTGTGAAGGCACCAGTAGGAAGACCGCCACACGCATCGCCATGCTACCGATCTACTACGACACTACGCCTACGCAAGGTTGCAATGAGAAGGAAACCATTATTCTATCCTGAAGATACATTTTGTCCTATGTGTAATTGTAGAGGTTATTCAAAACCATGTCGCGAGTAGGATTAGACTAGCCTGAGGGCCGTACTTTGCCCATGACTGCTCTAAATAGTTAATGTTCGCTTATGAACTCATTCCTTAAGTGGCGAAATACGGTAGAATATTTTAACTCACTATAACGCGTGATCAAAAAGTCTTTGGATCGCGATAGCCATGAAGTGTACAAACCATCTATAGAATTATTTACTTCTGTAGTTTGAAGTACACATATGTCACAAATAAAATAGATTTTAGGTTATGGTAATTAGTTGCATTTTATGTATATTTTATAGCCAGCTGACTTAAAAGTTGTCAAGTAAATGTCAAAACTAATTGAAATAAATAATTTCATAGATATCTCGTAAATTCCACGGCAATAGCGATCCAAACACTCTTTGATCATACGATACAAAGTTAAAGACATCTATCTAATTGAGGTGCCTATGATTCTGAGTTTACAGCTGCTTATAGTCCAATGGTTTCTTAGGAAGGACATAAGATCTTGAATTTTAAATTAATTTACTAACATTTTCTTTTTTAATGATTAATAGTTCAGTGACTTGTAACTTGCGCTATTAAGAAGATAAAATCATGTTAGCTTCTATAACAATTTCTGTTTGACTCGATATATGGGTAAATCAAGATGCTAATCAAATCGCCTTCATAAATGTATGCATATACGTTATATACATACTACATTAATTTATAAATTTATCGAATAAATGGCACTTAAAGCACTTATGTGAGGCACAGCACTGTTTACTATGTGTCTAAATTATGTACACGTTATATTAAAACTTTGTTAAAATATTACCTGCATCAGTATCCTCAAAATAAAAGCTAGACATAACTCTAGTTGAACCGTAGGGATGAGCCAACATGAAAGCAATGGCCATTTTATATTGTTTGGATTGTTTGTAAGTTAAAATGTTTTCGCCGCCAGCTCCATGGCCTCTTTGATTGTCATGATTATCAACGAAAACGAAAGCGTTATTATCGTCAACGAATCCCCAGCCCGTACCCCAATTCGATAGATATGTTAATAGATCGAGGCCTTTGAAAACTCTTCCTATTTCGGCACTAAATTTAAACTCTGTTATGCGACCCATGCCTACATATTCAGATGCTGAGATTGCTTCGCCACCTAAAATATTTAAAAATAATATTTGCAATGTTAGTGATTTTTGACGATGTAGTATAGATTGGCCTTTAACACAAATGGAAATATAATCAAAAAAGATATAGAAAATACGAACAAAAACATTTAGATAGGAAAAACGATAGATTAAAATGTTTAACTAAAAAGGATATTGAATTGAAACATACCTAAGTCAATTACTTCTTGGTATAAAAATGGCCTTGTACCAGACGCAAAACCGTGATTGGTATTTAAATTATTTAATCTGCCATAAATGACTTCCAGATCACTAGGCCACATATGTTTGGCAGCATCTACTCTAAATCCGGCAACGCCTAAATCGATCAATTTGTTCAAAAAATCAACAATCTTACCACGAACATATTCAGTGCTCTGGAACAAATGAAACTTCTTTGTGCATTTCTTCTTAAAAAAAATAGATTTCTCAGTACCTGATCTAAATCTCTCAAGCCAGTCAATTCGCAGTTTCTGACATTAGTTGCGTCATTATAATTGTTAATGTCACAATCAGAATGAAAATCGTATGAACTGTAGGCAACTCCTGGATAAGATTTGGAATCGCTGTAAGCTATATTGCCTCCAGTACCGTAAATAGTACCCCAATTACCAGTCATATGATTGAATACAACATCAACATATATTCTGCAGAACATATTTTATTAAATACGTAACCGTTATTACTTTAGACAAAAAAGTACTGTGATTATTTAGAAGTATTTCTTATCTCATACTATGAGGTGTGATCAAAACATGCTGATGCTACATTTATTTGAAATAATAAAGCCAATAGCCTGATTCCCTGAGACAGTCAGTGCCACGTTAGAACAAGTTATGACTGATCGGTCGGCTTTCAGAGTCAGAAGAGTGAGGTCATGCTTACCGTGTCCGTTGTGCAACATGGATTTCGAACAACTCATTAATCATAAGTTTTAATTTGCACAAAAGTCCGAAAGGATCCCATGAAATGTCAAAATTAGAAACAGTATTTGGCGATAATGTAGTCACTCTGAAGACTGGTTAAAAATGGTATAAGTAATTTAAAAGCGGAAATAAGTCGGTGGAAGACGAGCAATAGTTGGGACGTCCTTTAACCTCAAAGCAGATGAAAACGTACAGAAAGTAGCAAACATGGTTTGTTCACACAGGCGATTGACTATTCGAGAGCTTTCCAAATAACTGAACATCTCATACGGGTTGATGCAAAGTCTTTTAACCGATAATTTGCAAATGAGACAAGCGACTGCGAAAATTGTTACGAGTTATTTGACTGATGAACAGAAGGGATATCCTGCGTTAGTTTCCATGACCCGGACACAAAAATTCAGAGTTCTCAGCGGAAAACAAGTGACTTTCTTCACCCTAAGAAGGCACATTATCAAAGTCGAACATTATGATCATTCTCATTATTTTTTTTTATAGTGAAGCATAGTGCGATCGGAGTTCGTTCTAAGGAGCATCACTTTAAACTCCAAATATTGTAAAGGCATACTGCAACGTTTGTGAAACGATGAATGGAGAAAGACCTAATAAATGGGCCAATGGCTTCGTCTTTCATCACGATAATGCGCCATGCCACCTTGCTTCTAATCGGCGAGTTCTTCACCGAAAAAAAGATTCCTGTCTGTCCATATCTGTCTTACTCTTCGGATTTAGCACCATACGACTTCTGGGTCTTCCAAATAATGAAAACCATGTTAACGAGAAAACTTCCGAAGTCATCCAAAAATGCTTTAAATCATAGAATCAAAGTTGTGGTAAGTGCATCATATTATTTTATTCGTAATAAGATTATTCACCGTATTTTTTGATCACACCTCGTAGATATTTTGATAAGCAAAAGATGGCGATATATGGCGATAAACTTAAAATTAAACTTAAATATAGTTCGTAATTTTATAATCATAATATTTTAAAGGAGTAGTTTAAAAATTATGTTTATATGTATTTAAATACCAGGCTTATTTCTAAAATGTAGCAACTGGAATGAATATGATTTTAATTTCTAAAGTCTTTTGCCAAGAAAGTTAAATTAGATACTAAACAATAGAAATTATGTAGGGATATATCTATATTTACTTACATATTGTGTTAGCACATTTTAATAAGATAAATTTACGAAAATAAAATATATTTTATTATTATACGCTAATACATCTACAAACATCAAATAAAAAAAATAGAATTAACTTTAAATTAAAATATTGGTTTAGCTAGAAATATACACTCTCTCCCTAATTCCCCTTCCATCGAGAATCAATAGATATACAGATATTCACCTTAGAAGTTTGTTTCATAAAAGTTTTTACATATATGTTTTCCCTCAAAGTACTATTTCACACTAAGAAAATATTTTTTACATATGTGTATTTTTGCTTATTTCTGTATTTTGAAAGAAAGTTTTTTCGTATTTTTTTTACATTTTATGGAACTTCCTCATTCATTTCTTGCTTCCAATTATCTTAGCTACATAAGTAACTTCATCTGCTTGTGTCAAAACAATAATAATAATTATAATAAGCCTCTATTTCAT
The DNA here is from genome assembly GCA_935421215.2 of Melolontha melolontha. Classification (NCBI taxonomy): domain Eukaryota; kingdom Metazoa; phylum Arthropoda; class Insecta; order Coleoptera; family Scarabaeidae; genus Melolontha; species Melolontha melolontha. The sequence continues at coordinate 66,357,569 of OW285240.1, forward strand.
ACGTATATAATGGGTTTTACAATAGAGGCACCCGAAGTTTGACAATGTATGGCGGCTATGTTGGTGAAGATACAGCGGTAGAATTTGGAAGTTGTAATAACACAGGTCTACAGTGATTTTGATGTTTGAAAGCTGTTTGCTAATTTGTATATGTATGGGGCCCTTATTCCAAAAACGCCATATTTTTGCTCTATCACGTAAATTTTTTTTGTAGCGCTCTATATCTTAAAAATGTTAATTTATTAATAAACATACCTATGACAAGAATATGTTTGTTCCATGTTAGGCATGATTTTTAAATGAATTGATTTTTATGAAATTAAATGTGATTTGGCAACACTGGTTAATATTAGATTTCTCAGCAAAGCAACAGAGTCGGCGCAGAAGCGTCAATACAACGTTGAAACCTGCTTATGTGCAGTTTGGTTGTGTTAGTCGTCGTGCTACTGTGTCCGCGCGCTTGTTGTCTTCGTTGTTGCGTATTTTAAGTGTTCTAGAACGTATAAATATGGAAAGAAGACATTGTGTGAACAATCTTTTGTTATATCTGTGGTAGTTATGTCGTAGTAAAGCAGAGGCAAACTATAACTGTATGTATTAAGAGATAGCTTAGTTGACCCCAAAAAAGTTTTACTGCCTCCTCTCCATATCAAACTTGGCTTGATGAAGCAGTTTGTTAAAGCCCTAGACAAAAATGGATAGTGTTTTAAATATTTGTGCGAGACATTTCCAGCCTTATCCGATGCCAAGTTAAAAGAAGGTATTTTTGTTGGGCCGGGGATAAGAACATTATGCAAAGACAAGGATTTTCAAAACACAATGACCAATGTCGAGAAAAACGCCTGGGTTTCATTTAAAGAAGTAATTGATAAGTTTCTTGGGAACTCTAAGGACGAAAACTACGAAAATATTGTTCAAAATATGTTACAACACTTTCATCGTCTAGGTTGTAATATGAGTTTGAAAGTGCATTTCCTGTTTTCACACTTGAACTATTTTCCTGAAAATCTTGGAGCAGTTATCGAAGAACAGGGAGAGAGGTTTCACCAAGACATTAAGGAAATGGAACGGCGATACCATGGCAGATGGAGCATAACGATGATGGCGGACTACTGCTGGATGTTAAAACGGGATATGCCCTTAAAAACATACAACCGAATGTCCGGACAACGCAGCTTTCTGGCAAAAAGACAAAGATTTCACTTAAAAAAGGCTGAGTAAAGTATTGTTTTCCACTTTTTTAACTTGTATTCCACCTTTTTACTCAATAAACAAATAATCTTTTTTAGAAATATCGTTTTTTTTCATTTAATATTTGCAAAAAAAACCTTACGTGATACAAATAAATGCATAGAATTTTTGAAATCAGCCTACCAAAATTATATAAAATCAGTTTTCTAAATAAAAACATCTGTCAAAAAGTTTAATTTTGTAGACCTGTGTAATTAATGTTGGACAAATCACCATGGAAAGATACGAGTACAATGTTTAAAAACGCGCAAAAGTCATTAAACTTTATTATCAAAACGAGTGCTCCGTTCGAGCTACGTTCCGACTATTCGTCGCTTGGTGAACATATTCGAATCAGCTGTTTTAGTAAACAATCAAACAATATTCGTACGTCATCTAAAGGCCGACCAAGATAGGAAATCGGTTCCTGGTCGAAAACGAGATAAAAATAGACCGAGATATTCGAAATGTTACGATTTCTTTCAAAAACGGCAAGAAGAAGGCTCAAGGAATCTTGATTGAATGCAAGGTACCCCGCAACAGGTCCTATCTTAACCATACTCCACAAGCAAGCTAGACTTGAGTTTGCTCGAGAACATATGAATTGGGGTTTGGATGACTGGAAGAGAGTTTTGTTTAGTGATGAAATCAGAATAGGATTAAGATCTTCTGATGGAAGCACTTCTATCTGGAGAAGACCAGGAGAAAGACACAGACGAGTATGTAGGATTCTCCAAGTATCTTTTCGCGGGGGGGGGGGGGGGGGCTTAATAATGTTTTGGGGTAGGATATCTTTCGAGGCGCGCATTAAACGCTCCGAGGTACATTCAAGTGATTCTGGAAGAACACGTCGCACCTTTTGCACCTGACATAGGCGACAACTTTTTGCTTATGGATGATAATGCTAAACTAAACCGAGCCCATATCGTAAATGAATATCTGAACGAGGTTGGCATCCAACGTTTACAGTGACAAGCACGTGGTTCTGACTTCCATGTGATGGAACACGTTTGGGCTTAAACGGCCCACAAGACGTCGAAATCGTGTTCCTGAAAACTTGGCTGAGCTGAAAAACGCGGCTCTTGAAGAATTGCATAACATTCCCCAAGATTTCATAATAAATATTTTCCATAGCATCCAAAGATATTTGAGGTGGCAATACTCGATATTGACACTTAAAAATTGAAACTTTTGTTTATTTTAAATTTTTTTCATTCCTACGTTTTCCCTGAAAATTAGAATAATTTTATGAATAATAATTTTTCGTTCCTTTTTTTCATAAAAAAATATTTCTAAAAGATTGAAAAGCGATTCTTTATATTCTTGTTCGAATAAATTAAGTTAATTTTGGTAGGTATTGTAAGATTCAAAGAATTAATTCAAAATTTATTAAGCGGTTCGCCAACTTTGATCATCAGTATAGTTTCCTTGCTTTTGAATACAGGTATTAGACCTTTTAAATAACATCTTTAATCCATCGCATAAATATTCTTTTTTCTTGTCTGCAAAATGATTTTCTGCAGCTGGTATATGTTCGCCATCGTCCCTAAATTTCCTCCCATTAAGTGTTTTTTTTTAGATTCGGAAACAAAAGGAAACTACTGGCTGCTAAGTCTGAACATAAGGGGCGTGTTCTATTTATTCAAAGACATATTCAGCAAGAGTACCTTTCGAAAGTCTAGACTTGTACACTGATGCGTTTTCGTGGAGCAACGAGGCACCTTGCGTGAGTTTTCTTCGTCTGTTTTTCACTTTTATAAAATCTCTGAGACGATGCATCAAGCTTGCATAACACTCTTCATTTAACCCTTAGTAAAATTCCTTGACAGTCCCAAAGAATAGTTGCCATTATTTTTTCTATAGAAAAGGTGACTTTAAACTTTTTGGGTCAAATCGAGCCCTTAACATTGACTCTTGTTTATTCTAGATCATAATAATGGACTCGAGTTTGATCTCGAGTGACCAGTCGATCGACAATTAAATCTAGTTCGTTCCCACAAAGCGTTAAGAATTGTTCACGTCTCTACCCGGACACGCGCTTGTAACGGCGAAAGCATTCGTGGAACCAGCCTTATACTAACTTTCGTCATTCCAAGGTAATCATTTAGAATTCTACAAACCGTGGTTTCTGAAACACCTAGTAAACCTGCTAATCGCCACTTCTTTAAACTTGCATCGTCCAGTAGCAAACACATGTTTTTTTGACAACATCTGAAGTGATCACATCATTATGGCGATTATCAATTAATGATTCTCGAACATGTTTAAATAATTTTGACCACTCGAAAATAGTTGATTTAAAAGTATAATCATTCCAATATACAGCCAAAATCTCTTCGAGAACATTTTTTGGAGCTTTTTCTTGTTCCGTAAGGAACTTTAAAATGGCTCTGTATTAGATTTGTTCATTTTTATATAAAATCAATGCACTACAACACAAACTAACAGATAATAAAATTAATAATGTTGCAAATAATTTGTAAATTGGCACAGAAGGCATACGTGAATTTAAGAAAGGCATAATGGGAAATTGCAATAAAATTTACAGCTGCCTAGTCCGGGAAGGTAAAAACGGCCCCTGGTCCCTTTCATTCGATTGAAGTTAAAAGAGGAAACGGAATTAAACAAATCATTAACTTATTTTGCATGTACCTCAATTATTAATTTGATTCAATAATATAAAATTCCAATATTTGAATTGAATTGCTTCAATCGAATACCATTTTAAATAATTTCTGTATACCTGCAATAACGGAAATATGATTTCCGGTGCTTTGTACGAAATTATTTGAAACAGGAAATTTATATTGATTATGTAATTTTCAAGCGATAAATTTATTTTAAGGACTGTACTAATTAGAAAGTAAATAAATGAGTTGTTTATTTTGGGTATTTATAGACTAAACCCTCTTATGAGGTAATTACACTAACAATATATCTTATTCTGAAACATGCAAAACATACACATACTCTTGCTAGAGGAACGTAGTAATTAAATGACAGCAATAACGTGCCTTCAAAAATTTTCCTCATTAGAGACGGCCATGCTTTTTGATAATGGTTGGTGACAGTGCACGTAATCTATCACAAACGTATAATTTTGAATGAGCATGGCTGTCTTTAATGAGGAAAGTTTTTGAAGGGACTATTATAGCGTGTATTTAATTATGAAACATAGGTTATCAAAATAATTTTTATTTTCAGCTTGTTATTTAAATATTGATTTAAGTCAATTACGTCAATAAAGTGCTGCTTATAATTATCCAGAAAGAATGTACTGTGTAGAAAAGAAACTGTCATTAGTGAACTGGTATTATTCGAATATAAGTTTGAGAAGTATAACAGATTTATTTCAAATTACATATCTAGACCGTCCAAAACCCAGTCCAACTACGATAAGTAGATTTGTATAGAAGTATAAAAATGATGGGTTCATTGTTCCTAACCATAAAAAAAAGAATAGATGAAGATATGTTATTACTGACGCTAAAAAATATTAAATATTACAAGCTATCGATAACAATAATATGCTCTAATATGCTCTACAAAAGCTTTGGCACAAACTGCAAAAGTAAGTAAATCTGCCGTCATAAACTATTAAACGAGAGAATGATGCAGAAAGAAGAACTAACTTTTGCACAATAATGATGGATAAGCTAGATAATAAAGATACATTACTACCCAGAACTTACTTTACAGATGAAGCAACATTTTATTTACAAGGAAAAGCTAACTCACAGAAGTGCCGTTACTGGAGTATACCATTCTACAAGGTCTGGGTACGGCTGAGTTGATTGGAGACCATATTATAGGTCCGCTTTTTTTTCATTGAGGGCACTCTTACAGGAGAAAGATATTTAGAATTGCTTGAGCAAAGAGTTTTATCGACCCTGAACGCCTTAAATATTTATGGTGAGATTTGGTACCAGGCGCACCAGGGCACAATTCTAAAATAGTCCGAACCTACATAAACCAAAGATTTCAAAACCGCTGGATAGGACGTGGAAGAGAAGCAGATTGGTCCGCAAGATCACCCAACCTGTCTCCAAACGATTTCTTTCTTTGGGCATTTTTGAAAATTTGTTAAATAGATTTTTAAATTTGATCTATTTTACCCTAAAATATTTTTTTTCCAATGCATGTAACTAATTTCTTAAATTTTGTTCCATTACTTCATTTCACCTATTTTTTTATTTTTACCTGTTGTAAAAATAAAATACCCGCTATAATATATTGCTCATTTAATTATTACGTTGCTTTAGCAACGCATGTGTGTGTGTTTCGCATGTTTCAGAATAAGATCTTTTCTCAGTATTTGTTTGAAAATGTACGTACATATACACGCAGATAAGAACCCGATGTTACTTGTCGCTGGTACAAAGCTATACCCCGATGATTAGGATTTTGCGAAATAACAATTATTTCGCCAATATTAATGGCTTCTACCAGAATAAAACTACTAGAATAAGACTACTAGAATAAGTTACAAACTTACTTAAAAAATATTGTAACTTACTCTAGTGCGTACTTGTCGAAGCCACTCTCTTGGTGAAACAATTGCCGTATTACTACTATATACGAGCTGCTAGCCAGAAATTCTCGGAATGTGAAAAGAAACAATAAATAGTTCTTACAACTTATTCACTATCATCTCCTTCCTCAGGCATACACCGATCACAGCGACTTGTTCTCGACTGGAAGTAGTGTTGAAAATCTTCGCTTGCTAACGTGTTAAACACTGCCTGCGATTCGGTCTGAATCTCCTCAATCGTCGCAAAACTGCAGGCCCTTGAACTTTAGTTTCAACTTCGGAAACAGGAAGAACTTATAAGGGGCAAGAGAGGATGGAGTAGCACTTCCGTCTTCGTTGAGGCTAGAAACTGACGCACAAGTGAGTAACCTTGGCACAATATTCGTAGGATGTTGAGTTCGCCGGACAGAATACGCTGACAAACGCCGTACGACAAGCCGACTATTGGGGCAACTTGCTGATTTGTCGCTGATATCCGATCTCGAAGGACCATGTGGTGGGATAACTGCAAATGTACGTGGACTTGATGCTCCTATGTATTGTTTCACCGCGCACGGGTTGTAAGGCCGTATACGCACTAATTATTTACTCGTCGGTCACCTTTATTTAAAAAATTTACACTATTTGATACATAAGAATTGTTGATATAGCATATTGAAAATATGCTTTTTTTAATTGCCTTATTTCATTCAAAAAACAATAAATTAACCCAGAAAACTCATAATTTTGTTGATATACCTTTTAACAACAAAATAATGAATTTGCTGGATTTATTTAATGTTTTTGGAATGACATAAGGCAATTAAAAACATATTTTGCATATAATTTGGACTATAATCAGTAATTTTTTACAACTTTGTTATAAATGTAGTGTCACTATATTTATTTGATTATAAAAATATTATGATACTAATTTTATAACTATGTTGTAAAAAAAATAAGTTATGCAAAAATATTAAAACAAAATCAATAAATTCAGAATTCAAATTTTCCCGGGAAACGTTCTTCTTAACCGGTAGATGGCTCTCTTTATGGTTTCATAATTTGTAATGGGAGCTTACATTCTATACTTGTTATAATTATCTATGGTATGGCATAAAACATCTTCACCAAACGCTTGGTTAAGCATTTGTTTAAAGTTTAAAGCAGAGTTTGATGCACATTAATTGCTCTTTCACATCAAACATTGTAGTGTCGCAGAATAACTCAAACACAACTCAATAAATATAAAGACAAGAACTGTTTGTCACCACCTAGCAAAGTACCGTATGACAGACTGACTTAGTATACGTAGTTTATACTATCTAGTGCTATAGAGCTGTACTACAATCCCATACCGTGCCACATTCAAATACCGAGAATTCCTTTGTAGAACCTCCTATTAATAAGATTTAGAACTATTACTTTTATTTCCATTTAAATCGTAGATTCCCAAAGTTGTCTATATCGACCCTAGGGGGTCGATCGAATTCTATTAATAAATGTATGAAATTTAAAATGTGTTTTTTTATGTTTTTCATACTATAGTTAAGAATGTAAATCTGTTAAAGTGAGTAGCACTATAAAACATGGCGGGTGGCCTACAAGACAAAAATGTTCGAGGACCTCTGATTTAAAATTATGCGTCTTCATGAAGTAAGAGCCAAGCTAATCCGGCTACACTGGTAAATAAAAATCAACTTTTTATTGTGGCATGAATAAAACAGGACGTATGTTATGTAAAATTTCACCAGAAAGCAGAAAATGACCTTAGAAAGTGAATAGACGTGTTACATCCCATTTCTCTCTAGACACTAAATAATTCAGTCACATGATCTTCAATTGTCAGTTTTGACATTTCCAAGAAAATTTACCGCAACTGTTTTAAAAACTCCCCATGTTCTTAGATGTTGCAGCATGTTGTCAAAATCGCCATCTTTCATTACTTCTGGTATTTGTACTCCCATAGAGATGTCCTCCTTAATGTTTGCCTTACTAATCCTCGGAAATTTCGTTTTCAGATACAAAAACCCTTTTCGGTTTCGATCTAGTGCTTTAACGAAATTTTTCATTAACTCCAATTTAATCTGCCTATACCTTTCAACCAATCTGTTAACAATGTTACACAAGTCTTACAACATACGTTAGGGCCCATGACTTATCATGATGTTCTACTATAACTCCGAAATAAAGTTCGTAAGCTCTTTGTGCAAGTTCAGTGAAAGTACGTTTTTTCGATTTAAAAATTACCTTCCCAGACACATAACAAAAACTGTTGACATTAATTACACATTGCCCAGGCATTGTACTTACTTGTTAATTCACAGTCAATCACAGATTAGTAATTGGCACAAATCAATATGTAAAACACAAACGCGTTAGCAATGAGGTTTCGCAGCACAACATAGGAAATGCAGTAACTTCTTATGCCCTTAAATGTCTATTGATGCACAATATCTTCTTCTTCTTCTTCTCTGTTTTGGGGTGGACGCCACCACGTCCAGGCACTTGAACACACTGCTCTTTGTACTATCCCCAATAAATCTCTCAATTCCACTCTGTTAGTCTTGTGTCCTCGATAAAAGCCACTATCCTCCTCAGGGGAAGTTTGAGTACACTCGAAGGATCCAATAGATCTCTACCGAAATATTTCTGTCTGAGTTCCTTCAGTTCCTCACACGTGCATATTACATGAAGGCTAGTTTCCTCCTGTTTTTCACATCTCTTACACCAGGACTCGCTAACCAAGCCCATGGTGTACAAATGCTTTCTTAAAGGACAATGTCCGGTTATTAACCAGGTAATTATTTCAATTTCTTTTTTGCTACTACGAATTAGGTTGGCTGAAAACTTCCCGTCCAGCCCCCTTAGTAGTGTTGTGGTATGGAGTTGACCTTCCGTTAACCTTCATTTATTTTTATGTTCTTTTTCTAGACATAACCAGATCTCCCTTTTAGCGGAATCCTTAGTGATTCCACATACAGGTTCTGGTCCTATGAAGTTCCTATTAGTACCTTCTTTGGCCAGTTTGTCGGCTATCTCATTGCCTTTAATTCCCTCATGTCCTGGCAGCCATATCAGCGACACTGTATTGTCTTGTGCCAGGTTATTGAGGACCTGTTTACAATATTTCACCAGCTTAGACCTGGTAGATGGGTTCATAATGGCTTTAATAACCGCCTGACTATCAGTCATTATGTTAATTTTTTGCTTGCGCAGCCGGCTTCCCGCATTTCACCAGCGCAGGCTGCGACTGCTAACAATTTGGCCTGGAAAACCGTAGCATGTTTCCCCAGACATATCGATATCTTCCTTCCAGGGGCACAATATCTTATTTGAGTGCATACTTCTTGCATGTAATAGACAGGACTAAACATGTTTTAAAACGGTGCGATTGCCACTAATGATACATTACATAAAATAGGGCAATATGCATGTGCTGCATAGTGGCGAAATATAAATATTTGTTACTTAAAATCCAAGAGTGATAGAAAATTTTTAAATTCGTTTTTACGAGATATTTAAAATTTATTTTTATTTATTTTTCGACTTAGTTTCCCTGCAAATCGATACATTTGATCCAACGTTTTTCCCATTCCTTCAAGCCGTCAGAAAAAAAATTGATTGTCCGAATCTGCAAAATACTGATTTACAGCGTCTTCGACCTCAGCATTTGACCCATAATTTTTCTGCCGAGTTATTTTTTCAAGTTAAGGAACAGGAAAAAATCGTTCGGAACTAGATCTGGTGAATAGGGTGGATGCGGAAGCAAATGAAACTTTAATTCATTCAATTTTGGCATTGCAACCATGCACGTATGAACCCAAGCGTTTTCCTGGTAAAACAGGATTTTATTTTCTGCCAAATGTGGACGTTTTTCATAATTGTGGCCTTCAACTTATCTAGAAATGCAGCGTTGTATTGTCCGTTGATTGTTGAACCCTTTGCAAGGTAGTCGACAAGAATGATTTCTCAGCTGTCCTAGAAAACTGTCGCCATCACTTTCCCTGCAGAGAGAACAACCTTTGCCCCCTTCGACTGCTTTGACTGCTGTTTGATCTAGAGCGTATGGTGGTGTACCAAGGTTTCATCTATGGTTATCAATCGCCGCAAAAATTCCGCCGAATATTTTTGATACAGGTTCAGACACTCGCCCGACACATCCGTCCGTATGCGCTTTTGGCCGATCGTCTACAAACGCGGCACCCATCGCGCGGATATTTTCTCATATCTAAATGTTGATGAAAAATCTTGTGCACCCGCTGAGATAATATCCTATAAGCCTTAGCTATATCCAAACAGTCAACCGATGATCTTCCATCACACTTTGATGCACTAAATCGACCAGTTCGTCATTTGTAGCAGTTTTCGGACGCCCGGAACGTTTCTTGTTTGAAATATTCGTTCGACTTCATTTGTACTCGGCCACCCAATGTTTTATCGTTGTATATGAATCTTTTGCAGTTTCAAATGAAAGAATTTTATCACTACTCAAGTCACTACTCACTTATCAATACTCAAGTTTCTCAGTTGTTGAACGACAGTGTGAACTGATAAATTTAGAAACGTATAATAGACAAACTAATGAACGTTATGGTTTGCAATTTTAACAGTTTGTATACGTCGAGCTTATCTATACGATGATTTTTTTTTACAATTACTTTATGTCGGTAAAACCGGAAACATTTCAAATATTCTTCATAGGATGCCGAAATACATCAGAAATACCCACAAATTTCCATGTCACAAAATATCTGTTTAGCAGAGATATTAACTATTGTTGTTTTGTAAAACTAAAAGATATATTGGCTAACTTTAAAAATGAAAGTATTAAAAATTAGGGCGGATGTAAACTGGGCACCAAGTATATGGATTTACCTGCCCTGCAAAAAGGATTGCTTAATCCTACAGGTAATCTATGCACCAGTATCGTTCGGGTAATGATCGCTTTAAAGTATAAAGTAAGAAATTAGACGTTAATAAATTAAGGAATTTCCTAATGACCAAATAGATTATTTCAAATGTATTTTTATTTGTACATCTATTGTGGGCGGGCCTCTATTGTATTATGCTATAATATATTCTATATATACGGAAACATTTAGTTTGTGTATTTAGTAATTTCTATCTTATTTGCGGCGTTTGCTTAAAGTAAGAAATTAGATCCGCTTCTCAGTCTCGAGTTTTGTTGCACACTGTTAAGAATTATGGAGGTCTCTTTCGTGGACAGTAACAACGGAAAATGTTTGCTAGTGGTTAATAAGTACACCTTTTCAAAACAGAAAGTGTTGAATAGTGGCGAAGTGTTTTGGCGTTGTACAAAAAAATCAACAAATTGTCCCGCAAAAGTGATTACGCTTGATGCAGAAAATTTAGTGAGCAGAAGCCAGCTAGAACATAATCATGAACAGAATCAGATTAAACCGAAAAGTGTTTTCAAATGCGTGTAAACGTAAAGCCGTTGATGATATTTCCGAAAAACCAGCGAAAATGATTCGTTGTGAACTAGCTAAGGAACTGCCGGAAACAATTACGATAACAGATTTCACTTATATCCGAAGAAATTTGTACAATGCAAGGAGAAAATTTCTTCCTGGGCCGTTACCACAAAATAAGACAGAAGTCCATGATATAGTGGAAGCTGCTAATGTTAAAACAAGCAAGGATGAAAGTTTAGTTTTTATAAACTGTCCAGTGAGCAATATCATACTGTTTTCTTGTGAAACTAATGGTAGAAGTTTATGTGGAATGCGTTAAGTGTACATGGTCGGTACATTTTCGTATTGTACAAAATATTTTTTACAATTATTTACAATCCACGGACTTAATAATGGACATTATATTCCATTGATGTTTTGTTTGTTGCCTGATAAACGCAGTGAAACTATGCAACATTATTTGAAATGCTAACAAAAGAAATCTTTCGACGTTACTCTACAATATTACGACCAGCTGAAGTTTTTGTAGATTTTGAGAAAAGCATTCACACAGCGGTTCGCGCTATATGGACATCAGCACAAATCTATGGTTGTCGTTTCCATTTGCACCAATCGTGGTTCAGGAAAATCCAAAGTTTGGGTTTAACAGCAGAATTTAGGAACACAGATTCCGAACTAGGAAAATGGCTGCGATATACATTTGGATTAACGTATTTGAATCCTGACGAAGTAGGCGATTGTTTCGCCTTAGATTTATTTGCCGAAAAACCTGCTCATGCACAGGCTGACGAATACGCCGATTATTTATTGGAGACATACATAGAAGACGATACTCCTTTTCCTCCACATATGTGGGCTATTGCAACTCCATCGATCACTAACACCACAAACGCATGCGAAGCGTTTCATTCCAAACTAAATGCGTCATTTTATTCAACACATCCATCTATTTATATTTTTATCGAAAAGCTTAAGGAATTTCAAATAGACACTTATGTTAAAATTCAAAGTTTACACACACCAGCAAGAGTTAAAGAGACACGCGCAAAACAAAAATTAAGAACTCTAAATGAACTGTGTGAACAACTAAATAATGGAACAATATCACGATTACACTTTGTGAAGTGTATATCATTTTATTCATCAGTATGACTTCAAATACACTATTTTTTTATTATAGTTTTTATATAATTAAGTATTTGCTTTTATTATTGTGTTCATATGAGTACATATTTTTTATTTTCTATCTTTTTGCTGTACTTCAACTTGAAATACACTATTTCTATATTATTGTTTTTGTTTTCTTTATACGGTGCCCAGTTTACATAGACCCTCTGCGAGTACATTTTTAGCTAGTGCCCGAATTACCAACGAGAAATTAACACCAACAGAAGATACGAATTACTTACTATGGAATCCGACAAGAAAACTGGAAAGACTTGTTCAACACAACCCACCAATTAAAGATAATACAAACAACTAGGCAAGAAGCGATAAAGAAAAAGCTTATGTATTCGCAAATCATCTGTATTCCAAGAATTCCCTTCTGAAATCTCTGTTAAGCAAGAAAAAGAAATACAAAATTACAATCACAAATACATTGGACAAAATCTATTTAATTTTAGTAGCATGTAGATTGTTTCATTGGAAACAGCCTACTCAAGTCACTTTATTATATTATCAAACCAATGGATTGCTACTCTTATGTCGATTTCTAAATATAGGGAGTTAAAAAAAAATTCTGTTTTGTAAAGCCATTTTTGTTATTTTTATGAAAATAGTTGATACTGCCAAATAATAGATAAACTGGTAAGGTATTTAGTATTTGATGTGTAATAATGCTTTCCTAAATGACTAATACTAATTTATGTAAGACATCGCGAAAAGAAAGTTTTTTTGTACCATTATCGACAGAAGCGAAGAAAAGAAAGCCTCATTAGCATAATTCCTCTTAATTCCTGAAGGTAGTATAGGAACGTGCGCTTTGTTTTTCTCTGTAATGCGTAGTTAAAACGCCAGTCTCAATTTTTATTAAGTTTGTTCTTATCAGAACCTACGAAGCGTGTTTGTAAAGTTTTGGGAATATCGTTATGATTTTTTGATTTTATTAATTTCTGTCTATACTACGTTGCATTTTGTTTAATATAATTTCAATTTAATTTGATTCATCTTTCCGAGTGAAAAAATATAATAATCGGTTATACGAGGGGAAAAATCCACAATGGCCATGTTTTAAAAAATAAATAAAATTTGTTCTTATTTGACAGCTACCTTTTACTGTTTTGACAGTTGATTGCTGTGTAGTTTGTTAGATTTGCTCTAATAGTTTGGTAATTATCATAATTTAAAGATTCGTTGTACATCCAAAAATGAATTTGATTAAAGAACATAATTTTTACGATTTTCGATTTTTATTACCGCCTCAACAATGTGAAGATCGGCTTAGAAATGTATTTGGTGAAGAAACTCCTTCTAAGACAACAATTTATAATTGGTACAATGAATTCAAAAGAGATCGGTTATCTCTTGGTGATAAATTTTGGTGAAGGACGCTCAAGAACTGCTATTACTGATGAGAATATTTTCGCTGTTCGAGCGATTCTTGAGGAAAATCGACGGACATCGTATAAATCTATTCGGGTGGCATTGGATATTGGTATAAATCAAATCCAAAATATTTTACATCAATAGTTAGTTAGTATCGTGGCATAAAGCTAAACTAACAACTGAGTATCTGAATGCCCTAAACGCCACCACCATGGACCCTTCACCATACAGCCCTGACTTATCACCTTGTGACTTATTTTTGTTTCCAAAACTAAAAGATAAAATGCATGCAACTACATTCACGTCATTAGATGAAGCAGTGGAACATTGTAAAAACCTGGTTTCTGTAGTGTCTCAGGATGAGTGGCATTATTGCTTTAAGAACTGGATTCATCCAATACAAAAATGCATTGATGTTAAAGGGGAATATTATGAAAAGCAATAAAATCATTTTTTAAAACTAATACTGGTTCTATTTTCTAAAAATTTTCAGTGTGATCCGCGTAATATGCTACTGAGAGAACTTCGAATAGAAATATGTAAGTATGATTTATATATAAAAAGAAACTTATTTTTAGAATATGTACCTAAATTACATGAAAATATGACTACAAACCTTACTCCTACATTGTTACAACGAGTCACCATGTCAGAAAAGGCAGACTCATCGCCGGATCTGGTTATAATTTCGTAACTTAATGGCTGATATCTTTCCCACCATGGTCTGTTAGAACTGGTAATCACGGCATTTTCATTAACCGGAGAAACCTGATTAAATTCAACTCTTTAACGTCAATTTGAAAATTTTGTTTTGTGTTGAAATACATGCCTGAACACCACCGTAACCTTTATATTGGAGGAAACGTTCGCATTCATCAGCAATATCGGAAAATTTCCACTCAAACAAATGTATGATCGTGTTTCTATTGTCCCACATGTTTTCAGTCCATTGGGCTTGGACAACACATAAAAGTGTTGTGAGAGTAATAAATAGTGGTGATATGAACATTCTTGACACGTTTAAATTGCATACTTTTAGCGCAAAACTAACTCAAGCCCTATATATAGTTCAGCTCGTTGATATTTAACAATGATATCTCAATTTTTCTCTTAATTATCAGTAAATTCGATGTTAAAATGAGCAATTACTAATTAATGTCGCTATCGATTCTTTAAAAAAACAGCTACAACGTGTACACATAAATATGTATGTGACTTTTTCCTTGTTAATCTATTAACTACTTGAAACTTATATGAAACAATTACAAAATGTATAATTTGTGAATATGATAAGTTTAATATATTTAATTTGGACGTGAAACTCGTGTGTATTGCTTAGATGTTTTCTTAATTAAATTTAAGAGAATGATGGATAATTAACATTACATACTAGATGTATACCTGTTTTTTATTCACCTCAATTATCTTCAGAATAGTCTCCTTTGGAATGCAAACAATCCCAACGCCTCTGTCACAAAAGGAATACATTTTAAGAGTCTTGTGTCATTAATGTGTTCAGCATTGTCTGCGATTCAATCTTTTCTATTGTGTCAAATATTCGCATCTTCAACTTCACTTTCATCTTTACAAAGAAGAAAAAGTCTGGCAACCTTATAAAGAAATCCAGGTTCAGTTTGAAGCTGTTCTTTCAATTCACGACAGAAATCTATCCGGCGTCGTTTCTGTGCGTTTCTTAGCATTCCTGGTACAAAGTTTACTGCTATCCTTCCTGAGATATGCCATAAGATAATCTCACAATATTGTAAATGTCTTGAATGGGATGTCCTCGACAATTCGCAACAGTAACGACATGCTCCGTTGTAATTTCTGTTAGTGCTCGTCCGGAACGTTCATCATCATCAGCTTTTGTTTGGCATTTTAAAACGTCTAAACCAGTCGTTAGCCTCTGTTTGACCAAAAAACATCGTCCCTAAATGGTTACTTTAAAAATTTTGTATGTTTCTGCGGCAGTCTTTCCGAGATTAATACAGAACTTGATATATATATACGCTGCAACCTTAAGTCTCCCATTGAAAAATCGTAAACACAAGTAGATATAAAAACGAAAAATTGTTCGCTAACGAAGATCGTATCCACTTACAATTACACTTAGCGTACTGAGTCGCAAAGGGTGTAGGCAAAACCAGTTAGCGGTGTTTGGTTGTAAATGAGTTTATTTTACGGGCGTCATTCAAATTTCGGGAACTTTTGGTTTATTTAATTGGAGAGTGATATTCATAACGTTTCGGAATTATTTATTTGATAGTTTATTTCTTAATTATAAAACATGTAACTATACAGAAAAACATACGAATTATTTTTAGCAATTAAGATTATTTGCATATCTTCTAACAGCTAAATTTGAAGAACCTATTCCATTCCACTTGATTTTTTTTCATTTTTTCATTCACATCGATCTACTTCGAAGCACCTTTTTGATGTAATATCTGTTTAGAACAAAAGTTATATCATTCGAAAATTTTGAAGGAATTCGCCTGTAAAAATATTTATAATATCGCTAATTCTTTCTTGAATCCCTTATAAAAAAGAAGTACGTAGCTTTCTTATAAATGATTCAAGAAAGAACTATTTTACTAGAAGATTTTTAGTTTTCGAGAAATAAGACCGACGAAATCTTCACAAAACTCTGCAATTTCGTATTCAATGATCACCGACTGAGGACACGCAATTTTGATAACATTGCAAAGATCTTGACAGATCGTGTCCACTACATTTTACATTGTTTTAGGCATGAAAAAGCTTTCGACTGAATGGATGCTGCATCTGCAGTCGACAATCATTGCACTCAAATGAACACTACTCAATAATGTAGATCTCGGTTTCCGGGTTGGAACCGCGTCGAGTTAGGCGTATTTGCCAAACTATAACTCGACGCGGTTCCAACCCGGAAACCGAGATCTACATCTAGAGAACGACAGCGAAAACTTACACCTACACTTCTCAATAATGTTTAGATTTATTTAGAGTTTCTTCACTATTTAACTAGATGAAATATTTATTCACCATTACAAAACAACAGTTCAAGTAGTGGGTGGGAACATGTAAATGTGCGCCAAAGAAAACAAAAGCAGTTCTATCAGCAAGCAAAGTAATGGCTGTGGTTCTCTGGACTTTTCGATGTGTGGTGCTCATTGACAACTTGAAAGAAAACAGAACCATCACCATATGCGGAGGGGGGTATTACATTTAACTACTGAACCAAGTGAAGGGTACTATTCAGACTAGGCATATTTTACCAAAAAGAAAATACTCTTACACTATGATAATGTGTCTACACAGATCTTAGCTTGTTCGTTAAAACCCCATGACCTACGGTTATTTTCACGTACACCGTATTCACCAGATTTGGCTCCTAGGGATTACCATCTCTTCCCTGAAGAAATAACGCGTTGGACGAAGATGAAGTCGAAGTTTAGACAACTGCTTATTTTGCTGATTTCGACAAATCGTATTATACTGCAGGTATTAAAAAATTGGAACGCCGTTGGTAATAATAATAATAACAATAATAATATTTATTTTACCCAACAGATCAACAGCTAATGTAAAAAAAGTGATACAGTACAGTTTTAATAAAAAATGCAAATAAAGAAAAATTACACAGGTCTACAGTGATTTTGATGTTTGAAAGCTGTTTGCTAATTTGTATATGTTTGGGGACCCTTAATCCAAAAAACGCCATATTTTTGCTCTATCACGTAAATTTTTTTTATAGCGCTCTATATCAAAAATGTTAATTTATTAATATACATACCTATGACAATAATATTGTTTGTTCCATGTTAGGCATGATTTTTAAATGAATTATTTTTATGAAATTAAGTGTGATTTGGCAACACTGGTTAATATTAGATTTCTCAGCAAAGCAACAAAGTCGGCGCAGAAGCGTCAATACAACGTTGAAACCTGCTTATGTGCAGTTTGGTTGTGTTAGTCGTCGTGCTACTGTGTCCACGCGCTTGTTGTCTTCGTTGTTGCGTATTTTAAGTGTTCTAGAACGTATAAATATGGAAAGAAGACATTGTGTGAACAATCCGAATAACTTTTGTTATATCTGTGGTAGTTATGTCGTAGTAAAGCAGAGGCGAACTATAACTTCGTTTGTGAAAAATGTATACCACCCTTATTTTGGTGTAAAAATTGGCGACCCATACAAGTCCTGGGCTCCTCATACTGTTTGTTCTGTTTGCGTTGAAGCATTAAGAAACTGGCAAAAAGGTAGGAAGAAATGTTTAAGCTTTGGTGTTCCTGTGGTATTGCGAGAGCCTAGAAATCACAGTGATGATTGCTATTTTTGAATCTAATTGCGACCCAGATGACTCAGATTTCACACCAGATTTCAGAGAGCCCGAAGTGTTTAACCAGAGCGAACTAAATGACTTAATTAGAGATTTGCACCTTCCAAAGGATGCATCCGAATTGTTAGCCTCCCGACTTCGTGAGAAACATTTACTGGCACCTGGCGTCACATCAAGCTTTTACCGGGATCGCGAAAGAGAGTTATGTCAATATTTTACTCAAGACGGACCGCTAGTGTATTGCAACAATATTCCTTACTTAATTTTAAAATTAGGAAATGTGCCGTATGTAAAAGAAGAATGGCGCCTGTTTATTGACTCAAGTAAGCGTAGTTTAAAAGGCGTTTTATTGCACAATGGTAACGAGCTGGCCTCGGTTCCCGTTGCCCATTCGGTGCATTTAATGGAAACGTATGAAAATTTTGAACTTCTTTTAAAGAAAATAAACTGCCAAGAACATCAGTGGATGCTTTGTGGTGACCTTAAAGTGCTGTGCATGCTACTAGAACAACAAGGAGGTTATACAAAATTTCCATGCTTGAGTGGGATAGTCGAGCAAGGGATAGACATTGGACTCAAATAGAATGGCCCTCTAGAACAAGCCTTACACTTGGTAGCAAAAATGTATTCAGAGATAGCTTGGTTGACCCCAAAAAAGTTTTACTGCTTTCTCTCCATATCAAACTTGGCTTGATGAAGCAGTTTGTTAAAGCCCTAGACAAAAATGGACATTGTTTTAAATATTTGTAGGAGACATTTCCAGCCTTATCCGATGCCAAGTTAAAAGAAGGTATTTTTGTTGGGCCACAGATAAGAACATTATGCAAAGACAATGTCCATGACCAATGTCGAGAAAGACGCCTGGGTTTCATTTAAAGAAGTAATTGATAAGTTTCTTGGGAACTCTAACGACGAAAACTACGAAAATATTGTTCAAAATATGTTACAACACTTTCATCGTCTAGGTTGTAATATGTCTTTGAAAGTGCATTTCCTGTTTTCACACTTGAACTATTTTCCTGAAAATCTTGGAGCAGTTAGCGAAGAACAGGGAGAGAGGTTTCACCAAGACATTAAGGAAATGGAACGGCGATACCAAGGCAGATGTAGCATAACGATGATGCGGACTATTGCTGGATGTTAAAACGGGATATGCCCTTAAAAACATACAACCGAATGTCCGGACAACGCAGCTTTCTGGCAAAAAGACAAAGATTTCACTTAAAAAAGATTGAGTAAAGTATTTTTTTACACTTTTTTAACTTGTATTCCACCTTTTTACTCAATAAACAAATAATTTTTTTTAGAAATATCGTTTTTTTTCATTTAATATTTGCAAAAAAACCTTACGTGATACAAATAAATGCATAGAATTTTGAAATCAGCCTACCAAAATTATATAAAATCATTTTTTAAAATAAAAACATCTGTCAAAAAGTTTAATTTTGTAGACCTGTGCTATTAATACAAACTGAACGCATTAATGTACGCTATAAAAATAACAATAATAACTAAATTACAGAGATATAAAAACTAAACCTGAAACTCAAAAGTAAACGGAAGAATTAAAAGGTAACTATTTTCTCTAGAATGGATCGGCATATAACCTTTTGGCATTATTGCACATATACAATAACGACGGAGCTTTGGAAAGGACATTTCTTCGTGCTTTAGGTACATAGAACGTATCCCATGACCTAGTACTATACTTCGGTACCAGAAATTTAATTTGTCGAAACAAAGAGTGCAAATCAACATTACTGCCTAATTGTATTTTCTTAGTAAGGCTGAGAACATTTCAACGTTTGCTCGTATAAATTTATAAAATTACTATAATCAATTTTTTGCATAAAACAATAACATTTCTAATAATATAAAAGTATAATGTAAATATTCTTTTCTACAATTTAAGACTCTAATTATTCGAATATTTTATTAGAAAAAATTCACCCTTAAGCAGGATTCGAACCCAGGTCCATGGTTTGCCGGAACATTGCTCTAGCCACTAAGCTATTAAGGACTCTGAATCCGAATACATTAGAAAGCCTTAAGTCACTATATGGAAACCGATGTTAACACTTTTGTCTGCAGTCGGCACTTTGTTGTAAATTAATTGCATTTTCTGGAAGTATTGTGAATGAGTGAGCAGTATTGAATATGTGTGTGTGCCTAAATTATTATTTGGAAAAATATTTGTAACACATGCTTTTGAAACGTGACTATCCTCTCTTATGTTAATTACCAATGCATTTAATTACTGCAATTAACTACTAAGTTTGTTCCAAATCCAGCTTAATATGTGAAGAAATCTCAAATTACATTTTTATAATGAAATGCTGTTTATTTTTAAGAAACGAGAAACTATCTTAGTATATGTTCATTAGAAAACAAAATTACAGCATATTGATAGTTTTTATAATAACAACTCTTCGTTATCCTTCTTTCAAGTTTGCTAGAAAGTTTTTTTGTCTTCTACCGTTACTCTTCGAGCAATGCATGTATTAGTTCATTCACAGTGGTGTTTCACATTTATTTATTTTATAACTTTCCTGGCGTAAGAAATCCATGGATTATTTAATCGGAAACATACCAGAGCGCATATATGAACATGCGTAATATCTTTTTATTATATATTAGTGTTATTGTCTGATTTGACTTACTACCACATTCTCAGAGCTCAGTACTATATATATCACATTGATTTAATTTTCGTTTTGTACATAGGAATATTATTTTGCAATGAGTTGATTTTCGTTCTGTTAACCATTGCATTTCTTTTAACTTTAAGTTTATTTGCTTGCGTTTGTTTAATCATGTGTTCTTTCCACGTGAGTTTTCTTGGTGCTTAGGTATGCTAAAGCGCAGGATACTTATATTATTTAAATGAGCGGAGAATATTGTTTTGTTCTTAAAGTAAAATTTACGTGTGCGGATTTGGTTACCTGATCTTAATTTTTCTTTTATGTATTCAAGTATGGGTTTAGTCTAAATGGTTTTGTATTGTGATGGATACTATTTCCGAACCACACCACACCTTGTCGAACGCTTGAGTTATGACATGTATTTTATTATGTGAAATATATAGTGGTGCGCCACGGGGGTAAACTCGGCTCTTAAATGCCATCACGGGATCATGGGACGGCCGCTCAGTCAGCGCTTTCCTCTCTTCGCCGTACAGCCTGCGTTCCCTCCTCTCTGCAGCGTCTATACTGTAGATGCGTGTTTATCGGTCACCGCTATAACCTGTGTGTATACTGGTGCCCCCTCACTCCGCTATTCCTACAAAATATACACTAGGCGTTAGCCGCTTTTACGTGTGTGTGCATGTGTGTGTGTGTGTGACCCCATCGGTGCGCGCTATACTCGCTTTACTTGTGTGGACGGCATCGTCTCAAATTTTCATTTCAATCGGAGCGCCCTTTCGAGCATAACAAAATGTTTCCAACCGAATACGTTACAACTTTTTTGATACAACAGTATCTACTTACTTCCAGTCTCAAATCTGTACTCACCAGTGTAAATCTCAGCATAAAAAACATTATTAATTATTATAAGTTAGAGAATTTCAAATACAATTAATGACTATAATTAGAGAGGTTCATTCGAATAACATTCCATCGGCGTAACATCCAACGAACGAAATAAGCTCAACCTTGTAACGACCGATCAAATAAATCCGGAGTTGAAGTAGGTTGTGCATGAGAAAACGTATTTTCTAACTTAAACAATTCTAATAACAACATACATGCATGCATATTTGTCAATGGTAACATTGGATATTTAGTTGTCAACGCTGACATTCCCATAACTTTAAACGTATTTCCGTAATTGTAAAATAAATTTCTTTTTATAAACTCGAAATATTTCTTTACCTTACTTTATATTCCTTTCTTTAAATAACAATCGATTTCGAACTTTCACATTTTTTTGCTGTAATTGTTTCTAATTCTATGGGTTTGTTTAATAGTGAAGCGGTTTTCTCTAAAACTGAATTGAAAATCTAGCAAAATTTTTAAACATTTATAATTCCTATATTTATTTTGCCAATGCTACATAAACAAAGTGTAAGTAAATATATTTTTATGATAAGTTGGTTCTTATAAAATATCGTATGTAAGTATGGGTAAAAATACAAAAGTTTCTATAAAATACATATTTGAAGAGCAAAATAATTTCTACTCCTCTAAAACACAATGACTAACGTGGACATACTTAAGCTTTTAACATTAAGAATTTTTTTATTTTTCGGAAAGTGTTGAGATGTTCAAGGGAACCAGACCTGTAAGATTTCAATAATTTTTTATTTTCGAATTGTTGTTTAAGATGAGGAGTTCAGCATTTCTAGTAAAATAAATTTCCACCGTTCCATGAGAGAGGCTTTTTTCTAAATTTATCGTGTAATAGTGTATTGACAGTGTCTACTTACCATTATGGTTTCACCATTGTGTAAGAACGAATAATCTATTATGTCGTATGTAAAGTGTGTCTAGAAATATATCGTTGATTTTTAAGTAAAATTTAAATTCTATTCACTGCACCGTAATTAACGCAGCATGAGGTCTAACACTAACAGGGCTGTAGGTAGTCGACATACAGATAACCACACACAGAACCGTATTCAAACATACATATTACTGCTATTTCATAAAATTTAAAGCTACGAAAACAAGGATATTGAATATATAATTTGATATTCACTAATCATTAAAAATTATTCTTGGAATTTTATTAAGTGCAGGTACACTTTGCGTTAGAATTTTATTAATGGAAGCTATTGCTTATTGAATTTCTAACACAACCAAGTTTAAACTAAGACCAACCCTGGTACTATAATGTCTCTCTTTCTGTTAGGGTTAGACATCATGCTGCGTTAATTACGATGCAATAAATAGGATTTAAATTTTACTTGAAAGTCAGCGGTATATTTCTGGACACACTATACTACTTCATATATTTCTCTTTGTAAACAAAATGTCATTCTGTTGACATGATATAAGAGATCGATCTTACCAAAGACAACTTTTATTTTTTCGGGAATTAATTAGTAAACCTAAAGCAGCTTCTATAACCAGATTCTGCTTAATAATACTTTTCCAAAAGAATGTTGAAAATGTGATTGAAATATTAACATATAAAACCTATAAAAAGCACTGTGTATTATGCTACGTGCTTTCTCAAGCACTAATTCTGCGCCTAATTAAACACCGTAATACCTATTGAATTCAACAACTTGCCCCAATAACACAATTGTCCCGGAGATATTCGGCTGAGAGACCATAAGTTATGAGGTTAGCTAGGGGAGGTTCTTTTTTAATAGGCGCCACCGTGTTTATGCTATCAAGCCTGCACAGCGAACACAGACACCGCCGATAGTAAGTTAACCAAATCACAGGCAAATACGTGGAAAATTGTTATCATAATGTTAAAACACTAAAGTAATATAACAATAACAGAAATAGTTTATTAACAGCAAGAAAACAAAACGGTGGAAAATAAATAAGCATATAAATGATCAAAGCTGTAGTAAATCAAATGCACATGACAAAATGGTGCAAAAATCTAAGTAAGGCTTACGAGCCACAATATAATAATGAAATGTAATGCAATAATATCATTGACCAACATGTTTAATGAATGCAAAAAAAAAGAATGAATTAAATTAAATAAGTGACACCAAGTAAATGCCTCATCCAGTATAGTAAGTTTGGTATATTATAAAAAAATGAATAAAAAAATTTGACTTAAAGTAATTCAAGTGGTACCTAGTAAATGGCTCACCTAGTATAGTAACTTGGAATATTATAAAATAAATAATGCACCTTTAATATGCATTTAAAAAGCAATTAACTACTGAAATAAAATTGAATCAAAACTATACTGATGAAATTAGACAAACAAAATTATACAACGAAAGCAATAAGATCTCACTATATAAATCATTGAACTATAATTTCTAAATGGTATGCCTAGTCTAAATAAATTATGGTTAATTTATCTAAAGATCTTTCGATAAATCTCACATCGAGATCCTTGTACATTCAGTATACTAATTAGTTTAAGAAATATCAGAAAAAACAAAATCAATCTACAGGTTAAGTTTGTAATCATAAAAAATGAAATAACACAATTATGATAGAGAAATGGACACTACGTTGGTCTCAATCATTTACAAGTTATAATTAACTATTAAGCTTTAAAAAGTTTTTGTAAGATTACAATAATAATTTACAAAACCAAAATGGGGCATGAACCTAGCATAACACATTAGCTTTTAATCCTCCTGTAGACGCAAAAATTAGGGGGATCGATTACTTAAATTTTCCAAATTAAATATATTCCAAAAAAATGAACGACTCTACTTTACAATAGTCTTATATAATAGACACCAACGATGCTGTCGTTGGAAGTTAACTTTTGACTGTCTAATCTTCGGAGAAAAA
Organism: Melolontha melolontha; assembly: GCA_935421215.2. Taxonomy (NCBI): domain Eukaryota; kingdom Metazoa; phylum Arthropoda; class Insecta; order Coleoptera; family Scarabaeidae; genus Melolontha; species Melolontha melolontha. Next base: position 66,382,053 of record OW285240.1, read on the forward strand.
TATATGCACAATTACTACCTTGCGGGTTGAGAAAGGTCACTATCTTACGTTTACGATTGTAAATAACGTCTTGGAAAAACGATCACCAGACGGTTGAACCAATGGTTGCTTGCTTTAAAGGAACGCCATGTATTCAAATGATTCCAAGTAGAACAAAAAAAAAAACACGTGGTGGAGAAGTAGCCTCAAATGTTTGTACAATTACCACGTTACAAAAGTTCTACCTACTGTTAAACTACCATGTACTAGCACCCTAATACAGAGAAATTTGAAATAGGAAATTAGGAAAGCCGTCGAACATCAACGATAAGCAATACTTCGATAACTACTCTATTAATACTCTATTAATAATGACTAAAAGCCGCAGAATCCAGTAAATACAATTACTTAAGCAGTCATTAATAATTTTAAATGTCGCACGCTTCAGATGATTTCTAGATTCAGCGACTGTCACACTATAAAATAAAAGCCATAATTCGCATACTCGATGCTTATATACGAAAAGGTATGTATAGTCCTTACAAAAGTCAACGACGGAGGAAGACATTGTCGAGAAGAGTTAATGATAAAATACTTGATTAGATAATCAATTCGCTACATCAAAATTAAGATAATAAAATACAATACCCAACTGATAAGAAATTGTTAATTAATTACATTGCATAACAAATGTTTAATACAAGAAAATGATCCGGAAACCTAACTACATAACCCATAGATGTCACTATTACTCGAATACTATAGGAAAAATGCTAAAAGGGAAGTTATTAGATTGACAATTCGAAATAGTCGATAAGGCTCAAGATTTAATTAAGAAACTGCTTCGAAACATTTTATTTTATATAGTATATTTCATGTAGATATGCGCAGCTCAGCTGTCCATATATATATATATATATCTTAACCTAATTCAATGACAACCAAAATAAACAGAATGGTTATAAATAAACTAGAAAAGCCAGTACAAAAACAGGATTAAAATTAAGGTACATACTACACAATGTCAAACCAATCTTTTAATTAAGATAGAATTTCAAACAACCTATACGAGATAAGTAACTGAAAAGAGAATGTAGATTACGCAACCTGACTTTTGCTGTGGAAAGAAATACGTAATTGGAAGATAACCTAATAAAGAATAAAATGTTAAATAATATCCTCGAGGTACTTTCTAGATATCACTAACAATCTAGAATTAGTACGTATTGAAATTAACTAAAGGTAAAACAATATCCCTGTTTGATGTCATACAAATGTTACAGAAAGCAGAATCTAAATACTTATACAATATAGTTCCTAATAGATGTTTTAAGAGATTAAATGAAAGCAGAAACGACTATTAAATGTAAGGAAAATCATTACCATAAGGAAATTCCCACGCTATATACATGATCTTTCAAAAGTAAATGACAATAAAACCAATTAACAAAGGTTAGTTGAATCTAACACTTTAAGTATACCAAACAGCTCCAAAATATATATACGCTGTCCAAAAAATACTTACCAAATGCAGCGCATAACAATTATTATTACGTAACCGAGAGATATTGCCTCATGCAACGCTGGTATATTTATTATATATTTATTTAAAGATTTTATGTGTTTATTTAAAAAATTTTACGATTTTCTTTAAAAACAAAGGAAGTTATGTTTAATTTTCTTTTGAACCACCACTATTTATCTTTATAATTTTTATGTTCTTTGTCAGTATTTCTTTCTGTTCGTAAATCATGAAAATACTACTTATTATTACTACAATTCATTAACAGGAATAATTTAGTTACTTGAAAATATTACAATGTTTAAACAGAAATACAAATAATTTAATTCACAAAGAGTACGTTGAATTTACAATTGTACATTACTGAACTCTGTTTGGAAATTAATACATTCATTCAAACGTTAAAAAGCAATTCAAATTCAAATGTGTGTAAAGAAGGCAGTCCTCAATAATTGAATCATTTTCCTTTTTAAAATATGCATATTTTTGCCTTCAAACATTGTTTATAATAATTGTTTCATTTTCCTTTTTAAAATATGCAGATTTTCGTCTTCAAACATTATTTACCAGAAGTAGTAATGCAAAAATTTTACGAAATGGCAAAGTACCATCATAAAATGTTGATTAGATTGTACATTATTTACCTTAACACATTAGAACCTAGTTATAGTTACTATTACAAGGTTTATAAATTGGACGAGAGGTAGTATGTTTCGTTAACGTTGATTTAAATTGTCCTTTAATATTAAAAAAAATAAAAGAACTATAAGATAAAAATTTTAAATAAAGAGTAACTTTTCGAATAACGAAAGTTTAAAGTAATATGATTGAATATACGAGGATGTATCAAATATGGAACGACCTTTGTTATTAATATAATTACATTAAATAAACAATATCTTATTTTTACATTCCTTTCTTCTGAATACACTTTTCTCGGCAGCTAGAATCTTTATCCCATTTTCATAAAAACAACGATGGCGTGTATTTAACCAGTAACACACGAACTGCTCCGCTTCATTATCGTTGTCAAAACGTCTTCTCCGCAGTGCATCTTTCAGTGGACCAAACATATGGTAATCACATGGCGAAAGGTCTGGAGGTATTTGACGACAGTGCAGTGTATTTCCGCTAGTTTTTCTTGCATTCGATCAGCTGTATGCGGACGGGCGCTGTCATGCAAGAGCAATACTTGGCCTATCGAACATCTCCGTCTTTTGGACCGGTAGCCGGCTCGAACACGCTCCAAAAGTTTACAATAATAATCTACATTAAAGGTTCGCCTTTCGTGGATTAAATTTAACAACAAAGCACCTCTATAGTTCCAAAACACTAACGCCAAAACTTTACCCGCAGATAAACGAGTTTTCGCCTTTACCGGGCAAGTGTCACCATTTTGACTACTTACTTGCTCATTTGGACTCCGATGTATGGTGGTGTACCACAGTCTCATGACTGGTCACTATTCTATGTAAAAATGCTTCCCTTTCCGCTTCGTAACGTGTCAGCAGCCTTTGAGATACTTCAAAATGAACTGTTTGATGATCTTCATTCAAGAGTCTTGGAACCAATCTTTCCCAAATTTTTCGAAACTGAAGTTTTATTCACTGTTTATTGAATTTCTGGTATGGTCAGCCGGCGATCTGTTGCAATAAGGTCACGAATGGCATCAATGTTTTCATGAGTGGTGCTTGTTTTTGGACGACTTTGGTGAAGTTCCTTTTGCACGGCATCTTATCCTGCACGAAATTGTTTATGCCAAACATTAACTTGCGTCATAAATAATGTGGTGAACTATTCAATTTATAACCTTTGCACCAAAAGAAATGAAATAATTATTTATTTATAATGTGTATATTGTAGATCAATTCTTTGACGTAATGAGTCAGCAAATTTAGCAATATAATATAATAATTATTATTATGAACTAGTTTGTTCTTAATAGTATTTGGTTTATTTCATGCATATATTTTATTTACATTCACCTATTATGTTTATCTATGCCTTTTTAATAGAAATTTTGATTTAAATAATAATATTTTTATGTTGATCCATATAGAAACAATTACTGTTATAGACTTTTAAATACTGCAACAACAAACTTTACATATCTCACAAATATTATCATCCATATACTTGTGAGAAATCAAATCTAATTTAAAGATACTTCCATTTCGAATTTAGAGCACTATTAAAATTTTGCAGTTTTCTTATACCCCTAATTACCAGAACAAATACTTAAACGTATTAAAACTAGTACTAAAACTTTTTCTATTGTTCATTCGTAAAGAACTCATTATGAAACGCAAAACAGTATAAATGAGCTTGATTTCGATACGCTTTTTTTTAATTTTCCAGTATTGGCATTGTTCGAACACAGAAATAAATATCTAATTGCTATCATTTGATTTTAAGAATTTAAGTACATTTTACAGAAATGATATAGGTAAAAAAGAAAAATGCTACACAAACAACATATCTTGTATGCAATTGTGAACAAGATATATTAGTTTTTATATCACTTATGTTTAAATAAAATATCATCTAATGTTAACGAAAATTAATAAATAATATTTCGCGAATAGCAACATTTAAATTTCAATGTGACCAACTGCATACCATATATACAAATAATATTCTGAACTTTCAAATTATATAATTTCAATTTATTAATATCAAAAATGCAAAATAGTAAAAATAGTATAACAAAACTGGTTTCATAAGGCCTTTTGTCGCACTAGTGCGACAAAATGGTGCCTTATGAAACTTGTGTTTTAACCTTCCGTCGGGCGCATATGATCTGACAGATTACGATCCGACGTATTTGTAATTATCTAAGCGGCAAATAGAAGGCAGGCGTTGCGCCTACAGGTATCCACCTGTTAATATGTAACCAATCGACAATTGTATTTATGGTTCCTTATAGGTCAGTTGCTTGCTTGTAGTAAAGCATTGAATCTCACGAATTCATTGCGCCCGTACACAAAACTATTAGTGAAATATTTCTAAAACGGTTTTCATAGCATCATATCCTTTCAGAGTGATAAGGTAAGTACTCTTTTTTATTACAATTTATTACGAAATTTTCACTTTTTATATAGTTAATCTAGGGGATCCACAGCGCCCGATCATGAAAATATTTTTCTGTTGTAGTCACTTACAGATGGATAATTCTCAACGAATGTTTCAACCAGACGACCCCAAAGATGCAGAGGTATTGCACCAAATGGCCTGGGCATCTGATGAGGACAATCTCTTTGAAATTTCTGACGAAAGCGATATAGAAAACGATATAATTGAACAACGAAATGAGGAATCTGACACAGCCCAAGATGAATCTTCAGATAGTTATGACAACGATGCTGACAATGACTTTTATATTGGGAAAGACAAATCCACCAAGTGAAAGAAAACCTAATGTTCATACCGTGTAAAACATAGACCACAAAACATATTAGTGCGGTTGCGCGGTGTAATAAGACCTGCAACACAAGCTAACTCTATACTCGAATACTGGAAATGTTTGAATAGTGACGAAATGTTGCAGAAGATTGTTATGTATACATACCAATAAATATATTGAAACTGTTCAGCTCCGATACGCACGTGAAAGGGATTCAAAATTTACAGACATTATTGAACTTAGAGGATTTATTGGCCTGCTTTATCTTGTAGGCGTATTTCACAGTAATAGACAAAGTTTAGAAGAACTGTGGGGCGAAGACGGTTCTGGAGTTCAAATGTTTCGCCTAATTATGAGTGTTAAACAGTTCAGATTGCTATTTCGCTGCATCCGTTCTGAAAACAAAAGAACCCGTGAAGAAAAAAATACGATATACTGGCCCCCATTCGCGAAATTTTTACGGATTTCGCAGAAAACTGCAAAAAAAGCTATTCACCTGGACAAAATATTACAATTGGTAAGATGCTAACTGGTTTTAGAGGAAGATGTCCTTTCAAAAAGTACATACCATCCAAACCAAATAAGTACGGCATCAAAACTTTCACACCAGTAAATGCCAAAGATTGTTATGTATATAATTTAGATATATATATATATATATATATATATATATACATATATATACGGGGAAACACCCTGGGGGACCTTTTGAAATTAGTTATAAATCTGCCAATGTTGTCAAACGCCTTGCAGAAATTATTTTGAATAGTGGGCGTAATATAACTGCTGACAACTGGTTCACAGACATTGAACTAGTATACTTTCTTCAAACTAGAAGGATGTCTTACGTTGATACGGTAAAAAAAGGATAAGCGGCAAATACCAGTAGATTTCGTTGCAACGAAAAAGCAACCAGAAAGAACAAGTGTGTTCGGCTATCAAAACAACGTTACAATCGTGTTCTATATTCCTAAGAAAGGTAAAAATGTGATTCTAATATCAAGTATGCATTTTGATGATCATATAGACGAAAACACAGGTGAACTAAAAAAACTTGAAATTAACACTATATAATGACACAAAATCAGGAGTCGATTTAGTAGATAAAATGTGTGCATCATTCAATGTCCAAAGAAACACTCGTCGCTGGCCATTGGTAGTTTTTTTTTTGCAATACTCAACATCAGTGGTATAAATTGTCAAGTATTACATACTGGAAATGGCCACAACGTAAAAATGCGCTGTATATTTATGAAGCAGCTAGGTAGCGAATTATTTTCAGATCAATTAAAGCGAAGAGCAGGGGAATTCCTTTAGATCTCAAGCGAAAATTACAAAATCTTTATTCTAATACCGCAGCAGCAGAAGAAGTGGTCCCTGTGACAAACAAAAGAAAACGATGTGTGGGTTGCGTGGAAAATAAGAAACAACGGTACTCAAAATGTTTCTGTAAGTCCTGCAAACAATTTTTGTGCTAATACGCTACTACAATTTGCGAAAACTGTTTCAAAACAAAATTCGAGGAATTCGATCCTATTATATAACCATTAGTTTTAGGTTACATGGTTATTTTCTATAATTCTTTTATATGCCTTTCCCAATATACATTGATTTATTTTTTATTAGTATTTTATTTTCATTTCGTTTGTTTCATTTTCTTTTAGACACTCTTGTTATCAAGACCTAATAAATATACTGTTTCTTTAAAATAAAGTTCGAATGCAAACATATGAAACCTGCATTTTATTATTTCAATATAGTAGATGCGATACGCCTGAAGTTTTTGGCATTGCGCTCGACGGAAGGTTAATATACTATTTTATATCTACTATGAGGCTTGTCCTTTATATTTCGCATATAGAACTGGAATAAAACAGTAGATAGCTTTGAAAGACTTTATTGTTTTTCGAAGTATTCTCCACGAGGATTTCAACACTCACGACGTTGTATACGTTTTCGAGTTTCCTACGTTGAAGCGGTGTAGAGTCTTTTGACACCAATTCACCCAGCTTTTTCTGTTCTTCGGTCAACAGATGCGGTATCCAATGGGAAACTATTTTTTTACACACAATTCTTCATGCGAAACTTTTTGAATTGAGGTCTTTGAAATACCCAATGATGCCTTAATTTCGCGATATGTCACATGTCGATTTTCGATGATGAGCTTGTGCACAGCGTCGACGGTTTCCTGAGTGAATGTCGCTTCTGCTCATGGATCGTCCCTAAGACTAATTCGTACACGTTTGAATTATCTATACCAACGAGAAATTGGTAACTGCTGTGGTGCTTTATTACCGAAAACAGAAATCGACTCGGCAAGGCATTCCTGTTGAGATAATTGCGCTAAAATTTTCATGATTTAATCCATTTTTAGACTGACTAAAGATGGAGGTTAATTTTTAGTACTGACATTTGATTAGTGGCGCCTTTTATGTCCCAGTATGCAAGATATAGAAGATCCCTTGTATAGGCAGTTAGGACACACATGTAAAATTAATAAGGTAAAAACACTGCAATTATCTCATCAAAGTTGTTCCAGCTTCCTTCGACTTTTCTAATTTAATATTCTTGTGGTATATGGTTTATTGTTCTTTCTGGAGCCCGAGGCTGCGGACGTAGTATCCCATGACTGAGAAAGTTTTCATAGTCTTGTGAATATTTTGTTCTAAATTCTCTAAGGTTATGTACGTCGATATAATAAATTCTCTCATTTTTCTGATGCGGAAAAATGTTAGAAAAATAGCTTTAAAACATTTCTCCGTATTATTATTATGTAGTCTAATCTGCATTTTGTCCACATAGATTATCTTTTATTTTTTCAACTTTCAACTCCTTTCATTATTTCTTTCTCCTTGATTTAGGAGCTTCCCTTCTGTAGATATTTTACGTTTGCAGGGAGATATTTACCTTCCCCATTGAGGAAAGTACCATACAAATGTACCTCACTTCTTCGAATCTATAATTCGATTCTCGTACCGAACATTATATATGTTTTTTTACAATTAGCATAATTTGAGAATTTTAGTAAGAATGTTTCTTTAAATATCTTTTTTCCCTTAAAATTTGTATTGTTTTTCTATCATTTCACTATTTAAGTAAAAATTGAAACCTATTAGCCAAGTTTTGTTTTCAGCGCGCAGACTTACATGTTTCATTTCAGTATGTTAATAATGTTTACAGCTAATGGATGCTGATTGATGCTGCAACGTTTTAATTATTACAATTCTCTCAATTTTACTTTATATAACGTACTATAAAATCAATTTGAAACATACCTGAGTGTCTAAAACCTCACCATTTTGTATAAAACAAAAACATTTTAATGGAATTTTATCAACTCTAGTATGTTTCAAATTGATTTTGTTATGTACGCTGTTAATGCAATTTTATTTTGTTAGGACTGTGATCGTCCGATGGAAACCACTTACTAAGTTTTACACTTGTCATGAGAATGTAATTGGTTGGTTTGACGTTCGTGATGTTGACAGTAGTCAATGAGACGGTGAGTCTATGGCAGGAGGATACACCTGTCTGCATGACAGACTAGAAATATTCATACAAATACATAACGGGTGTTCATTTGAAAAGTCAATCTAGTAGCGTGTGATTTACTGAGAACATTTTGAAGTAACGGGTGTTCAGAAACATTCGAAGTCAAAGTAGTCCTTGAAAATATGAAGTCATGTCTGAGATAGATTGATTTTTGACAGACAACAGTTGACATTTAATAATTATTACAAATCAGATACTTAAGTACAGATATACGATTTTTTGTTCAGAGCCCACTTGACTTCGAATGTTTCTGAACACCCGTTATGTCGTAACATAAAATTTACTACTTAACCTACGAAGTCGTATATTTTGACAGTTTCATACATACAAATAAATAACAAATGTGATTGACATTATCAAATGTCATTTGGATTTACATTTACCGAACAACAAACACATACTAATATACAAGGTGTGTATAAATTGGCGGACCCACTACACGTGGCGACATTCTTGTTCAAATTTTGAGTTAAAAGTCCTAATCCTAAAACGATGTATCAGGCTTCCTTTGTCTTCAGAATTAATTTGACAATAGTAATGTATTTGACTAGAACAACATTAGGCTGCCTACTTATTATTTTAAAACGTTGTCAGATGTGTTTTTTGTAAAAATAAGTTAATAAACAAATATTAGAAACAAACTTTAAAATCAAAAAGAAAAATTTAAGGAAAGGATAATAACAACAATTCTTCTTTCTTATAAATTGTAGCTCTTTCTGTCAACAAATATCGAGTAATAATGCTTATTTCAAGACTGAAAGTCCGAACTTTAGGAACCTCGTGCAAAGATATGGAGCATGGTACAACATTTTCGTATTAGGATTTTGGACTTCGAATTTAACGAAGAACATCGCCGCGTGTAGTGGGTCCGCCAATTTATACACACCCTGTATATGCGTCTTATTCTATCAAAATTTCAAAGTAACCTAGATTGACTTTTCAAATGAACACACATTACATGCAATACATTGTGTTCTCCAAACCCGATTTTTAATAATAATTTTGATGTCATTAAAAATGTTTTTCTATTTTGCGTTCGAAATGAACTCATTATGAAACCAAAAACAGTATCGAAATGAGCTCTATTTCGATACACTTTTTTTCATTTTTCAATGTTGGCGTTGTTCGAATACAGAAATAAATATCATTGCTGTCATATGATTTTAATAATTTATGTACATTTGACAGATATGATATATGTTCGTATTTTACACAAACAACGTATGTTGTATACAATTGACAACAACATATATATGTTTCTATATCACTCATGTTTATATTTTTAAATGAAATATCAAGTAATGTTAACGAAAATTAATAAATAATATGTAATATAATATACTTCGCGGATAGCAAGATTTAAATTTGAAAATGTCAAGTATCAATGTGACCAACTGCATGCTTTATATAAAAATTAAACTCTGAACTTTCAAATTAAATAATTCCAATTTAAGCAATTTATTAATGTAAAAAAACGCAAAATAGAAAAAATAGTATAAAAAACTCGTTTCATAAGGCCTTTTGCCGCACTCGCTCTTTAGAAAACTCGCCGCAAGCGGCTCGTTTTCTAAACTGATCTCGTGCGGCAAAATGGTGCCTTATGAAACTCGTTTTTTAATATACTATTTTGTCATTTGTAATACATTGATAACTAAAATGTAATTCGTTATAGATCTCACAAAATTTATTACGTATTCAAATGATCAAAACTGGACCATTTAATTAATAAGCATGTCTGTTTTCTAAAATATCCGCTTCAAAAATTCTCTTATACTTAACATCGAATATATCACGAGAAAACTGTTTATTACAGTCGCGACATATTGCCAATTATACTGCGATTATTAACTTTAATTTATTTAATATCTTGAAGTTTATATTATAAATGTATGTATATAAATAATATAATATTGATCCAAATTATAATATGGAGATGTAGATGAAGAAAAGTTCTACAGAAAAGTGTTGAGAAATCGAAATAGAAAAAATTGCTTGTCTTTGGGTAATACATGACTTTATTATTTCAGATGAGTTGCCTCCCAAGGGAAAAAGTTATTGCGTTCCTGTTCAGCAAACGTAGTTATCTTTCACAAATCTACTGATGAAATTGGTTATATATTCCGACCCAATTTAAAGAATGATATATGTACTTTATATTAATACCTTATCAATATTTAAATATTCAATAATTAATAAGGGACATACATTGAAAAAATATATATTATTTTCGTTAGATTGTAGGTATTTTATTTTGTAAAACTACGATTGTTTTGCTGCAAAAACTCGATTATCTTAAGTTTAATATTATCGCATTTATTTTTTCGAGATAATTTGAAAACTGCTTGAAGAAAATATAGAAAATTTAAGTTTTTAATAAAGAATAAAATTAACGTAGCACTAATATATATATACAAATTGCCTCACTAAGTTGGAACCATATGGAAAACTTTTTTATTATTAATTTTAAGAAAAAAATTATTCTTCATAAAAAGATGTGCATGTTCTAAAATCTAAAATACAATCATCAGATATTAAATTTTTTTAGTCGAATACGCGGTTTGTCAAAAACTATGAATGTTACTCGAGAGTAAAGTACCTTTATATTTGACAGTATCGAAAATTGTTAGAAAGAAAAGTTGATCAGAACTAGAAACTACGTTCAAATATGCAATTACATCCATTTACATTGAAAAATTAGGTTTTGTTATTTTTTTACTAATTTTTTAATTTTCAATGAACATTTATCTCTTGTGATTATGAAACATATGATAACCTGTTCGTTTATAAATGTTTTCTAACAATTTTGCAATTTAAACACGCAATTAATGCATGTGCATTTATTTTGCAAATAAGAAAATACATACATATTCACCCTCTCATTCCATACATTCAATACATTCAATCATTCTATTAGTAAATTCACGTAATACATTCCTCATCATTTGTAGGGAAATTTCCTGGCACGTTTCTAAAATTATCCTCTCCAAATGGTTAACATCCTGAAACGGCCCTTTCTGGTAAACTTTTTGTTTCAAGTAACCCCTTAAGAAGTAATCAAGGGGGTTAAGTCAGGGGATCTAGCAGGCGAAAAAAGAAGGTGAAGGTGCAGTGAATTGTGGTGTTAATTGCTTATTTAACTTGGTCCACAATACACAGTAGCTTGGCCGGTCTATCTCAAGTCGGGTTCGCCTTCCAGGAGCTCTTGTATCTTCAGGGTTACCCTCACATGGTACGTGGTACAATAATAAAACAAAAGGTATTAGAAAAGAAAACGAAGATTCACCGCACGAAGTTTTTAATTACAAAAAAAAAAAAAATAGACTTTATCGAGTATAAAGCCGTACTGAAACATCTATTGTGTGACAGAATGTGAGGAAAACTTTGATACAAATGACAGTAAAAGAGAAAAAACCTCACTAAATGACCGCGAACAAAATTAACCTAATTAAATATTTAGGAAAACTGTCAATCTCCAATAATTACGTTATTCCCAAAATTAAACGTCAAACAGAAAATTTAACTGTAAGCGCGAGCATTAAAAATATTAACCAATGCGCACATTTAACATGGTACAAAGGCAATTTTCCCACCAATTCCTGACCTTCTAGCATCTATATTACAAATAAAAAATATATTCAAAAAAATATGAAAATTTTCCTTAATATTCATCTGACTCTAAATATATTTATAAACTACAATTTTTCCTGAATCTACGAGCTCCAATATTATACAAATATTATAACGAAATTATATCTAAATAAATGCATATAATTACAGAAATATACGTACATTAATTAATGTAGTCATCACGCTTCATAAAAATAATATGAGAGATTTCAGATAGGCCGCATAAATCAAAAATTACAAGTATAAAAGACTCGTAATAAATCGAGAATTAAATTTTAACACATCAGTAACACTAAACTACAACATAAACCGCAATTACTATAATAACCTGAATAAAAAGGAAGTCTTTATTCAGCAGAAAATTAATTAGACCTATCTGTTCAATAGCTGGTTAATCTCTGCCAACATCTCGGAAACGGAAAATATCCCCATATCTAACATAAAATCAAGAGAGTAACAGCAGTAATCACATCCGAAGTGGCGGGAACTGCAAACATTTTTACTACATTCTACAGTCGTGGACAAAATACATATTATAATAAAGTTTAAATAAAATAATAAACATTTTCAAATATTTTTCTGCAATAAAATACACATACATATATAGTCTTTTGTAGTTTCTTCAAATTTTCTCTTCGGGGAAAAATTCATAACAATATGTTCAAGATATTCCCTAACATTCAATATACTGTGGCATGTGGCACCGTTTTGTTGGAACCAAATACATGGATGTGAGTTTGTAAAAACTGTAAATAACGTTCGGCATTCATAGATTGTCGAAAAAAAGGTCCTATTAATCTGTTCTTATAAATGCCACACCACACGTTCGTCTGAATGAATATTGGTCATGAGACTTTATTGTAAAATTTGGATTATTGTCAGACCACCAGCGACAATGTTGTGACGAGACAGTTCCATTTGATGAAAACGTTACTTCATCGGAAAAATTATATGCCTCGTAAAAAAAAGTCTTAGTCTAACTCTCTTTGGATGAGACAGCAAAAATCAACGCAAAAATCATAGAGCCCTTTCAATGTTGTGAATGATCTTTGGTTTGTATTTATTTAGTTTTAAAATTCTGGCCACTGTATCTTTACTTACATTTTGTTGCATCAACGATTTTCTTTTGCGCAATGACAGTTTTGCATTTTCTATCACAAACAGCATTACTTCAAACTGAGTATTGTCATCGGCAACCAGCTTTTAGCGTTTTCCATTAAAATTATTTTTAATACCAGTACTCTTAAATTGATTTACTATTTCCGTAACAGTTGAATGATTAATATTTTTATTGGGATGTCTACTATTAAAAATAATAGCTGCTTCTCTATGTGTTTTATAATTTTCTCCCACAATCAAAACAATTTCTATTTTCTCATCACAAACTAATAACGCTACCATTTTTATGTGTCATAAATTTGAACGCATTTAGAAATTCGCTGTCAAACATTTTTTGCTATCAACAAATCATTTGTATGCCAATGCATCCTAGATTACATGTAACTACAGTTAAATTTGCATTGATATTGTAGATAAAAAATAAAAAATAATTTTTTCAATGTAAATGGATGTAATCGTAGTTTTTAGTTCTGATCAACTTTGCTTTATAACAATTTTCGATATTGTCAAATATAAAGGTACTTTACTCTTGAGTAAAGTTCATATTTTTTGGCAAACCGCGCATACGACTGAAAAAATTTAATATCTGATTATTGTATTTTAGATTTTAGAACATGCAAAACATTTTTTTGAAGAATAACTTTTTTCCTAAAATTGATAATAAAAAAGTTTTCCATATGGTTCCAACTTAGTGAGACAATCTGTATATTACAATTGATAAATTATTGGAGTTTTTCGGCTTTTATATGAAATATTTACAAATATCAAATTAGTATGTAATTGCATAGTAAGTGGGGATGTAAACATTGCTGTCTACAAATTACAAAGCAAATCATACAAATTTTTTTTTATTGAAAAATATTGTCTACGTTGGGACTTGAGCCCAAGTCTAGAGTTTGCCGGACTGTCGCTTTTACCACTTAAGCCACGATAGACCATGTTTCAAGCTATTTAGAAATGCATTATAAAGTGTCAATGAATCAGATGTCAGTTATTGAATGTAGCTGTCAAGTTGAAAGCAGAAGTCAGTTTTGAAAGCTGATGTCAGTTCTGATAGCAGATGTCAGTTATTGAAAGCAAATGTCAGTTATTGAAAGCAGATGTCTGTTTTGAAAGCAGATGTCAGTATTTTGAGAGCAGAAATTATCTAAACACTTATATATATATATATATATATATATATATAGATAATTATTTGGTGACCTTTGTATGTTATGGTAAATTCAATTTGTTGGCGATTTAAGGTCTGGTTTTACTTCAAAATGTATATATTTAAAACAATCCTACATGTTTCGGCAAATGATGCCTTTTTCAATGAATATAAAATATAAATGATATATTAAGTTTATTAATGTCATGCATTTGTAGTTGCTATGGATAAAATTATTCAAAAATACATTCCAATAATAATAATAAATCATGCCTTAGTATTCTAATATAGATAGACAACAAAAACAGGGAAACGCAAGACATGAGTTATTATTATGTATGCGCCCGTGGAGCGACTTAAGATGTTAAGCTGTCGGCATTCGCCTTCAACGAGAAGGGAAACCACGAAAACCTACTCGGACAGCCAGACAGGCATCAAAACACGGAACTATCAGCATGATAAGCAAATGTATAGATATTTAAATAACATAGGATATGTATTTATATAACAGCAACATATATTATGATGGTAATGTATCTTTGAATAATTTTATCCATAGCAACTACAAATGTATGACATTAATATACTGTCATTTATATTTTATATTCCTTGAAAAAGGCATCATTTGCCGAAACATGTAGGATTGTTTATATCCAACAAATTGAATTTACTATATATATATATAGTATATATATATATATATATATATATATATATATATATATATATATATAGACCTGCCAAGCGTGGTGCGATTATCGCACACAATATAACACGACAGAAAGGAAAAAAATATACGCAACAAATAACTCTTGAAAACTAAGTAACTCTCTCAAGAAGCCAAATCAGTTGGCGATTAAAGGTCTGGCTTTACTTCAAAGTATATATATTTAAAACAACCCTACATGTTTCGGCAATGATGCCTTTATCAAGGATATAAAATAAAAAATTATGTTATTTAAAAATTATATTAAATTATTATTTTATATCCTTGATAAAGGCATCATTGCCGAAACATGTAGGGTTGTTTTAAATATATATATTTTGAAGTAAAGCCAGACCTTTAATCGCCAACTGATTGAATTTACCATATCATACCAAGGTAACGAAAATATTATATATATATATATATATATATATATATATATATATATATATATAAATATATATATATATAAATATATATATATCAATTGATAAATTCTTGGAGTTTTTCGGCTTTTATATGAAATATTATCAAATTAGTATGTAATTGCAACGTAAATGTGAATGTAAACATTGCTGCCTACAAATTACAACGCAAATCATACGAAATTTTTAATAAAATCTTAATACATACAAATTTAAACTAAGAGCGGCCCTGGTACACTAATGTCTCTCTTTCTGTTAGGGTTAGACTTCATGTTGCCTTAATAATAAAATTTAAATTTTACTTAAAAGTTAACGGTATATTTCTGGACACACTATAAACAGACCTCATTTATAATTAGTTGAAGTTGAAAATGAAAAAATGTAGTATTTAAGTGGAATACATCGTATATAATAATAAAACTGTATTAGATAAAATTGTACACTTACAGCAATTATCTAACCTCTTAATAACTGATAAATATGTTTTCTGATGAAGACAATAAATGTCGAAATGCTGAAATATTTTATTAAGTCAAATTAAAAAAAAACAATATTAATTAATATATATATTGCTATGGATTTTTTCTAAAATAATATTTAAAAATAATTTAAAATAAATGTACATATTTTGTGGGATAAGTTGTATATTTTGGAAAATGTTTTAAAATTTAACGTGTGATAAAAACTTGTTTTTCAAGGCCTATGTGTTCGAGAGGCCTAGGTAAATTCAAGGAGACAGATTTAATAGCTCGTACTAGAACGTAGCTTGGTGTGATATAATTAATTATATCACACCAAGCTACGTTCTAGTACGAGCTATTAAATCTGTCTCCTTGAATTTACCTAGGCCTCTCGAACACATAGGCATTGAAAAACAATAATAAAATATTTCAGCATTTCGACATTTATTGTCTTCATCAGAAAACATATTTATCAGTTATTAAGAGGTTAGATAATTGCTGTAAGTGTACAATTTTATCTAATACAGTTTTATTATTATATACGATGTATTCCACTTAAATACTACATTTTTTCATTTTCAACTTCAACTAATTATAAATGAGGTCTGTTTATAGTGTGTCCAGAAATATACCGTTAACTTTTAAGTAAAATTTAAATTTTATTATTAAGGCAACATGAAGTCTAACCCTAACAGAAAGAGAGACATTAGTGTACCAGGGCCGCTCTTAGTTTAAATTTGTATGTATTAAGATTTTATTAAAAATTTCGTATGATTTGCGTTGTAATTTGTAGGCAGCAATGTTTACATTCACATTTACGTTGCAATTACATACTAATTTGATAATATTTCATATAAAAGCCGAAAAACTCCAAAAATTTATCAATTGATATATATATTTATATATATATATATATATATATATATATATATATATATATATATATATAAATATATATATATATATATATATATATATATATAATATTTTCGTGACCTTGGTATGATAAGGCAAATTCAATCAGTTGGCGATTAAAGGTCTGGCTTTACTTCAAAATATATATATTTAAAACAACCCTACATGTTTCGGCAATGATGCCTTTATCAAGGATATAAAATAATAATTTAATATAATTTTTAAATGACATAATTTTTTATTTTATATCCTTGCTAAAGGCATCATTGCCGAAACATGTAGGGTTGTTTTAAATATATATACTTTGAAGTAAAGCCAGACCTTTAATCGCCAACTGATTTGGCTTCTTGAGAGAGTTACTTAGTTTTCAAGAGGTATTTGTTGCGTATATTTTTTTCCTTTCTGTCGTGTTATATTGTGTGCGATAATCGCACCACGCTTGGCAGGTCTATATATATATATATATATATATATATATACTATATATATATATAGTAAATTCAATTTGTTGGATATAAACAATCCTACATGTTTCGGCAAATGATGCCTTTTTCAAGGAATATAAAATATAAATGACAGTATATTAATGTCATACATTTGTAGTTGCTATGGATAAAATTATTCAAAGATACATTACCATCATAATATATGTTGCTGTTATATAAATACATATCCTATGTTATTTAAATATCTATACATTTGCTTATCATGCTGATAGTTCCGTGTTTTGATTCCTGTCT